>OY731406.1:53301157-53901157 GCA_963425845.1 Sphenostylis stenocarpa
GCCGATATATGTCCTTTGAAGCTTTATCTTCATGTAGAAGCCTTCGTTGGCTTCATTTGAAATGTTGGGCGAGCTTTACCTATGTATAGGATGTCTCCTTTGTGTGGATGATTGAACTCCGCTTTATTATGAGAGGTCTTCTTTAGTCTTTATCGCGGCATACGGAGCGTAACTCCACGTTCTTGCGGGAGGTTTCCTCGCTATTTGGGGAGCGGATGAACTCCATCTTCTCGGGCCGAGGTTCCTCTAGCTTTTATTTTGAGAGGCCGAGCAAAATTAGGGGTCTGCAAGGCCCCCATTATAGGGTCCCCACTCTCCAGCCTCTTTCCAACCGTGCTTAGTACTAAGGCCATAGCCGCCTTTTGTGCCAAAAGAGGAAGGTTATCTGAATGGTGGTTTCCGATCATACGGTAAGCACATGGCCTCACTTCACAAGAACCGTACCGCCACCCACTCCCTATGGATTTCTCACTGGCCCCCGGTATAGAGGAACTGCTATGTGCAAAGGTTTGTGTACACTTTTATTTCAAACAATTGCGTAAATTAAACAAACAACATTTATCGAATCCAAGCAATTAAAGCATGTTCACTTGCCCCCGAGTATAGAGGGAACTGTTGTGTGCAAAGGTTTGTGTACAATTTGTATTTCAAACAATTGCGTAAAATAAACAAACAACAATTATTAAAGCCAAGCAATTAAAGCATGTTATAATACAAGGTAGGGTAAAAGCGAAATTTTTTAGTTTATTTATTGAACTGGCCCATCACTAAATGAGATCAACTCTCTAGACATCCCCAGTGGAGTCGCCATCTGTCGCCGCCGTCAAAAAGAGGCGGTCGGAGCGACGCGATGGTTTCGACTTTCCATTTTTTGCATTTTTATGGGTGGTGTTACAACGCCTTTAGGTTGTCTGATAACTGGGCTGAACCTAAGGGCGAGGTTTTCGAAAGGGTGTTCTTAGATCGTCCAATAACTGGGCTGACCTAAGAACAAATTTGAAAGGGTTCTTATGGATTTGTCACCGATGTTTTTACCGGAAACATTGAAAAGTGAGATAAAAAGGCGTTGGTTTTTTGAAAACCAACTTTGGTCGTTAAAACCAGAGTTAGGTAAGGGAGTTAGTTACGTGTAAGAGAAGTGTTAGTTCCCTTATGACGCCCCTTTTGGGTTCCCTATGATGGGCCAGTTATTATATAGATAAACTTTCAAAAAGACGCTTTGACCTTTTTTATTTGCGGAATTAAAATAATGACTACATGGCCCTAATAACTATTACGCAATTTAATAGAAGTAAAAAAAGCAGTAAAAGAGAGAGAGAGAGTGAAGAAACCTCTGGAGCAAGCTTTTGATTAATTCTCTTGAAAAATAGGGTGCGTTTTGGCAGCTCTTCGCTCTTACAAGGCCGAAAATCTCTCAAAAACGTTATAAAAAAGCTCTCTTAGACACTCAGAAACTCTGAAAATGCTTCGGAGGGGCTCTAGGAGAAGAATTTGGAGAAAGTGTAGAAGGGAAAGTGGAAGAACTGTGTGAAATGAGGGGGGGAGCGCTCACTATTTATAGGGATTCGCGCCTGTCAGGTCGAGACGGAGGTCTCGACTGGCATGGTCGAGACGGCGGTCTCGCCATTAGGGATGGCGATCTCGACTTGAATCAATGACGAGACGGTGGTCTCGACTCCTAAAGACGAAAATCCTTATTTTTGTACAGAACATCCTTCCTACTCTAACATGGGGCCTGTAGACCCCAAATCTTGCCCGGCCTCCAAATAAAGAGCAGAAGACCTCCTATTTGAAGAGGGACGAAGCCTAACAAGCCATTAGGAGAGACTATTAGGCCCCATACTAGGATAGGAGGGAGTTTCTGTACCAAAAAATAAGTTTACTTGCCTTGTTAGGACGAAACCGCCGTCTGGACTTCCCAGACCGCCGTCTCGCCTCAGGCAAGTGGCGAGACCGCCATCTCGCTTGACGAGACGGCGGTCTCGCCACCTGCGAAGGACGAGATGGCGGTCTCGTTTCCCTAGACGGCAGTCTCGCCGCGTTTGAAAGGGCAAGACGACGGTCTCGTTGGACGAGACGGCGGTCTCGACCCTGTCAGACGAGACCGGCGGTCTCGCCATTTGACAGCGCGAAAACCTATAAATAGGGGCTCTCCCCCCCTCATTTCCACACACCACAAGCTTCTAGCTCTCCCTTCTCTCTAAAACTTCTCTCTAGAATCCCTCCGACGCATTTCCGGAGTTTCTAAGTGTCTTTGAGAGCGTTTTTCGGCGTCCAGAAGAGTTTCCGGCGTCTTGTAGAGTGAAGGGCTGCCAAAAAGCACCCATTTATTTTAAAGAAATATAAAAAGCTTGCTTCGGAGGTTCAATTTCTCCCTCTCTACTTTTATTTCTTTAATTTAAATTATGCAATAGATTAGGGTCATGTAGTCATCACTTTAAATTTCGCATAATAAAAAGGGCAAAAGTATATTTTCCGGTTTATTTATTAACAATAAAAGCTGGCCTATCATAGGGAACCCGAAAGGGGCGTCGTAAAGGGACTAATACTCCCTTTACACGTAACTAACTCCCTTACCCAACTCTGGTTCTAATGACCAAAGTTGGTTTTCGAAAACCAACGCCTTTTAAAAACCTTTTCCGATGTTTCCGGTAAAAACATCGGTGACGACTCCATAGAACCCAAAATAAACAAGTCCTTGGGTTAGCCCGGTTATCGGACAACCCAAGGACACCTTTCGAAAACCTCGCCCCTAGGTTAGCCCGGTTATCGGACAACCTAAAGGCGTTGTAACCACCCATAAAAAACGTGAAAATCAAAAAAGGGTCGAAAAAACCATCGCGTCGCTCCTACCGACCTTCTCTTTTGAGACGGCGGCGACAGATGGCGACTCCGCTGGGGAAGCCTCGAGAGTTGATCCCATTTAGTGATGGGCCAGCTAAAATAATAAATAAACCAAGAAAATAACACTTTTGCCCTTAACTTGTATTTATAACATGTTTTAATGTTTGACTTTAATAAATTGTTGTTTGTTTATACTTGCGCAAATTGCTTGAAATATAAACTGCACACTATCCCTTGCACACAACAGTTCCTCCTATACCCGGGGGCAAGTGAGATAACCATAGGGAGTGGGTGGCAGGTATGGTTCGTTGTAGTGAGGGCCTTGAGCCCACCAGTGTGATCGAAAACCACCACTCAAGGTGATAACCTTCCTCTTTTGGCAACAAGACTGACTATGGCCTTAGTGCTAAGCATGGTCGGACGACTGGAGAGTGGGGACCCTATAATGGGGGCACCTTGGGGGCCTTAGCCTGGTAAGAACAGTTAGAACCAACCCTGGCCAACGCACTTTTCTGCAGGAAAACCCTACCTCGTGATAAAAACGAAATCTCGCCTGTTCAGGGATGATTGAATTGTGTGTGCATTTGATTGTTGCATTTGTATGTTGCATAGCATAAACAAACAACAAAACAAAAACCAAAAAAATATTTTTTCGCAAATAAACACCCTTATCTCGGACAGTCTGCCTTTTAGCTAGCCTGGTTTCAGGTTCTTTGTAAGCTAAGTAGCCACGCAGTTCCGACAGAAGAGATAAGGGACGCTAAAAATTCTTTTGCATAAAGCCATATTTTATCTCGGACAGTCTGCCTTTTAGCTAGCCTGGTTTCAGGTTCTTTGTAAGCTAAGTAGCCACGCAGTTCCGACAGAAGAGATAAAAGGCTATAAAATAAACAAATAAACATCAAATAAAAAATCAAGATACCAAAGTACCAAAAAATAAATCAACTTCTGACAAAGTCAAAATCATTCATACCACATCATACCATGAGTAAAGAAAAACCAAGAGAGAAAATAAAAAAAAAGGGTGATAGCGCATGCAGCATCATTCAGACAAAATCTCTCATGCATAAACATATCCATGTTAGTTTAAGCACTCAACATGCATTAATAAACCTTTTTCGGGCATTCTAGAAAGTGGCTGGTCCTCTCCCTACTCGCACTCGCGCACAAAAGGCAAGAGAAATGGAAAATTTAGAGGAGCAGAACCGAAAGCTCACTGCAGAGGTCAATACCCTCCGCGAGCAGGTGGCCTAATTAATGGAGGTCGTGCGCCAGGGTCAGAGCAAGGGCGAAGGCCAAGCTGAACACGTCCCTCCCCATGAAGAGGACGAAGAAGAATACTTCTATGACGAGAAGGATGCTAAGACTGCACGCATCCTTACTCTAGAGGTGTCCAAATAACAACTCTCTGCTCTGGAAGAGAGGCTCAAGGCGGTTGAGGGGCACAACTTCGACGTCAAGGAGGTGGCCGACATGTGCCTCGTGAAGAACATCCGCTTCCCTCCCAAATTTAAAATCCCGGACTTCCCCAAGTACGCCGGGATGACCTGCCCTAAAAACCATCTTACGATGTATTGTCGTAAGATGGCCGCCCACGCTGAAAACGAGAAGCTCCTGATCCACTGCTTCCAGGAGAGTTTGGCGGACACCGCGCTTAACTGGTACATGTAGTTAGAGAGAGGGCAGGTCCAGAACTGGAAACAGCTGGCAGATGCTTTCCTCCGTCGTTACCGATACAACATCGATTTGACACCCGACAGGTCAGATCTTAGAGCTCTGAGCAAACGAAATGACGAGGCATTCAAAGCATATGCCCAAAGGTGGAGGGAAATGGCCGCCCAAATAGAGCCTCCTTTGACGGACAAAGAAACAATGGCTATGTTCATAGACTCACTAACCGGAGCGTACTACGACAAGGCAATAGCCAGTACCTCCAACCTTTTTTCAGACATAGTCACTGTGGGGGAAAGAGTGGAGCAGGGGCTGAGGAGTGGAAAAATAGCACGACCCTCTCCTTCCAGCACATCATTCAAGAAGCCCTTCAAAAAGAAGGAAGAGGCCGTGCACGCCATTAATTTTGCAACCCCTTCCTCCACCCCTCAGGTCGAGCGGCAGCCACGAAAAAAGGAGAGGAAGTTTACTCCTATCCCCACCTCCTATGCGAAGCTTCTACCCCAGCTGTTAGAGGCCAGCCTCCTGGCACGCGTTCCTCCCAAGAAGCAGCTGGAGCCTCCTTATCCCGAGTGGTACAAGCCCAATGAAAAATGTAGCTACCACTCGGATGCACCAGGGCATTCAACTGACAATTGTTTGACCTTGAAGTATATGGTCCAGGAATTAATTGATGCCGGTTGGATAACCTTTGATGCCTCTGCTTCCAACACGGATGTCAAACCTCTGTCAAAACCAGAGTAGTAGAGAGGGAGGACTGGGAGGATCATCCCTAGGGTCTTTTCTTTTTAAGCTTTTCTCTATATCTCCTGCGGTCCCCGCCCGTGGCCGCAGGAATTTTGATTAAAAGGGCTTGTACATACATCTTCATCTTCATTAATATACGAGGCATTTTGTCATTCTTTTCCCTCTTCTATTTATTATTCTTTCAAAAATAAAATGAATAATAAAATCTATGACTAAAACAGAACCTAAAACACATCATGTCTGTGATTGATGAATCTCCGTGGACCCCGGAAACGGAAGGCGAATGGATTGAGTCCGACAGTGAGCAGGAGACCATTTCTCCGGACATGCAAAGAATGCTGGAAAAGGAAACACGCATCATACAACCACATCAGGAAGAAATAGAATCTATTAATTTGGGAAAAGAGGATGAGGAGAAAAAGGTGAACATCGGCACCCAAATGGAAAGTAGCATGAAAGAGGGATTGATACAACTTCTGAAAGAATATATGGATGTTTTTGCTTGGTCATATCATAACATGCCTGGGCTCGACATGAGTATTGTGGAACACAAATTGCCACTGAAAGAGGGGTTTCGGCCTGTGAAACAAAAACTCAGGAGGATCAAACCAGACTGGTCCTTAATGATAAAAGAGGAGGTGCAAAGGCAGTTGGATGCCAACTTTCTTGTAGTGTCCAAATACCCAGAATGGCTGGCCAATATAGTACCCGTCATCAAAAAGACCGGGAAGGTCAGGGTCTGCGTGGATTATAGGGACCTCAATCGAGCAAGTCCAAAGGACGACTTTCCCCTACCGCACATAGACACACTGGTAGACCATACCGCTACCAACACGTTGTATTCCTTCATGGACGGGTATGCGGGGTACAACCAGATCAAGTTGGCTGTTGAGGATAGAGAAAAAACCTCCTTCATTACACCATGGGGCACTTTCTGTTATCGGGTGATGCCGTTTGGGCTGAAAAATGCAGGGGCTACCTACCAAAGGGCTATGGTCACATTGTTTCATGACATGATCCACAAGGAAATAGAAGTATATGTGGACGACATGATCGCCAAGTCCAGAAATGAAATGGACCACATCCAATATCTCCGAAAACTTTTTGATCGACTTCGGAAGTATCAACTTAAGCTAAACCCGGCAAAATGTACTTTCGGAGTACGATCAGGAAAACTCCTAGGGTTCATTGTCAGTGAAAGAGGAATCGAGGTGGATCCCGACAAAACCAAAGCAATTTTGGAAATGCCTCCACCAAGCACGGAAAAGGAGGTCAGAGGTTTTCTGGCCGAATAAATTACATTGCTCGTTTCATCGCACAGTTAACGGATAAATGTATCCCCATCTTTAAGCTGTTGCGCAAAAACCAACCAACGGTGTGGAATGAAGAATGCCAACAAGCATTTGATAAGATCAAAACTTGTTTAACCAATCCACCAGTATTGGTACCACCCGTTGAAGGGAGACCTCTGATCTTGTATCTATCAATCCTCGAGGAGTCAATGGGATGTGTGCTCGGCCAGCATGATGAAACCGGGAAAAAGGAACGAGTCATTTACTATCTCAGTAAGAAATTTCTGGACTACGAAACCCGCTATACGCCATTCAAAAAAACCTGTTGCGCATTGGTGTGGGTCACTCAACGTCTCAGACAGTACATGGCTCGTCATACAACATGGTTGGTCTCCAAAATGGATCCAATCAAATACCTCTTCGAGAAGCCCATTTTGACTGGAAGAGTAGCTAGGTGGCAGGTTCTCCTCTCAGAATTTGACATCATTCATGTCACCCAGAAAGCTATTAAAGGAAGTCCCCTAGCAGATTATCTAGCCCATGGATCCACAGATGAATACCAGTCCTTACAAGATGACTTCCCCGATGAGCACATCATGCATATCGAACACGAAGAGACCAAAGAAGAGATGTGGACCATGTTCTTCGATGGGGCTTCAAACATGCTTGGACACGGGAGCTGTTTTGATATCCCCCGAAAAGAAACACATCCCTGTAACGACCAGGCTTAATTTCGACTGTACCAACAACATGGCCGAATACGAAGCATGTGCACTAGGAATCCGAGCGGCTTTAGATCATGGGGTCACTAAGCTCAAAATATTCGGTGATTCATCCCTTGTCATCTACCAACTTAAAGGCGAATGAGAAACCCGAAACTCAAAGTTAATCCCATACTTAGAGCACATCCGCGAGCTGGTCTCAAGAATGGAAAGTGTCACCTTCCAGTATATCCCTAGGGAAGATAATCAAATTGCCGACGCCCTTGCCACCCTATCATCCATGTTTGCCCTAGACCAAGAACATGAGATGCCAATTATTCAAGTCAAGTTGCATGACAAATAGGCTTTCTGCATGGCATTAAATGGCGAATGCGACCAAAACCCCTGGTACCATGACATCAAGCGGTACCTCGTAAAGGGCGAATACCCCGAAGGAATCAGTGACAATGACAAGCGAACCATTCGCAAAAGGGCCGTAGGGTTCACGTTGATTGAAGGAACCCTCTACAAAAAGAGCCCTGATTCCACTCTCTTAAGGTGTGTGGACCAAGAAGAAGCCCAAACCTTGATAAAAGAAATCCACAAGGGGACTTTTAGAACCCACGCACCCGGGCATGTCATGGCAAAGAAAATCCTCAGGGCAGGGTATTTTTGGTCCACGATGGAAGCTGATTGTCACCAATATGCCAAGAAATGTCATAAGTGCCAAGTATACGCCGATAACATCCATGTGCCGCCCGCACCTCTCAGTAACCTGGCTACACCATGGCCATTTTCTATGTGGGGCATGGATGTCATCGGACCCATCGAACCCAAAGCGTCCAACGGCCATCGCTTCATATTGGTAGCAATCGACTATTTCACCAAGTGGGTTGAGGCGGCGTCATATGCGCATGTGACTCGGAAAGTGGTGACCACCTTCGTCAAGAAAAACATTATATGTCGGTACGGCATCCCTCATAAGCTCATTACTGATAATGGGACCAACCTCAATAATAAAATGATGGAGGAATTATGTCAAGACTTCAAAATTCAGCACCACAATTCCTCCCCGTACCGACCAAAGATGAATGGTGCAGTAGAGGCAGCCAATAAGAATATCAAGAACATCATCTAGAAAATGGTTGTGACCTACAAAGATTGGCATGAAACGCTTCCCTTTGCCTTACATGGCTACCGAACGTCGGTACGAACCTCCACAGGAGCTACCCCGTTTTCCCTTGTATACGGAATGGAGGCCGTACTACCAGTAGAGGTCGAAATACCCTCCCTACGAGTTGTCATGGAAGAAAAATTAATAGAAGTCGAATGGGTCCAAAACCGGTATGATCAGTTGAACCTAATCGAAGAAAAACGGCTGGACGGCATATGTCGGGGGCAAGCTTATCAGAGGAAAATCAAGAAGGCCTACGACAAGAAGGTCAATCCCCGCGCTTTCCAAGAAGGAGATCTAGTAATAAAGAAACTGCTTCCAGCCCAGAAAGACAAAATCGGGAAATGGGCAGCCAACTACGAAGGACCCTTTGTGGTCAAGCGAGCCTTCTCAGGGTGAGCCCTTATCCTCACCAACATGGATGAAGAAGAGCTCTGATATCCTGTCAACTCAGATGCGGTGAGAAAATATTACGCCTAAAGACATTGCTCATGACCCGTCAGGATGAAAACTCGCAAAGAGCGTCCTGGGCAAAAGATGGGGTCTACATTCCTCGCTAGGACACGTCCTAGGCAAAAATCAGAGGTTCAAAAAAAAAAAAAAAAAAAACAACAAAAAAGAGAGAGCAATGATTACCTTAGCCGAAAAACCGCAAAGGCTACTAAGGTAATACCTTCACAACAGCAAGCAGACTTCGCATAGTCTTCAATCAGAATTCGAGCATCTCAACCGAAGGGACCAGGAAAAACGGGGAAACAGAGATCACAAACATGATTGTGGCACCCTCATACAGTTTTAGCCAACCTTGGCCAGCCATGCTTACAAAATCCTTTTGTAAACCCCCATGTAAAAATAAACCATTTGTTTATATCAATAAAATTGTCTTTCCTTCTCTATTACCTACTTGTGTGAATGCCTCTGTATTAATGAAATATGAGCATGCATAAAACAAGCAATTCAAGAAAACATAAAAACGAGACGAATGACACCAACCAGGGCCGTCCCAAGTAAAAAGTACAGGGTAGCCTGCTAGATCGAAAACCTGCAAAGGGCGGTCTAGGCAAAAGATAAGGCTTTCGTTAAAAGGAAAAAAGCCCATCAAAATATCTCAGACAAAGAATCAAAACCCGCTAGATCGAAAACCCACAAAGGGCGGTCTAGGCAAAAGATAGGGTTAAAACAAAAAGTGCAAAAAGAATAATCACGAGAGAACAAAAGAAGGAAGCACCGGTCACTTTCTAGATGTCCTCAACTAAAATAAATTTGCATCAACAAGCATCTACACACAAGTAGTCGCACAAATAGGACTTTGTCAGGATCAAAACAAACAAACACACTTCATAACAAAAAAAGACATTCATGTCAAGAAAAGATCATTTTCATGTTTGCATAGAGGTACCCCGGTAAAACCCTATCCAACCAACAAAATTTCGACTGCCAAGCAAGAGTCGAACAACAAAACAAAGACCCATCCGACCAGCCAGCGAGAATCGAATGATCACCTCCAAAAGAACAAAAACAAAGAATCCCCAGCAACCAACAAAGCTGGATGAAACACAAAAATCCCCCGCACAGTCCAGACGACCATTCAAGAGGTCCAAACACATCTACCAAAACAGAAATCACTCCCCAGAGAGTCGGCGCATGGTCAGAATCAGTAAGCCGCCACCATTGCCAAAGGATCAGCTACCGCAAGACGGAGCATCCGGAGGCTTAACACCAGATGGGGGTGTGTACTCATCAGGCCTTACAGAAGGGGGCTTACCAGATGGGGGTTCATACTCGTCAAACACCAGATGGGGGTGTGTACTCATCAGGCCTTACAGAAAGGGGCTTACCGGGAGGGGGTTCATACTCGTCAAACCAGATGAGGGTTCGTACTCATCAGCCGAAGGGGTCAGCTACCGCATCAAAGGAGCATCCCAGAAGCTCACAATACAACATCTCCCCAGAAGATCATCCGCCGCAAAGACGGAATATCTGAAGGGAAACCGGGCAAGAGGGTCAACTCCTTTACCCTCTAGTCGATCACCTTGGCACAAAAGGCCAGCAGTCGACTGGTCGGGTAAAGGGGGGGCAGCTGTAGACCCCAAATCTTGCCCAGCCTCCAAATAAAGAGCAGAAGACCTCCTATTTGAAGATGGACGAAGCCTAACAAGCCATTAGGAGAGACTATTAGGCCCCATACTAGGATAGGAGGGAGTTTCTGTACCAAAAAATAAGTTTTCTCGCCTTGTTAGGACGAAACCGCCGTCTGGACTTCCCAGACCGCCGTCTCGCCTCAGGCAAGTGGCGAGACCGCCGTCTCGCTTGACGAGACGGCGGTCTCGCCACCTGCGAAGGACGAGACGGCGGTCTCGTTTCCCTAGACGGCGGTCTCGCCGCATTTGACAGGGCAAGACGACGGTCTCGTTGGACGAGACGGCGGTCTCGACCCTGTCAGACGAGACCGGCGGTCTCGCCATCTGACAGTGCGAAAACCTATAAATAGGGGCTCTCCCCCCCTCATTTCCACACACCACAAGCTTCTAGCTCTCCCTTCTCTCTAAAACTTCTCTCTAGAATCCCTCCGACACATTTCTGGAGTTTCTAAGTGTCTTTGAGAGCATTTTTCGGCGTCCAGAAGAGTTTCCGGCGTCTTGTAGAGTGAAGGGCTGCCAAAAAACACCCATTTATTTTAAAGAAATATAAAAAGCTTGCTTCGGAGGTTCAATTTCTCCCTCTCTACTTTTATTGCTTTAATTTATATTATGCAATAGATTAGGGCCATGTAGTCATCACTTTAAATTTCGCATAATAAAAAGGGCAAAAGTATATTTTCCAGTTTATTTATTAACAATAAAAGTTGGCCTATCATAGGGAACCCGAAAGGGGCGTCGTAAAGGGACTAATACTCCCTTTACACGTAACTAACTCCCTTACCCAACTCTGGTTCTAATGACCAAAGTTGGTTTTCGAAAACCAACGCCTTTTAAAAACATTTTCCGATGTTTCCGGTAAAAACATCGGTGGCGACTCCATAGAACCCAAAATAAACAAGTCCTTGGGTTAGCCCGGTTATCGGACAACCCAAGGACACCTTTCGAAAACCTCGCCCCTAGGTTAGCCCGGTTATCGGACAACCTAAAGGCGTTGTAACCACCCATAAAAAAATGCGAAAATCAAAAGAGGGGCGAAAAAACCATCGCGTCGCTCCGACCGACCTTCTCTTTTGAGACGGCGGCGACAGGGCCTAATAGTCTCTCCTGGTGGCTTTTTAGGCTTTGTCCATCTTCGAATAGGAGGTCTTCTGCTCTTATTTTGAGGTCGGACAAGATTTGGGGTCTACAAGCTATTATTAGTGATTAAGAAGCCTATATTTGTAAGAGATCTTTTACTTATTTATTGAAACTATGGAGTTATAAATAGAATATCTATAATTTATCATTCAGAAACAAATGGTCAAACTAAAATATCTAAGAAAGGTATAAAGAAAACTTTACAAAAAAAATTGTTTAACTAACAAAAAACATTGTATTGTTAAATTAGATCATGTTCTTTCAGCTCATAGAATAACTTACAAAAACAGTTTTAGCTCAATAATAAAAGAATATTCATACTTTAACTCAAAGGGGGGAATCAAAGGATTATCTTAAGTGACATTGTGTTATCGTTGAACATACACACTCTCTCACATTACGAGAAAAAGAGAACTTATCTTATAAATTCATCTAAATTCGAAACTCAAATTATATATCCTTTCTACGAGAGTTTTCTGTGTTTGTAGCTAGTAATGACAGTATATACTCACGAAAGTCAAGAGTGACTTAGTGTGAAATATTACTTGATTATTTAATTAAGGGAGAGTTAAAAAAAGATTTTAAGGAGTAATATTTCATATTCGTTTGAACCATAAGTGATAAAAGAACAATACTTGTTGTAATCATTAAAATTATAGTGAAACCTTTCAAGATTTGTTTCAAAGAGAACTATTGGATGTAGCTAAAGTAAAATAGTATAAAAAAATTGATTTACCATACCCTCTATTAGGTGTCTACCCAATGCTCGAACTTTTTATCCTATGTTCTTTTCAAATACTTTGTGAAAAGTATGTGAACTTTGTTTAAACTTCCATTCTAGTTTTATATCAGAATAGTCATGTGTTATAATCTTGCATAAGCTTGTCAAAGAATACTTGTGTTGCAATATCATCTGCTCATGGGACTTGACATGTTTTTCAAGAACTAGTTGTAGTTCCAATTGAGACAAACCACTATAAAAATCTTTATGCTTACCTTTTCTTATTTATTCTCTAACCTTGAGTGTGTTTATAAGGTGATCATTTTAAAATTATTTTAAAATTAATGTTTAACATATTTTATCGTCTAAACTATAAGTCAAAAATTAAGTTTGTTCTTTTATAAACTCATTAAACTCAAACAATTTGTTCTATAATTGCTTTTGAAAAAGTTTTTAAATAAATTCACTTAAAACATAATTTGAACCCCGCCTCCCCCCTTTTCTTATGCTTTTCTTGATTTATTAGAACACAGTAAACACTCACTTGAAAACAAAGAAGAAAAAGGAAAGAGATAAAAAGATGAGTACTGAATCTAAAATTTTATGTTTCACACACATAATTTCTATTGAGGACAACTATAAGTAGTTAGTTAATAATTCCGCTAAATATCTAACTAATATAAAATATTAATTGAATTATCTATAATACTGTCCCTTAATTTAGATTAGCAATATAGTGCACTCTTGTCATTTCTCTTATCATATCGAATCTATTAACCTTGAGAGACTTTATCAAAATATAATTCACTTATTCAATAATACTACAATATTTTAATTTCAACTTTCCTCTAGAAAGTGAAATCTTGTTTCAATATATTTGCTCCTTCCATGAGAAATATGATATTTAGCCAAGTTTTCTGCTTACTTATTGTCTACTAGTATGTTCATAGGCTTTTCTCTTCTAATTTTCATTTTTGCCATCAAATTCTCAAGCCACAAAGCTTGACAAGCTCTCATTGAGGTTCCAATGTATTCAACCTCACATGAAGTCAATGTCACCACTAACTCCTTTTTAGAACACCATGAAATAAGTGTTTCACATATCATAAACACATATCCAGTTATACTTTTCCTATCACTTTTATCACCACACTAATCTGAATCACAGTAATAAAATACTTCATCAAATTTTTTTTGTCATTTTCTAAAATAACAACCCATATCCCATGCACAAAAATATGAACGAATCCACAATTTGTTTGTACAAGGTTGCATCAATTTTTTTTCACTTCCTTCTCTAACTCTACATCACAATCAACTAGCATTTGGGCATAGTTACAATCCTACGTATGAAATCTTTTTAATATTCCAATTACATTCCTCTTTTGATACTAAAGTCCATCACTTGTTGATATAATATCTATTCCCAAAAAAATAGGATAACAATCTTATATCTATCATCTCAAACTCTAACATAATTCTCATTTTAAACTTCTCAATTTCTACTACATTGTTGATAGTAACTAGTATGTCATCTATATAGAGGCAAATTATCATTAAATCAATTACATAGCTCCACATAAACTTCATATTTTTGTTGTACACTTGTTGACACCCAACTACAAACAGAAGCTGTATATTCTTTTGTTTTAGGCTCAAGGGGCTTGTGTGAAGTTATATAGATTGTTCATCAATTTAAAAACACGAAGGTTGATCCACATAAACTTCCTCCTCTAGTGGACCATTGAAAAATGCAGACTTTATATGATAGTTTCAATTTTGACCACAAGTGCAAATACTTCATTGTAATTTAAACCAGCTTTTTGCAAAAGCTTCTTTTCAACCATCCTAACCTTATAATTTTCAACTTCTCTAGATTTTACCTTCATTTTATAGACCTTTCACTCCAATAGGCCTTTTGTTGTGAGGTGATGTGACAAGCTCCCATGTATGTTTTTTTTTTCTAAAACCCTTCACTCCTCCTTCATTGTTGTCTTCCATTTAGGTTCCTTGATAACTTGCTCAAAAGATATTGACTATATGCAGCTTGTAAAGCAAAATGTGTTGTGTCCCTATCTTCATCACTACATAATCTGGAATAGATGTAAAATCTCCAAGTCTTTGAGGTTGTTTCCTATTTCTTTCAAGTCTTTATGGGTGAATAAAAATTATTTATGCATAATTTTTATAGACAATTCATATCATTAATTTTGAACCATTTCTACATAATTTTCTAATTGCATACCAAGTTATATTGATAGCTACACTTCATCACTTTTTGTTACAGTTTCCCAATAAATATCAATGGCTCTCCCTTTTCATCCAGCTTCTTTCTTCTCTCACATGGTACATGCCTAAAGCAAAGAAAGCCAAATACCCATAGATGACTTGCTACATGTTTTCTTCTTATGTGTAGAGTTATAATATAAACATTAAGATATTGAGAGTATATTACTTATTATCAAAAAAATGAATTATTGAAGCATAAGGACATGTCCTAGTATAATTTACTTGCGAAAATTTTCTTACTTAACAATTTACAAGTGTTATGTTTTTTAATTCAATTCATTAGAAACAACTAAAATTGTATTTTCTCTCAAAATAGAGTTTGATATAAATGTTACTCAACTAATAAAAAAAATAGTCGACTAACAAAATAGAAAATTAATACTTTCTGTGGATAGTTAGAGTTCATGCTAAGTTCACACATAATGATTTTATGCTACAAAGGAAATTCATCTACTAACTTCCTATCAACTACTTCTTTTTTTCAATATTTCCTAGATTTATCATGGGGGATTAGCTCATAGCTTTCTTTAAATCATTTTCATGTACATCTAAAAGATCCACCTTCAAATTCAAGAAGTTCATTATGTAAATTTTTTAGAGAGAAATTCCTTTTTCAACATCTTAAAGCACCTTGGCACTTTCCTCAATCTTCTTTATTTTCCCCTTGGCTTTTTTAATGCAACAATGAATATTAGTAATTTTTATCTAACACAACTTGGCATCTTTCTTAGCCTTCAGGAAGCATTATTTAAGCTCAATCACTTCCTTATCGATCATTGCAACTTTTTCAAAAAGTTATCCATTCTCTTTAGCCTATTCAGAACTGGAATTTTGGTGATTAATTGAGAATGAAGTTAAGTGTTTTTGCTTCTTCATTCCAACAAAGTTTTCCCTAGCTCCTTCATAGGTAACATCTCATTCCCTTAACCACAATAACTTTCCAATGAAGAATGATGGTCATGTATCAACCTATCCTTACCTCAACAATATCTGTTGGGTTTTTTGAATAAAATTAAATAATTAGTTTTAGAGTTTATTGGAATAAAAAGATAATTAGAATTTATTGGAACATTTTGATATTAGTGATATCTTGGGTAGTTATTATTTGATTTTGTGAAGATCCTGGGACTGTGTATAAATACAACATCGTATTTCTCAGTTGACAAATAATTAATAATATACAGTTTTACAGTTTCTGAGAAATTTTTTGTTATCAAATTGGTATCAGAGTTAGGGTTCTTCCAAAGAGTGGGAGCTAGGGTTTGAGTGTTAGAAAAAGAGTGTGAATGGTTGGTCTAACAAGCATTACTGTAGTTGTGTCCCGACTGATGAAGGACGCCAGTTATGGTACATGGAGTGTCCAGATGAAGGTTTTCCTCAAAGTCCAAGGTGTTTGGAAGATGGTGAAAGGAGGTTTTGAACAACTAGAGAACACGAAAGAATTGACGATCAATGAACTCAAGGAGTTAGAGAAGAAACATGAGAAAGACAATACAACTTCTTTTTTGTTGTTTTGAGCTGTAGAAGATTCTGACTTTGAGAAGATTATCGGAGTTATATCGGCATCCAATGCGTGAAACAAGCTGAAGAAGGAGCACAAGGAAGATGACCGAGTTACACATATTCGGCGTCAGACATTATGAAGCGAGATGAAGAGCATGAAGATTAAGGGGTAAAAAAATGTTTCTGAATATGTCCTGCATGTTGAAAACATGGCAAAACATCTTAATCGGAATAGAGAGGTATTTTCCACATAACACATCGTTGAAAAGATCTTGAGATCATTAACAAAATCCTTTAATAGAATGGCGATAAAACAGGCAAAGGATTTGTCCAACCTATCAATAAAATAGTTAGTTGGATCTTTTAAAACCTATGAACACTGAATGGAGAAAGATAAGGAGGACAAGAACATGAGTGTGAAATTGCTCCAGACCAAGGAGAAGGTATTTTATTATCAAAATAATAGAGGACGAGGATGAGGATGTGGTGGTCGGTCCCGAGGTGGACAATCTGGTCAAGGAGGTCGAGGCGAGTGCGATGGCCAAGGCGACAAGAAGAAAAAGGGAGATCAACAAAACTGGCAAGGTAGAGGACACGTATCGAGAGGAGGTCAGTCAATGAACCACTCAAATGTCGAGTGTTTCAAGTGTGGCAAATATGACCATTATGCAAAGAACTGCTACTCGGGAAAATGCTTTAATTGTGAAAAGGAGGGGCATTTTGCCAAAGAATGCTAGAAGATGGGTGAGACCTATCTTGCAGAGGAGAAGGAAACTAGAGTAATATTGTTGATGGTCGATCTTAACATGGGAATTTTTAGTGATGGTGTTTAGTTCGATACTGATCACAAGTAGGTATGATTTCTAGATATGGGTGCAAGTAATCACATGTGTGGGGACACACACCTATTTAGCAAATTAGAGAAATTTGAGAGCGATCATGTTTCGTTTGGAGACGCTTCGAGGGTCTCGATAAAAGGATGAGGCATAGTCAGCTACTTGCAAAAGGAAAGTCTAGTCGGGTAAATCCAATATGTGTTTTATGTTCCAGATCTAAAGAGTAATCTTTTGAGTGTGGGACAACTGATGGAGAAAGGATACTTGGTCTTCATGAAAGACCAAGTACTAGTATTGAAGAAAAAGTTTGGAAGGTTGATTGCCCGAGTAGAGATGAGGAAGAATATAATGTATAAGTTATAGTTGGAAAGCATTTGGGAGAG
The DNA here is from genome assembly GCA_963425845.1 of Sphenostylis stenocarpa. Lineage (NCBI taxonomy): Eukaryota > Viridiplantae > Streptophyta > Magnoliopsida > Fabales > Fabaceae > Sphenostylis > Sphenostylis stenocarpa. The sequence continues at coordinate 53,318,597 of OY731406.1, forward strand.
GAGTCTGAGATCAAATGTAGAGGACACGTTGAAGGTAAATTACCGATCTAGTCACATGAATTTTTGTGGTCTAATCGAGTCGATTTATGATGATGATCGTGATGATGATCCGAATGTCCGAGTTGGTAAAACGAGAGAGTAAAACTGGGGAGAATCAGAGAAAGATAAAGGAGATTGAGTTGTTGCACCACTAGTTGTTGTCAATTTGAAAGTAGGTCGAGCGGTTACACTACTAGTAGTAGCTAGTTCGGAAATTGAGAAGGAAGAAATGACCGAGAAGTTAAAGAAAAATATGAAGAGCATAGTGCTCGGATTGTCGAGCATGGAGAGGAAAGTTTGTGAAGGTGTGATGCTGGGATTGCCAAGCATGAAGGGAAAAGTTTATGAAGGTATGGTGCTCGGATTGTCAAGCATGGAGGGGAGAGTTTGCAGATGAGTGGTCAATAACAAGGCAAGTATCGAGTATAAAGAGAAATTTGAGTTAAGTCCAAGTAATGGATTTCGAAGTAACCATGTTCAAGCTATTGTGGATAAAATGATCCAAGCTATTGTGAATAAGAAGATCTGATTTGTTATTGAAGAGAAGGTCCGAGTTGATATTGATGAGAAGATCCAAATTGTTGTTGAAGAGAAGATTCAAGCTATTGTGGATAAGAAGATTCGAGAACACAATGACATGTTGGTGATGACCAAATTATCGAGTTGTTGTAGTGAAGCAGGGGGATGTTAAGTCAACACTTTCAAGTCCGTCTCTGATCGAGCTTATTCAATAGAAAAGAGATGAAAAGTTGTTAGGCAAGTTGTATGTCAAGTCAGCATTTTTGGATGATGTGCTCAAGGAGAAGGTGAATGATGAGCAACCACTCGGATACGTGAAGAAAGACAAGGAGGAATCGAAAATAAGTTTGTCCCAAAAGGCGTATGCAAAGGAGATTTTAAATAAGTTCAAGATGACTGGTTGCAATTCAGTATCAACCCCTATGGAACTAGGGACAAAGTGGTCGTATAATTACCGACTTGTAGGGTGTTTGGACAGTGACTGACGTGGAGATGTGGATTATCTTCACTCTATTTATTTATCCAAGGGGTTGGTCCATTTTTTCAACCCTTATCTTTATTCTTTTCTAGTTTCATTTTATCTCCTCCTCCCTCTACAATCCTTGGAAATGAACCTTCACATCTAGATAGACAACTATCATAATGTCAATTGAAAATTTTCCTTGGGTTTGCTTACTTTATTGCTTAAAATTATGCACCTTATCTTTTTAAAATTTTGAACCTTACTTTATTTTACATCATTTGGTAATCAGAGCTTAGGTTGTTATTAGTAAGGTATTTTTATTGTTCCTTTCACTTTATTCCTTGTGTAGCTTGTGTTTTGTGGTCTAACTTGTGTTTTTTTGTGGCCATTTGGTTTGCAATGCTGCACTCAAAAGTTTGGGTGTGAGGTTGGTCCAATAATACACTCACCTAAGTTTCTTTTTTGACATGTATGATGTTTGATAAAATGCCAGCAAAAAAAAAATCTACACTTAATTAAGTTACATATTCTTCTAAGTTTAGTGTCTTTTTAAATGTGTCTAGTCTTTGCTTTTGAGTTATATGTGTAACATCCTAATTCTCAGAACCCCTGGTTTATTAAATTTTGACAAAAAAATTTTCAAAATTTTAATAATTAAATTATTAGGAATTGGGTAAAGTGACTATAGAGTTTTATATTTGTTAGATTATTTGTGACTTTTTGAAATTTTTAGAAAAATACTCAAAATTAACTCATTTTGCGGGCATTCTAATAAAAAATTTCAAACCGCAATTGATTATATAATAAACAAGGTTAAAAAAAATTGAAAATTTTACAAGAGTCTAATAGTGCTAACTAGATCTCAAAAAGTAAATTTTTACAATGAAATTTGATAAATTTTAAAATTTTATTTTACAGCATGTTTAATTAACTAGTAAAAAAATAAACTGATTCGAGAGCCATTTGAGTGAATTAAAATTTTAGTAATCATCTCATTATTATTTTAGATATTCTACTCTCATGTCTTAAAGATTTCCCCTATCTACTAATTTGTACATATTCACATTTGGCAATTAAAAAAAATAAAAAATAAATTAGAAATTTGACTTCTAAAGCAAAGCATAGGAAAACCTCTTTATTCCTTATGCCAAGAAAAAGGTCTCGTAGACTCCTTTTCTCTCACTTCTCTATTTCTCTCAAACCCTCCTCACTTTTAAGCTTGATTTTGAGGGGGAAATATTGATTTTATTGAGGAGCTCCAAGAGGTAAGTTTGTTTCTCTCAATCTTCTCTACATTTCTACGGTTTTATTTTTCAAAATGGTGCATTTTCAATTTTTCTCCTCATGTGGTTGAGCTTAAATGGGAGTAGAAAGAGTGTTATTGTAGGTTTTACATCTAGGATACTAGAATAATGCTTAAAATTGAGGATTAGAAGTGATTGAGTTAAAAACTTTAAGAACCCTAATTCGCAGGTACTGTTCACTGAATTTTTAGGACTTGTATGAACAGAATTAGGAATTAGTATCTTCATGAAAGTTGTATCCCTTTAAGTTATCAAAATTTAGAAACTGGGTTCACATAAAACAGATATTTGTAGTTCAAGTTATGCCCATTTTACTGTCAAGTGTTCTAGTTGTAACGTTAAGAAGTTGCCCTGTTTCAACAGCCTCAGTTTTTGAATTTCTAGCAATGATACGGATAAAATTAGGACTTGATTCCTTGATAAAAGTTGTAGGAAATTATATTCTAAAAATTTATAAATTTGTTTCATGCCAATATCTTATGTGTAGCATGAGTTATAGTCAAATTACCAAGACATGTTCAGAGTGTTATTGTAGTTGAGCCCAGTTGGAAACAACCACTGAAAACTAAAACCTGCATCTATTCTATAAGGTATTTGAATTTCCTTCCTTCATCAATATTGTAGATAATTAAGTTATTGAAATTTTGGCTCAGATCTCATGCCAAAAAAGCTTATATAACTCTAGAAAATTTCGAAATAATGAACCTTGTCCATGTTCTCTATTAGGATTCTTCCTACTCTAAGTGTATACAAAATAGGATAATTTTCTAAATTAATTGTAAGCTGAATGTGAGCTTAAAATATTATTTGAAATGGATTAGAAATACAGAGTGAATTTAAATTCTCATGAGATAGAACCATAGAAATATAAGATTCTAACTAGCTGTTGAATATTTGGCAAGTGTACCAAAATTATCAATCGTATTATAGTATTTCGATTAAATAAAAGTCAATCTCACGAGGAACGATTTCACTGAAAATTCCAAATCATATGCTTATTAAGTGGATTAAAGCAAATTGGATTTTTCATAAAGATTTTGGTTGAAAATAAATGACAAAAAAGAGTTAAGTATGTTTTTAGTTCCTATACTTTTATGTGAAATTGTAAATAGTCTCTCTATCATAGTTCACATAAAAATGATCCATATACTTTTGAAATTATTGAAATAGGTCCCTATTTTAAACGGCATTAAGTATATGCTTGACACTGTCTAATAAAAATGGTATAACTCATTCATTATTTGACACGTGTAATTATTAAAAAAATAAAATTAAATAAAATTAAAAGGTGTCAAACTTTTAAAAGTCAATTAAATCCGCATTTATAACATTTAAAAGTCATTTAAAAGATATTTAAAAAAAATTTAAAATTTTCCGCCATTTAAAATAATGTACGAGAAAAATCCTAAATCATTTTAACAAAACCCCCCCAAATGCATGCATTAGAACACAAAACAAACATTTAGTTTCGCAAATGAAAAAACATACCTTAATTTTCGGAAATGAAAACCCTAGCTATGATATACCACCGTTGCACACTGTCGTTGTGCACAACTGTTGCACTGCCAGTCGAACTACAACGAACTGATGGAACCCTCGAACTTCAAAGTCACTTTGACTTCATACAAACTTTACAGAGAAAGGGGAAGAAAGAAAAAACTTTTGGTGTGTGAAGAGAAAAGAAGAGAAAACAAAAAGTAGTTGCGACGAGAAAAGAAGAGAGAATGAAAAGTGGTTGTGACGAAAACTGAAGAGCTTTGGTGCATGAGGAGAAAAAGAAAAACTTCTACTTTTTAATTTTGTTTTTTTGTTTTTTTTTTTAAATAATAATCTCTGTTGAATAATTTCTATTTTTTTATAGAAGAGCTTTGCTTTTTTTTTTTAAATAATTACACGTGTCAAATAATGAATGAGTCATAATATCTCTGTTAGACAGGTCACCATATATTTAATGTCATTTAAAATAGGGACCTATTCCAATCATTTAAAAAGTATAGGGATCATTTTTATGTGAACTTTGACAGATGGACTATTTTCAATTTCACATGAAAGTATAGAGACTAAAACATACTTAACCTGACAAAAAACTATAAAGTGTGTTTAGAAAATATCAAATAAAAGAACTTAGGATTGACTTCCTTCCTTTTCCCTCTTTTACATAATGACTAGGTCAAATGAAAAACATTAATTAACCTATCAATGTTGGTGTCACCTACTCAAATCATTCACTTTGATTCCTCGCATGTGAAATTCATAAGAAAACCTGATAAATGTCGATTCCTCACATAGTTAAAAACTTTTCCAGCATTAGGTTTAGGGTGTTAAGCACTTGATACATTCATTCCATTCTTGGTAATTAACATAACAAATATTCTTACCTGATCTAAGGTTTCAAGATATATTTTTCAATCATATCCCAAGCATCAAGAATAAATCATTCCAAGGCACAAAAGATAAGAATAACAACATCAAAAACATAGATTAATATCTCAAAATATCACCATGATACAAAAGAGTTCCAAGGAAGTGCACCCAATCCTAAAAGAATGAAGTTAGTCACTCATGGTGGTCATTACAATGCTCTAAATAAGGAAGAATTGAAGAATCCTTGAAGAACAAAACTACAGTCGCACCTCTTCTCCAAAAACCTAAAATTACATCTCAAAACGCATCTTATTTTTTTTATAGGAAAATTTGGGTCGGGCCTCACATCATTCATTCACTCAAGCCTTCTTCTTTCTTTCAATTTTTCTTCAATTACTTCACAATTATGATCTTTGCTTTTATATGCAGGTATTATGCAAATTCATCCTACATTGGGAGAAAAATATATTAGAATAACTATAATTTAAGTGATTATATCACAATTAAGAGCATAATTATATCAACTTTTACCACTTAACAACTCCCCCCAACCTAGAATCTTACTTGTCCCCAAATAAAGTGTTAATTCTTCTAAAAGAAATTCATTTCCTATTGTCACTTTCTCTTCCAGAACTCTTAATACAAAAATAATTTTCCTTCCAGATATGATGTTCACAACTTCAAGTGAAAACAAGATATATGTGCATGACAGTTACAGAAACTAACAAGGAAAATTAATCATCAACTATCCTTAGAGAAGCATCATCTCTCAAGTACAATGATATATAATCATCTCTAACTCTCACAGGTAAGTGTTTATCTCATTCAATCACTTCATTTAGATAATCCACCATTGATAATCATCTTCAAGCAATCAACATTTGTTAAGCAAGAATTGAATCAAAAGGTCTTTTTGAGGCTTGTAATGGGGTTGGGCTAAGAAAGAATTCATTGGTTTTTCTGGGATATACAAAAGTATTTGAGAAATTGAAATTATATGAATGATTCTTGTTTAACATTTCCTCAAATCAGGTCTCAAACTTCATGTTTTCGCTTCAACATAATGATAAGTTAACAATCTCACCAGTTATCATTCACACCACTTTGAATTTTCTTTTCCTTTCCTCATGCTTTGTATTTATCATTTCAGCTTAGCCACAATATTTATGCTTTTTTTTTCCTTTTGCTCTACTCAACCTTCTCTCTTTTTTTTTTTAATATCAATACCCGTAGGAGAAACAATAACATTCATAATCATTTCATTTCTCAAATATAGGAAGGTGGATAAACATTATTTAGGCTCAGGGGTTCTGTTTCAAGAAACAATCTTATTTTTAGCTCAAATGGGGTTCAAATGGATTTCCTATAATTAATGCACGGTTGGTTATTTGGCTCTGGGTTATATCTACTTTCATTACATAAGAAAAAATGTTTTTATCATTTTTAAGTCTCGCTAACATGCAATCACATAAAAGAATCAATCAATACCAGTTATCATCATAAAGTGTTGACACTCAATTTATTTGTTTTTGGTTCACTCCTCTCTTGGATTTTGGCTAGCTTCTCCAATTTAGTTAATTCGTAATTCTCCTCATTAATTTCTTTTCACTATCATACCCATTGTCCTAAAGATACTTGTTATTGGAAACAATAAAAAACATTTTACTTCTCCTCATTCAGTTCTAGATTTGAATTAGACAATAAGCAATGATTTCATGTATAATTCTAAAACAAAATGTGGGACAACAAGGGAATTCAAAATTTAAAACAAAGCAATTAAAAACATTAATTTAAAAACGTTCAAAACAAAGGAATTAAAATCATTAAAAGCAAAGTCAATTTCTTCCCTCATTTTCTTCACTTGTCATCTCCTCCTCATCTTGTGCCTCAGCCTCAGCTGCAGACTTTCTCACCCCCTCCCGGAAAAGTCGGACTGTCCCCAGGCTATTGAAGTAAGACTTCAAAGTCTTGAGAAGAAGTTCACTGTGTACCTGAAGAAATCTTACAAAGAAATAACCTAAGGAAAAAAAATGCACAAAAAACTTAAAATGCAAAAAGAAAAACAAATTCAAAACATTGGGTTGCCTCCCAAGAGCGCTTGTTTAACGTCATTAGCTTGACGCTTGTTTGCTTTATGGTTCATGCAGGTGAGTGATCAAGCGATCTATACACATTCTCATCCCTTAATTGTCCTTGTGGGAATGAATTTATTCTTTTCATTGCGAATAATTGTCATCCCACCTTTCTTAGGAACTACCGTACAGGACTCACCTTGCGACTGTCAGAGATGAAGTAAATCATACCTGCTTCAAGAGGTTTCAGTACCTCTTTTTGAACAACTTCCTTCATAGTCAGATTAAGATGTCTTTGGGGTTGTGCAACATGTTGAACATTCAAGGACTTGATGTTTCACTTGATGGACATGAAGATTGTTGATTTTGATGATGATTCAAGAACACAAAGACTTAGATTGTTGAAGACTTGTTTAGTATTGTAATAACTCTGTTTTAATTAGATTGAGTCTTTAATATTAGAGTTTGAGATAGCCGGTACATAGTCTGCACCTTAGAAGCTTCAAAAAGCTCAAATTTATCAACCAGGCTCGGCTTTAATCGATTAAATAGGGAAATAATCAATTAAAACAGTGAGAAAAACCATTTTCTGTATCTGCTCACTAGTTTAATTGATTAACACACATGTTAATCGATTAACAGGCCTGTTAATCGATTAACAACCCTTTTAATCGATTAAAACAGAGAGTTTTGGGGTTCTATTGATTTTGGCTCTGTAATAATCGCTTAACACTTCATTTAATCGATTATTTCAGTCAGATTTTGATTTTCAACATCAAATCAACCCTATTTTCGAAAACCCTATTTCCAAGAACCCTAATTCCAAAATTCCCAATTCCCAAACCCTAATTTCTCTACTTAAGCTTCTCTATGGCACTCAGAAATGAATAACAACCTTTTTCATACAAAAGTTAAGTGTTGTGAGTGCTAGAGAACTGTTTGTTGCAAGAAAAATGGGCTTTTGGAACCTGGTGTGGGCTAGAAGCGATAAGAATCACTAAGTGGAGTTCTTAGTAGATTGTGTGCTGTGCCGCCTCTAGGGAAAGCTATTCTTCATCTCTTGTGGATTTCAAGAGAGGTTTTTTCTTTACTTTATCTTTTCCATTGTAATTTGTTTGTAACAACTTTGATCATAGTGACAGCGTTAATCCTCTGTTTGAGTGATTAGAAACTGGACGTAGGGTCTTTTGATCCGAAGCAGTATAAATCTCCTGTGTAAGATTCTCTTCTCTTCTCTATTTACATTTACACAGTTTTTAATCGGTAAAATTTGGGGAAAATTTTGAAAACCTAATTTTTGTTAAGAAACCAATTCACTCCCCCTCTTGGTTTTTTGTCCGTCCACGCGAACATTCTGCTGCGCGATTCTAAGAAGTGGTATCAGAGCTTGCTTTGATAGTCATTCAAACTTTTCAAAAATGGCCGGACAAAATCAAACTTTTGCCGAAGGTGCGTCTATCAACAGACCCCCACTTTTTGCGGGTCAAAATTATCCTTTCTGGAAAGTAAGAATGCAAATTTTTTTAGAGTCTGTTGATAGAGGCGTTTGGGATGCTATTTTAAACGGTCCATATATTCCTAAAGTTACTAAGAATGGTGTTGACGTTCCCAAACCTTTTTCTAGATGGACTGCAGAAGAAAATAGAAAAGCACAATTTGACATTAGGGCTAGAAATATAATTTCATCTGCTTTAACGCAGGATCTCTGTTTGTAAAAGTGCTTAGGAGATGTGGGAAATGCTAAGAGTGACCCACGAAGGTACTGACGATGTTAAGCGAGCACGTAAAAGTTCCCTAATCCAAGAATACGAGATGTTCCAGATGCAACAAGGCGAAACGATATTTGACGTTCAAAAGCGTTTCACTCACATTGTGAATCATCTCACCGGATTAGGTAAAATATTTGACGTTGATGAATTAAATGTTAAAATTTTAAAATCTTTGGATAGGAAATGACAACCTAAGGTGACGGCCATCTCGGAGTCACAAAACCTTGCCACTATGTCAATGGCGATGCTCTTTGGAAAGCTTAGAGAGCATGAGCTTGAATTAGGAAGGCTAAATGAAGAAGAAGGACAATATCAAAAGAAGAACCTAGCCTTCAAAACCGAAATTTCCAAAGGTAAAAATAAAAAGGAAGAAGAAGACTCAGAGAACGAAGAAGAAGAGTTGAGTCTTATGATAAAGAAGTTCACAAAATTCATGAAAGCAAAAGGAAGGCATCCATTCAAAGGTAAGGGAAAGGTAAGAGAAAGTACTTCCGTAAATATAAAATGCTATGGTTGTGGTGAAGCAGGGCATGTAAAGACCGAATGCCCAAACAAGAAAAACGATGAAAGCAAAGGCAAAAAGGTCTTCAAGAAGAAAGCCTATATTGCTTGGGATAACAGTGACGCGATTTCGGAATCAAGTGACTCAGAAATATAAGCTAACATTTTCTTGTTGGCAAAAGACAATATATCTTCCGATTTTGAGGTAAGTGATTCCGACTCATCTTCTAGTGATGATGATAATAACTATGATGAACTGCAAAATGCATATATAATGAATTATTTAGTGCCTTTAAGAACTTGAAAGATGAATATAAAGTTGTAAAGAAGAATTTAAGTAGATCCGAAAAGGAAATTGACTCATTAAAAACAAAAATCACATGTTTAGAAGAAAAGGAATTATTAGAAACGAAAATTGTATGTTTAGATGAGGATAATGATAAGAACTTAGCATGTGCAAATTGTAAAGAGCATGAATATGACATAGATGTTAGAATCGCGCAGCGGAATGTTCGCGTGGTCGGACAAAAACCAAGAGGGGGGGTGAATTGGTTTCTTAGTAAAAATTAGGTTTTCAAAATTTTCCCCAAATTTTACCGATTAAAAACTGTGTAAATGTAAATAGAGAAAGGGATAGAGTCTTACACAAGAAATTTATACTGGTTCGGATCAAAAGACCCTACGTCCAGTTGCTAATCACTCAAACAGAGGATTAACGCTGTCACTATAAACAAAGTTATTACAAACAATTTACAATGGAAGAGATAAAGTAAAGATAACACCTCTCTTGAAATCCACAAAAGATGAAGAACAACTTTCCCCAGAGACAGCACAACACACCATCCACTAAGAACTCCACTTAGTGATTCTTATCGCTTCTAGCCCACACCAGGTTCAGAAAGCCCCTTTTTCTTGCAACAAACAGTTCTCTGGCACTATAACACTTAACTTTTGTATGAAAAAGATTTTTCTCCTTTTCTGAGTGCCATAGAAGAGTTTAAGTAGAGAAATTAGGGTTTAGGAATTGGGGATTTCGAAACTAGGGTTCCTGGAAATAGGGTTTTCGAAAATAGGTTTGATTTGAAGTTAAAAATCAAAATCTGACTGAAATAATCGATTAAAAGAAGTATTAATCGATTAAAACAGAGCCAAATATCAACAGAACCCAAACCTCTCTGTTTTAATCGATTAAAAGGTGATTTAATCGATTAAACCGCCTAATAATCGATTAAAAGTTGGTTTAATCGATTAAACCTTGTTACAGAAAATGATTTTTCTCACTGTTTTAATCGATTATTTCCCTATTTAATCGATTAAAGCCGAGCCTGGATGATATATTTGAGCTTTTTGAAGCTTCTAAGGTGCATACTATGTACCGGCTATCTTAAACTCTAATATTACAGACTCAATCTAATTGAAACAGAGTTATTACAATACAAAACAAGTCTTCAACACTCTAAGTCTTTGTGTTCTTGAATCATCATCAAAATCAACAATCTTCATGTCCATCAAGTGCAACATCAAGTCCTTGAATGTTCAACAATCTCCCCCTTTTTGATGATGATCAAAATTATCTTTTAAAGCCTTGTAATAACCTGTTTTATCTGTCATACTAACAAACACATTAAACATACCAGATAATATTTAAATGCAATTCATAAGAGGCTTTAAATATTTCTCCCCCTATTTTGATTATAATAAAAAATAACTCTGCAATAACAATCATAAGAGCTCCCCCTCAAAATATGCATAATTTAGAGAAAACTCCCCCTCAAACAAAGCAATAAAAAACATCACATTTTATTTCAGAAAAGTCAATAGATTACATCACAAGAGGAGAAAACAAACAACAAATTTAAAATTCTTCACTATCATCACTATGAAAGTGTGTATCAAATCTATTTTCTAAATGGCACACTTTATCATCTACATCAAATATACGGCGAATTAATTCCTCATGCCGTACTCCAGAAAGAGTGAAGAATGATTGCATCCTCTGATTCATGTCAGATAACATGTCTTCCATGGATTGTTGGGTTTCATGATGAGTAGAGGAAGTTCCAACACTTTGGATTTGGTCAGAGGGAAACTCAGCAGCTGGAGGCATATCTTCATCAGAATCTTCATTAGCATCACCTTGATTAGGAACGTCATCTTTGTGAACATATATATCATTGACTCGCACCATTTGGAGTTGAATCAATGTGTTGTCCATCATGCGGTTCAAGTTATTTGTTCTAACTGCTTGTTCACCTTCAACATTCACTCCTTTATATTCAAGAATTCAAGAGACAAGTAAGGCATATGGAATTTTAAATGTGGGATGACGTTTTGCTTTTAACATGGTCATTGTGACAAGAACGCCCCAATCTAACGGCTCATTATTCATTATGGCATGAATAATGCGAAGATCAATGGAAGAACATTGGGCATGATTTGTAGCTCGAGGACATAGAATCCAGACAATTAGATGTAGAATCATGTGTTCCTCCTTCTTCAGAGGTCCAGCAAGAAGGAGACGCCCAATCTCCATGGAGGGATTTCGCAGAAAAGAACGGTAAGCTAAGAACCTGTCAAAATCATCTAGCTCACCATAAATGTTAATAGCATCTTCTCTAATTGGAAAGTGAGCGACGTTTTCCCAAATATCATCGTCAAGAATAATTGTGACACCCTTTACTCTAGAAGTAGCAATTTGATCTCTAAATTTAAATCTAGAGTAAAATACCCTAACCAAGTCCGGATAATAAGTACCTTGCATTTGGATGAAGGGAAGAACTCCTTGAATTTCAAGAAGGTTGGGAAAATTGAATCCCCTATTGATGAATTGCTCACCAATAAGAAACTTGGGAGAAATAATAGTTTGTTCCTTCCAGTAGGTCAGAAATTTTTGTTGGCCATCTGTATCAGAAATCCATCCTTCTACAGAATTAGGACGGGGACGAGATGAGGGTGCAAATCTTCTTCTTGTAGGGATCTTAGCACGAGAAGATGAGGCCATTGAAAGATTAGATGAATATCAAGAAGATTTAGAAGGACAAGTGATGGAATAAGGAGACAAAGAGAGTATAATAAGGCAAGAAAGCTTGATTTCAAGAGATAGAAGTGAGTAGAAGTGAAATAGAGGTCCCTATATATAGCCAAGCATGTCTAACGGTCATATGGAAGTGAATAGAGGCCAAAAGAGTTGTTGGCAACGGCTAGAACCCATACTTGCCAGGTTTAATCGATTAAAACTCAGAATAATCGATTAAACCAGTTCCAGTCGCATTTAATCGATTATTTCGAGCTGATAATCGATTATCAAACACTTTTAATCGATTAATTAACGAATTAATCGATTATTCCAGAGAGGAATGCCCTGTTTTGGATGTTTTGAGTGTAAATAATCGATTATAACTCCAATTAATCGATTATTCCAGAGAGTACATCAAATTTTTGAGGTTTATACACATGATAACCTATGAACATCCTATACCACGAATTATAACATTACAATCATCCAAAAATAGTCAAATTAAGCATAATTTAAGCTATTTCTAATATCCCTAAGTCTCTTCTAAGATCATAGAATCTATCCTTGGGTAGAAGCTTAGTAAATATATCTGCTAATTGACGTTTGGTATCTACATACTCTATTTTACAGTTTCCTTTGCTGATATGATCTCTTAAAAAGTGATGTCTCATTTCTATATGTTTAGTCCTAGAGTGCATTACTGGATTCTTAGTTAAATTAATTGCACTCGTATTATCACACATCAAAGGTATGTCATTTAAAAAGATACTATAATCTTCTAACTGTTGTTTCATCCATAGAATTTGAGCACAACAACTATCAGCTGCAATATATTCAGCTTCAGTGGTAGATAAAGCAACACATGCCTGTTTCTTAGAATGCCAGGATATTAAGGATGAACCTAACAAATGACATGTCCCACTAGTACTTTTCCTATCAATTTTACATCCACCATAATCAGCATCAGAATATCCTATTAAACTCATACAAGCATCAGACGGATACCACAAACCAAAACCAGGTAGTTCCTTTTAAGTATTTTAAAATATGTTTCACTGCAATTAGATGAGATTCTTTAGGACAAGCCTGAAATCTAGCACACACACAGACAGAATGCATAATATCAGGTCTACTTGCAGTTAAGCATAACAGTGATCCTATCATACCTCTATACATAGTTTGATTAACTTCCAAACCTGATTCATCCTTGTCTAGATAGCATGAAGTTCCCATGGGTGTGTTAGCTTCCTTTGAGGTGTCCATTCCAAAATTTTTAAGGATCTCTTTGCAGTATTTGGTTTGAGAGATGAAAATGCCATCTTTAAGTTGCTTGATTTGTAGTCCAAGGAAGAATGTCAATTCTCCCATCATAGACATTTCAAACTCTTCCTGCATTATCTTAGCAAATTTTACACATAACGAATTATCAGTTGATCCAAAAATAATATCATCAACATACACCTGGACCAATAAGATATGTTCTTTAACTTTCTTTATAAACAGTGTAGAATCAATTTTTCCTCTAGAAAAATCATTTGATGTTAGGAAACTACTTAACCTTTCATACCAAGATCTAGGAGCTTGTTTCAACCCGTATAAAGCTTTCTTTAATTTAAAAACATGATTAGGAAAACTAAAATCCTCAAAACCAGGGGGTTGCTCCACATAAACTTCTTCTTTAATAAAACCATTCAAAAATGCACTTTTAACATCCATTTGATATAGTTTAAATTTCATTAAAGATGCATAGGCAAGAAGTAGGCGTATAGCCTCTAACCTGGCAACAGGAGCATAAGTTTCATCATAATCTATACCTTCCTCCTGACAATAGCCTTTTGCAACAAGTCTAGCTTTATTATTTGTTATATTTCCATCTTCATTAAGCTTATTTCTAAACACCCATTTGGTTCCAATAACTTGATGTGATTCTTCCCTTGGGATTAATTCCCAGACTTGATTCCTTTCAAATTGTTTAAGTTCTTCTTGCATGGCTATGCACCATTGGTCATCTTTAAGTGCTTCCTCAACATTCTTGGGTTCAATCCGTGACACAAAAGCTTGAAGCCTTTGTCACATAATTGACTTATACTAAGGAGATTATGCTTAAGTCCATCAACAAGTAGCACATCCTTGATCTCCAAAGTGTTTGCACCGCCTATGTTTCCAATTCCAAGGATCTTCCCTTTGTTGTTGTCCCCATAAGTTACATATCCTTGTTCCTTAGCCTTGAAACTCACAAATTTAGATTTATCTCCGGTCATATGTTTTGAGCATCCGCTATCAAGATACCACATAGACTTCTTTGATTTGGAAGTTTCCTACAAAACAAGAATATAGTAAACTTAGGTCCCCACAACTTTTGGGTCCTTGGGGTTAGAGACATAACAAACTATTTAACTATAGGAACCCAAATGTATTTACCTTTAGGTACACCAAAATGTTTAATTTTACATCTATTTGATGTGTGACCTTGTCTCATGCAATAAAAACATACTTTTGATGTGTCATTTGAAAATGATGCATTTCTAACTTTTGACATTTTAGTTCCTTTCTCAACCCATACTCTTTTCTTTTTAGTTTTAGACTTTTTCATAGAAACTTGATGATTTACACTATTTTGAGCAAAAACAGTTTTATCCTTCTTAAGATCACTTATTTCCATTTCGGCTTTATCAAGTAGATGATTTAGGATATCTATGTCATATTCATGCTCTTTACAAGTTTCACATGCTAAATTCTTATCTTCATCTAAACATACAATTTTCGTGTCTAATACCTCTTTTTCTTCTAAACATGTAATTTTCATTTTTAAAGAGTCAATTTCCTTTTCGGATTTACTTAAATTCTTCTTTACAACTTTATATTCATTCTTCAAGTTCTTAAAAGCACTAAACAATTCATTATAAGCATTTTGCAATTCATCATAGCTATTATCATCATCACTAGAAGATGAGTCGGAATCACTTACCTCAAAGTCGGACAATATGTTGTCATTTGCCATTAAGCAAATGTTTGCTTCTATTTCCGAGTCACTTGATTCCGAGCTTGAGTCACTATTGTCCCAAGCAATGTAGGCTTTCTTCTTTAAGACCTTTTTGCCTTTGAATTCATCATTCTTTTTATTTGGACATTCGGTCTTAACATGTCCTGTTTCACCACAACCATAACATTTTAAATTTACAGAAGAATTTTCCCTTACCTTTCCTTTACCTTCGAAGGGATGTCTTCCTTTTGCTTTCATGAATTTGGTGAACTTCTTTATCATTAGACTCAACTCTTCTTCTTCATCGTTTGAGTCTTCTTCTTCCCTTTTATTTTTACCTTTGGAGATTTCGGTTTTGAAGGCTAGATTCTTCTTTTGAAATTGTCCTTCTTCTTCGTTTAACCTTCCAAGCTCTAACTCATGTTCTCTAAGTTTTCCAAAGAGCGCTGCCATAGACATAGTGGCAAGATTTTGTGACTCCGAGATGGCCATCACCTTAGGTTGCCATTTCCTATCCAAAGATTTCAAAATTTTAACATTCAATTCATCAACGTCAAAGATTTTACCTAGTCCAGTGAGATGGTTCACGATATGAGTGAAACGCTTTTGTACGTCAAAGATCGTTTCGCCTAGTTGCATCCGGAACATCTCGTATTCTTGGATTAGAGAATTTTTGCGTGCTCTTTTAACGTCGTCAGTTCCTTCGTGGGTCACTCTAAGCATTTCCCACATTTCCTGTGCACTTTTACAAATAGAAATTCTATAAAACTCTTCAAGGGTTAGAGCAGATGAAATAATATTTCTAGCCTAACGTCAAATTGGGCTTTCCTATTTTCTTCTGCAGTCCATCTAGAAAAAGTTTTAAGAACGTCAACACCGTTCTCAGTAATTTTAGGAACAAATGGACCGTTTAAAATAGCATCCCAAACGCCTCTATCAACAGACTCTAAAAATATTTGCATACGTACCTTCCAGAAAGGATAATTTTGACCCGCAAAAAGTGGGGGTCTGTTGATAGACGCACCTTCGGCAAACGTTTGATTTTGTCCGGCCATTTTCGAAGATTTGAATGACTATCAAAGCAAGCTCTGATGCCACTTGTTAGAATCGCGAAGCGGAATGTTCGCGTGGTCGGACAAAAACCAAGAGGGGGGGTGAATTGGTTTCTTAATAAAAATTAGGTTTTCAAAATTTTCCCCAAATTTTACCGATTAAAAACTGTGTAAATGTAAATAGAGAAAGGGATAGAGTCTTACACAAGAAATTTATACTGGTTCGGATCAAAAGACCCTACGTCCAGTTGCTAATCACTCAAACAGAGGATTAACGCTGTCACTATAAACAAAGTTATTACAAACAATTTACAATGGAAGAGATAAAGTAAAGATAACACCTCTCTTGAAATCCACAAGAGATGAAGAACAGCTTTCCCCAGAGACAGCACAACACACAATCCACTAAGAACTCCACTTAGTGATTCTTATCGCTTCTAGCCCACACCAGGTTCAGAAAGCCCCTTTTTCTTGCAACAAATAGTTCTCTGGCACTACAGCACTTAACTTTTGTATGAAAAAGGTTGTTCTCCTTTTCTGAGTGCCATAGAAGAGTTTAAGTAGAGAAATTAGGGTTTAGGAATTGGGGATTTCGAAACTAGGGTTCTTGGAAATAGGGTTTTCGAAAATTGGTTTGATTTGAAGTTAAAAATCAAAATCTGACTGAAATAATCGATTAAAAGAAGTATTAATCGATTAAAACAGAGCCAAATATCAACAGAACCCAAACCTCTCTGTTTTTATCGATTAAAAGGTGATTTAATCGATTAAACCGCCTAATAATCGATTAAACCAGTGAGTTGTTACAGAAAATGATTTTTTTCACTGTTTTAATCGATTATTTCCCTATTTAATCGATTAAAGCCGAGCCTGGATGATATATTTGAGCTTTTTGAAGCTTCTAAGGTGCAGACTATGTACCGGCTATCTTAAACTCTAATATTACAGACTCAATCTAATTGAAACAGAGTTATTACAATACAAAACAAGTCTTCAACACTCTAAGTCTTTGTGTTCTTGAATCATCATCAAAATCAACAATCTTCATGTCCATCAAGTGCAACATCAAGTCCTTGAATGTTCAACAATAGATATTCTTAATCATTTGCTAGACAAAGCCGAAAAGGAAATAGATGATCTTAAGAAGCATGAAATGGTGTTTGCTCAAAATAATGTAAATCATCAAGTTCCTTTGAAAAAGCCTAAAAGGAAAAATAAAAGAGTATGGGTAGAAAAAGGAACTAGAGCATCTATGATTAGAAATACATCATTTTCAAATGCTACATCTAAAGCATGTTTTTATTGCATGAAACAAGGTCACACTTCAAATAAATGTAAAATTAAACATTTTGGTGTTCCTAAAGGTAAATACATTTGGATTCCTATTGTTAAATAATTTGTTATGTCTCTAACCCCAAGGACCCAAAAGTTGTGGGGACCTAAGTTTACTATGTTCTTGTTTTGTAGGAAACTTCCAAATCAAAGAAGTCTATGTGGTATCTTGATAGTGGATGCTCAAAACATATGACCGGTGATAAAACTAAATTTGTGAGTTTCAAAGTTAAGTAACAAGGATATGTAACTTATGGGGACAACAACAAAGGGAAGATCCTTGGAATTGGAAACATAGGTGGTGCAAACACTTTGGAGATCAAGGATGTGCTACTTGTTGATGGACTAAAGCATAATCTCCTTAGCATAAGTCAACTATGTGACAAAGGATTTAAGGTGATGATGAGAATATAAGAGATGCTCTTGATGAATTATATTTGGAAGCAAATGAGCCTTCTCAAACGCCTGAATTAGCAAAAGAATGGCAATCACCTAGGGGACTCTCAATGGACAATATCATAGGTGACATCTCAAAAGGGGTAAGAACTAGAAATATGACTAATTTTTGTATGTCTGTAGCTTTTGTGTCACAGATAGAACCCAAAAATGTTGAGGAAGCGCTTAAAGATGACCAATGGTGCATAGCTATGCAAGAGGAACTTAACCAATTTGAAAGGAATCAAGTCTGGAAATTAATCCCAAGAGAAGAATCACATCAAGTTATTGGAACCAAATGGGTGTTTAGAAATAAACTTGATGAAGATGGGAACATAACAAAGAATAAAGCTAGACTTGTTGCCAAAGGCTATTGTCAGGAGGAAGGTATAGACTATTATGAAACTTATGCTCCTGTTGTCAGGTTAGAGGCTATACGCCTACTTCTTGCTTATGCATCTTTGATGAAATTTAAATTATATCAAATGGATGTTAAGAGTGCATTTTTGAATGGTTTTATTAAAGAAGAAGTTTATGTGGAGCAACCCCCTGGATTTGAGGATTTTAGTTATCCTAATCATATTTTTAAATTAAAGAAAGCATTATATGGGTTGAAACAAGCTCCTAGATTTTGGTATGAAAGGCTAAGTAGTTTCCTAACTTCAAATGATTTTTCTAGAGGAAAAATTGATTCTACATTGTTTATAAAGAAAGTTAAAGAACATATCTTATTGGTCCAGGTATATGTTGATGATATTATTTTTGGATCAACTGATAATTCGTTATGTGTAGAATTTTCTAAGATAATGCAGGGAGAGTTTGAAATGTCTATGATGGGAGAATTGACATTCTTCCTTGGACTACAGATCAAGCAACTTAAATATGGCATTTTCATCTCTCAAACCAAATACTGCAAAGAGATTCTTAAAAAGTTTGGAATGGACACCTCAAAGGAAGCTAACACACCCATGGGAACTTCATGCTATTTAGACAAGGATGAATCAGGTTTGGAAGTTAATCAATCTATGTATAGAGGTATGATAGGTTCACTGTTATACTTAACTGCAAGTAGACCTGATATTATGCATTCTGTCTGTGTGTGTGCTAGATTTCAAGCTTGTCCAAAAGAATCTCACTTAATTGCAGTAAAACATATTTTAAAATATTTAAAAGGAACTACTGGTTTTGGTTTATGGTATCCTTCTGATGCTTGTACTAGTTTAATAGGATATTCTGATGTTGATTATGGTGGATGCAAAATTGATAGGAAAAGTACTAGTGGGACATGTCATTTGTTAGGTTCATCTTTAGTATCTTGGCATTCTAAGAAATAGGCATGTGTTGCTTTATCTACCACTGAAGCTGAATATATTGCAGCTGGTAGTTGTTGTGCTCAAATCCTGTGGATGAAACAATAGTTAGAAGATTATAGTATATTTTTAAATGACATACCTTTGATGTGTGATAATACGAGTGCAATTAATCTTACTAAGAATCCAGTAATGCACTCTAGGACTAAGCATATAGAGATTAGACATCACTTTTTGAGAGATCATATCAGCAAAGGAAACTGTAAAATAGAGTACGTTGATACAAAGCATCAATTAGCAGATATTTTTACTAAGCCTCTACCCAAGGATAGATTTTATGATCTTAGAAGAGACTTAGGGATATTAGAAATAGCTTAAAGTTCTGCTTATTTAGATAGTTTTTGGATGATTGTAATGTTAAAATTCATTATACAGAATGTTAATAGTTTATCATGTGTTAAAACCTTAAAAATTTGATGTACTCTCTGGAATAATTGATTAATTGGAGTTATAATCGATTATTTGCATCCAAAACACTCAAAACAGGACATTCCTCTCTGGATTAATCAATTAATTCACCAATTAATCGATTAAATATAGCATTAATCGATTAACTACACAATTTAATCGATTAAATGGTTCTAGCACTGGTTTAATCGATTAATTCGAGTTTTAATCGATTAAACCTGGCAAGTTTGGCTTCCTAGCCCTTTCCAACGGATCTCTTGACCTATATTCCCTTCCATATGACCGTTGGACATGCTTGGCTATAAGTAGGAGCCTCCATTTCACTTCTACTCACTTCTATCTCTTGAAATCAAGCTTTCTTGCCTTATTCTATCAATCTTGCCCTCTTCTCAATACATTTAGCTTTCTAAATCTTCTTGTTATTTCTCCAATCTTTCAATGGCCTCATCTTCTCGTGCTAAGATCCCTACTAGAAGAAGATCTGCACCCTCATCTCGTCCCCGTCCTAATTCTGTAGAAGGATGGATTTCTGATATAGATGGCCAACAAGAATTTCTGACCTATTGGAAGGAACGTGCTATTATTTCTCCAAAGTTCCTTATTGGTGAGCAGTTCATCAATAGGGGATTCAACTTTCCCAACCTCCTTGAAATTCAAGGAGTTCTCCCCTTCATCCAAATGCAAGGTACGTATTATCCTGACCTTGTTAGGGTATTTTACTCTAGATTTAAATTTAGAGATCAAATTGCTACCTCTAGAGTAAAAGGTGTCACAATTATTCTTGACGATGATATTTGGGAGAACGTTGCCCACTTTCCAATTAGAGAAGATGTTATTAACATTTATGGTGAGTTAGATGATTTTGACAGGTTCTTAGCTTACCGTTCTTTTCTGCGAAATCCCTCCATGGAGATTGGGCGTCTCCTTCTTGCTGGACCTTTGAAGAAGGAGGAACGCATGATTTTACATCTACTTGTCTGGATCCTTTGTCCCCGGGCTACAAATCATGCTCAATGTTCTTCAATTGATCTTCGTATTATTCATGCCATAATGAATAATGAGCCTTTAGATTGGGGCGTTCTTGTCACAATGACTATGTTAAAAGCCAAACGTCATCCCACATTCAAAATTCCATATGCTCTCCTTGTCTCTCGGATTCTTGAATACAAAGGAGTCAATGTCGAAGGTGAACAAACAGTAAGAACAAATAACTTGAATCGCATGCTTGACAGCACATTAATCCAACTTCAAATGGTGCGTGTCAACGACATTTATGTTCACAAGGATGACGTTCCGAATCAAGGTGGTGACAATGAAGATTCTGATGAAGATATGCCTCCTGCTGCTGAGTTTCCCTCTGATCAAATCCAAAGTGTTGGAACTTCCTCTCGCTCATCATGAAACCCGACAATCCATGGAAGACATGTTATCCGACATGAATCGGAGAATGCGAGTCATTCTTCACTCTTTCTGGTGTACGACATGAGGAAATAATTCGCCGTATATCTGATGTAGATGATAAAGTGTGTCGTTTAGAAAATAGATTTGATGCACACTTTCATAGTGATAATAGTGAAGAATTTTAAATTTGTTGTTATTTTTTTTTTCTTTCTTCTTCTTATATTGTAATGAATGCTTATCTCTGAAATAAAATGTGGTGTTCTTTTAATGCTTTGATTGAGGGGGAGTTTTTCTCTAAGTTATGCATATTTTGAGGGGGAGCTCTTATGTTTGTAATAGAAGAATTATTTTTTATTCTAATCAAAATAGGGGGAGAAAATATTTAAAGCCTAAATATGATTGTTTTTAAATATTATCTGGTATGTTTAATGTGTTTGTTAGTATGACAGATGAAACAGGTTATTACAAGGCTTTAAAAGATAATTTTGATCATCATAAAAAAGGGGGAGATTGTTGAACATTCAAGGACTTGATGTTGCACTTGATGGACATGAAGATTGTTGATTTTGATGATGATTCAAGAACACAAAGACTTAGATTGTTGAAGACTTGTTTAGTATTGTAATAACTCTGTTTTAATTAGATTGAGTCTGTAATATTAGTGTTTGAGATAGCCGGTACATAGTCTGCACCTTAGAAGCTTCAAAAAGCTCAAATTTATCAACCAGGCTCGGCTTTAACCGATTAAATAGGGAAATAATCGATTAAAACAGTGAGAAAAACCATTTTCTGTATCTGCTCACTGGTTTAATCGATTAACACACCTGTTAATCGATTAACAGGCCTGTTAATCGATTAACAGCCCTTTTAATCGATTAAAACAGAGAGTTTTGGGGTTCTGTTGATTTTGGCTCTGTAATAATCGATTAACACTTCATTTAATCGATTATTTCAGTCAGATATTGATTTTCAACTTCAAATCAACCCTATTTTCGAAAACCCTATTTCCAAGAACCCTAATTCTGAAATTCCCAATTCCCAAACCCTAATTTCTCTACTTAAGCTTCTCTATGGCACTCAGAAATGAATAACAACCTTTTTCATACAAAAGTTAAGTGTTGTGAGTGCTAGAGAACTATTTGTTACAAGAAAAAGGGGCTTTTGGAACCTGGTGTGGGCTAGAAGCGATACGAATCACTAAGTGGAGTTCTTAGTAGATTGTGTGTTGTGCTGTCTCTAGGGAAAACTGTTTTTCATCTCTTGTGGATTTCAAGAGAGGTGTTTTCTTTACTTTATCTTTTCCATTGTAATTTGTTTGTAACAACTTTGATCATAGTGACAGCGTTAATCCTCTGTTTGAGTGATTAGCAATTGGACGTAGGGTCTTTTGATCCGAACCAGTATAAATCTCCTGTGTAAGATTCTCTTCTCTTCTCTATTTACATTTACACAGTTTTTAATCGGTAAAATTTGGGGAAAATTTTGAAAACCTAATTTTTGTTAAGAAACCAATTCACCCCCCTCTTGGTTTTTTGTCCATCCACGCGAACATTCCGCTGCGCGATTCTAACACAACAGGCTTGTAATCTTGTTTTTTAGTTGAGATGAGTAACTCCTCCAAAGTATCTACTTTGAGACAATCTTTCTTGTCTTTCGGTTGTTGTACAGCTTCAAACAGATTAAAATTAACTTCATTATCTCCACTTCTAATTTTCAACTTGTCATTGTCAACATCTATAATTACTTTGACAGTCTTCATAAACGACCTTCCCAGGATCAATGGGACTTCCATATTTTCTCCATGTCCATAAGAACAAAATCAACTGGGAAAAAAAATTTATCGACTCTCACCAAAACATCCTCTGCCACACCATAAGGGAATTTCAGAGATCTATCAAGTATTGTTTTTTTCACCGGTAATGCACCAATTGTGACTAGTATAGTGAAGCTTCCAGGGTCCTTGGACTTTTGAGGCAATGGTTTCTAGAATATAGCACTGCACCCTACCTCTAACTCCATTGTTTCATTAGTAAATCTTCTTTTCTTAGTTAAAAGCTCTTTCATGAATTTGGCGTATGTTGGCATTTGCTCCATAGCTTCCACAAAGGATATATTGATCTGCAGTCTTTTGAATATGTCCATAAACCTGGTGAATTGTCTTTCTTTGTCTATCTATGAGGGAACCCTGGGATATGGTAACTTCTCTATAAATGGTTTTTTACTCCCTCCTTTTTCTATCTTTTGTTTTTTCTCTCCCTCTTCGTTCTTCTTATTAGGGATATGTATTTCTTTATTATTCTCCTCTTCTTCTCCACCTTCAATTTCTCTTTCTTTATCTTCTTTTCTCAAAACCTCTTCTTCAATAGCTAGATTATCACTAATCCCCTTACCTATAACTTTTCCACTCCTTGTAGTTATTGAATTGCATTGATCCCTGGGATTGGTTTATGTGTTGGCTGAAAAATATCCTCCTTGTTGTTCAGATAATTGTTTAGCCAATTGGCTCATTTGAGTTTCTAAATTTCTTATTAAAGCCTCTGTATTTCTCTGATTACACAAGGAAGCTTGCATGAATTTTTCCAAAGTGTCTTCCAATTTGGTTGTTCTCTCATGTACTAGAGGATATTGTTGTTATTGTTGTTGAAATGAGGATTGTTGAAATGATTGTTGTTGATATGAAGGTTGTCTATTAGATGGGCCAACACCTTGTTTCCACCCAAAATTCTGATTCTGATTCCCTCTCCATCCTTGTGAAAGATTATTCTGATAGTTGTTGGAATTAGGGAAATTTACTTGTCTTCCTTGACCACTACTATTTTGAGCACCCATATAATGAGCTTCTTCTTTTTGTAGTTTTCTTTGGTAAGAGCAGTATCCATTTGGATTATCACCTCCACAAAAATCACAACTCATCTGTTGGTTAGGAGTGGATTGTATTGCATGCAATTGTTGAGGTAGTTTTACCATTTGCTGAGTCAATGCTTCAATCTATTGAGTTATAATTTTATTCTGGGCTAAGAGAGCATCTGAGGTGCTAAGCTCAAGTACTCCTTTCCTTTGAACTGGATGTCTATCATGTTGGGCCTGCTGGTCTGTAGAGGCTAGTGCATTAATAATTCTTGTGGCATGTTCAGAATCCACAGACATCATGGTTCCTCCTGCTGCAACATCTAACATCATCTTTGTATCAGGCCTCAGGCCGGTGCAGAAAATGTTCAATTAGGGAATGTCTTCATATCCATGATTTGGGCACCTCCTCAACAGTGATTTAAATATCTCCCATGCTTCACAAAAAGGTTCATCTGCTCCTTGTCTGAAAGTAGAAATGTCAGACTTTGCTTTGATGTAGCGAGATGGTGGAAAAAATTTGCTCAGGAACTTATCTTCTACAATCCCCCAGTTGGTCAAACTTTGATTAGGATGTTCTTTTAACCATTCTTTTGCCCTACCAGCTAGTGAAAAAGGAAATAATCTCAAGTATGCAGATTCAATATCTCCTTCATTAAACCCCATGGTACCAATTAACTCAAAAAAAGTAGACAAATGAATATAGGGATCTTCATGATCCATTCCAGTGAATTGATGAGCATTAATCAAACTTAATAAAGTTGGCTTCATCTCCAAGGATTGGTTGGCTGGTATTGCAATGCTGGAGAAGTGTCTCGGACCTTGACCTTGTTTCATAGCATAATCTCCAAGTGTTCTCCTAGGTGAGTTTGGATTCAGATTCGCTCTTTCACCCTCCATGTTTTCTATGATTGATTCTTGTAAGTTGAGTGTGAGAGAAGAGTTAATTGATTCTCCTGTTGCTTGTTCTTGAGTTTCTCTTCTTCTTCTACCACAGTTTCTACGAGTAGTCTTTTCAATCTCAGGATCAAATTCTAACTGATCTGTAGATACCTATCCTCTTAAAAGCATAAATCACAGAGCACTCAAGCAAGAATTAGCACAGGACAAATAATAAGCAAAATAAAATAATATTAAAAACTAATTTAAAATAACTAAAAATAAAATATTCACAATACTTAATAAGCTAATCAAAGAACTCCCAAGGAACGCCATTCCCCAGCAACGACGCCAGAAATACTTGTTGAATGTTTGGCAAGCGTACCAAAATTATCAATCGTAGTATAATATTTCGATTACATAAAAGTCAATCCCACGAGGAACAGTTTCACTGGAAATTCCAAATCATATGCTTACTAAGTGGATTAAAGCAAATTGGGTTTTTCATAAAGATTTGGGTTGAAAATAAATGACAAAGAACTATAAAGTGCGTTTAGAAAATATCAAATAAAAGAACTTAGGATTGACTTCCTTCATTTTTCCTCTTTTGCATAATGGCTAGGTCAAATTAAGAACATCAATTAACCTATCAATGTTGGTGCCACCTACTCAAATCATTCACTTTGATTCCCTGGATGTGAAGTTCATAAGAAAACCTGATAAATGTCGATTCCTCACACAGTTAAAAGATTTTCCAGCATTAGGTTTAGGGTGTTAAGCACTTGATACATTCATTCCATTCTTGGTAATTAACATAGCAAATATTTTTACCTGATCTAGGGTTTCAAGATATATTTTCCAATCATATCCCAAACATAAAGAATAAATCATTCCAATGCACAAAAGATAAGAATAACAACATCAAAAACATAGATTAATATCTCAAAATATCACCATGATACAAAAGAGTTCCAAGGAAGTGCACCCAATCCTAAGAGAATGAAGTTAACCACTCATGGTGGTCATTACAATGCTCTAAATGAGGAAGAATTGAAGAATCTTTAAAGAACAGAACAACAGTCACGCCTCTTCTCCAAAAACCTAAAATTATATCTCAAAATGCGTCTTATCTTTTTATAGGAAAATTTGAGTCGGGCCTCGCATCATTCATTTGCTCAAGCGTTCTTCTTTCTTTCAATTTTTCTTCAATTACTTCACAATTATGATCTTTGCTCTTGTATGCAGGTATTATGCAAATTCATCCTACATTGGGAGAAAAATATATTAGAATTATTATAATTTAAGTGGTTATATCACAATTAAGAGCATAATTACATCAACTTTTACCACTTAACACTAGCATTTTATTACGTATATAGATTTTGCTAAAACACAACATCAAGCTTTGAAAGGAATAAGTGTGAATGTATCAGGTAAGGGGTGAGCTATGTAGTAAGGATTACATCATAAACTTGTTTAACCTTATTTGTTGAAGTTATCTAAATTTGTTATGATTCATAATTTTGATTTCATTAAATGCTTGGTTTTGAAAGTGAAAATGAGTTGCTTATGTGTATGATGGTGTAAATACATGTTTGATTGATAATGTTGATTTCATTATATGCTTGGTTTTGAAAGTGATAATGAATCGCTTACGTGTATGATAGTGTGAATACATGTTTGGTACTCTATGAATATATGAATTGTCTTTGAATGAGCATTTATATGCATGGTGTTTTTTTTATGGGAAAGTTTATTGAAAATTAAATTGGAAAGATTGGATGATAGGTTGTGAACCCTTTTTGAACTGTATGGGAAAGTTTTCTGATTGTAACAGGTATTTGGAAATTTTTGGGAAGTCCGTATTATAGGGGAAACTCTGTCAAAATTTTTGGAAATATGTGACTTTCTAAGAAAAACCACTTAGGAACTCATACATTACTCATCTGAAAATGGTGATTTGTGCAAACTGGGGAATCGGAGACTATGGACTCTGAGAATATGATAGGGAGGCCCTAAGGGAGGACTTGGGGATAGGAAGGGTAGTGGTTGGAAGCCTCAAAAGACCCAGGCTCGCTACCTGTTGTTGGGGATCCCACTGTACAAACTCTCCTGTACCTGACTGTGCTCTTACCGTATATCAATAGTCAGTGAGCTACTAGGTTTATATTTAAGCGTGGGTCTCAACAATCCCATGGGTGGATTTTCCATGCCTAGTAATGTTAACTCTTGGCTACCCCAGCACTGATTTGAGAAATGATTCGGGCCCGCATGCATAAACATTTTAGAAAACATATTAGGATCATGCATCATTAACATCAATCATTTGGAATTTGATTGACTTGTGAATGTTTATGATGTTTGATTTTAAGATGATGTAGGAATTATTGTTCACCCTATTGTCTTTTTGTTTTCTTTATTTCCTCTATACTTGCAGTACTCGTTGGACCTGATCGGTAATTGTTTAAAGGGAGGGGAGATGATACAAATTCCACACCCGATGTATATGAAACTCAAGCTCATTAGTTCGGAGCCACACTGATGGTAACATGATTGGGATAGACATATCCAAACTTTTATAGGCAGTCTTTTGTGATACATAGACCTATACAGTACTGGGTAGTAGTCACTCATTTCTGTAGTTGTTGCTCTGTAGAAAGTTATTCCCAATGTTTCCCTCAATATTTTGAAGGATTGTAACTAATATTTTATCTATATGTAATTATGAATGTTTACTTTTAGTACTTTCTAAAATGATGAAATGCAGGAATGAGTTATTGAAAATTTACATGTTAAAGTTTATTTTTACGATTAATGCATTTGTTTAATATATTAATATTATGTATGAGGGAAAAATTATTATTGGTTTTATATAAAAAAAAATCCCGCTAAAAATTATTAATTCTTGTGATAGAGGGTTTATAAGGTAGGGTGTTACAATATGTCTAATATCTCTTGTTGAAGTTTTCTTTTATTGGCTTCCAACACTTGAAATTGCATGATGAATTAATTAGTTAAGTCCATGCATGATGAATTGATCTAGGATCCTAAACATAGGGACTAAGTGTTCAATTTTTTTCTAGCAACTTTAATTAAATTTTGGCAAATCTACAATCAAGTTAGAACCAAAAGAATCAAAATTAAGTATATACTTTGCCTTTAGAAATTTCTTAGACGAGATAAAAAAAAAGATACATTTGGTTAAAGAGATCCTATAGGCCAAGACACTTGTTTAAATTGTTCAAAAAAAAAAGTTTGACACTTAAATGATTTGGTTCTAGACTTGTCATAACTCTTGGTTGCATGATTAAAATTTGACAAATTAGTTTTAACTCTTGATTTCATGTTTTAAGTGTTTCTCAAATTTCTTTCTAGATTTTCTTGCTTTAATCTTGTTCAAAGTTCTGTAAAAAAAAAAAAATCCACTCTTAGTATACCTTTCTTGTTTTTTGTGCTTTTCTTGTTGTCTTAGGTTTCTTTACGTTTTGTCTTTGAAAGTTTTCTTTTTTTTAGAACTCTTAAGTGTTCTTGGTTGGCATACATATTTCCACTTAATTGCCATTTTTCAAGAAAAAAAATTAAGACTTTATAGAGAATTTTGGAACATTTAGAAAATTTTCTACTTGAAGAGTGAAGTGATCCTACCAATCAAACTTGTGTGAGGATCCAAACACTTGAGTGACTTGATTTACTTTTTAACCTTTCATCTTTCGTGTTTTGTGTTCGTTTAACATATTTTGCAGACATGTCAAATTCCTCATCAGAGAAGGAAAGCAATGTAGGGGCATCTAATGAAAGGCCTAATGGAACAAACTCTAGTGAAATTAATTAAAGAAATGGAATTGTCCAAAAAGAAAAGTGAAAAACATTTCAGGGAGACAATCCAAAGACTAGAAGCGGAGAAGTCCCAAAGAGAGGGAAAGTGTTCATACTCACTAAGTTCCCAAGAAGAAGAAGATAGGAGATGCCATGGAAGGAGGCATTCTAGGCACACTAACACTCCAAGAAGAAACAACATCAAGATTCTAAAGTTTCATGGAGACAAAGATCCAAAAGTTTACTTGGACTAGGAAGCTAAAGTACACCAAATCTTTAATGTTAACCCAATAGGGGACCAAGAACAAGTAGACTTAGTGATAGTAGAATTTCAAGGATATGTCATGACATGGTGACATAAGGTCTGTAACGATAATTACCAAGGGTCACCCGCGGCTTCTTGGATGGACATTAAAAATTAAATATGCACTAGATTTGTTCCTTCCTACTATGGCTTCAATTAGGGTAATATGTATGTGAATGATTACTTTAAGAGCTAGAATATTTGCTACTTAGGGTCGGTATGCACGATGAAACTAATGAGACTAAAGTAGCTAGGTTTGTTAGTGGTCTTAAACGAGATATTTAGGACTTAGTAGAATTATACGAATACTTCTCAATTAAAAATGTTTTACATCTTGCCCTAAAAATCGAAGCTCAATTGAAAAAAAAAAGATGGGGCTAAATGGATTTATTCGCATAATGGTTACTACCATTCAAATTGGAAGGACAAGGGCACGAAAAAGGAAAAACCAAAGAGAAACCCTTCCCAAGCTCTCCAAGAGGTGCCCCCTAAGGGCACCTCTTTAAGGAACATCACTCCTAACACCTCTGTGCATCAAAGGACTAGTTCCATAAAATGTTTCAAATGTTTTGGATATGGGAACATTGCTTCAAACTGTCCTACCAAAAGAACTATGATTTTGAGCACAAACAGAGATGTTAAGAGTGAACATTCCTCCTCATCTAAAGAGAATTTATCTTAACACTCTTCCTCAAGCGATGAAGAGATCACACCTTGTGAAGACGATTTGTTAATAGTAAGGCAGATGTTAGGTCAAGTCCAAAAGGATCTTGATGATAGTTAAAGAGAAAACATTTTTTCACACCTGCTGCCTTATTAATGACAAATTGTGTTAACTCATCATCGATGAGGGAAGTTGTGTGAATGTTACTACCACGAGGGTAATAGACAAGCTTGGTTTGCCCACTACTCCTCATGCCAAGCCATAAAAGCTTTCCTAGCTTAGTGAGGAAGGCGAGATAGAGGTCAATAAAAAAGTCCTCATTAGTTTTGCGATTGGGAACTATAACAGTGAGGTTCTTTGTGATGTTGTGCCAATGGAAGAGTCCCATATTTTACTTGGTAGGCCGTGGCAATTTGATAAAAAAATCTTTCATAACGGTTATACCAACAAGTTTTCTTTTAACTTTCAAGGGTGCAAGATCACTTTAAAACCCCTTTCCCCTCAAGAAGTTAGTAAGGATCAAGAAAAAATACGAAAAAATAGAAAAGAAGAAAACGAAAAAAAAAGAGAAAAGAAAGAGAAAGGGTCAACCACCAAGGCGAAGGGCATCATGATCTCCCACAAGGGGATTAAGAAGGAATTTTTAGCTCATAAAACCCTACTTCAGCATATCCTCCTCTAGGTTCTTCCCTTGCATTTCATGCACAATCTCCAAGTGTTTCCAAGAGTCTAGAGTTAGTATTAGATGAATTTCAAGTTGTTTTTCAAGAACCTCCTGAGGGGTTTCCACCTCTAAAGGAGATCGAACATCAAATAAACTTCCTACCTAGTTCATCCATTCCTAATTGGCCGGCTATAAGGGCAAACTCTGAAGAGTCTAAAGAGATCCAAAGGTAAGTCGAGGAATTAAAAGATAAAATTTGGGTCCAAGATAGCATGAGTATCTGTGCAATGTCGATAATTCTCGTCCCCAAAAAAAATGGGAGTTGGTGGATGTGTACGGATTGTATGATAATCAATAATATAACTGTTAAGTATAGGCACCCTATCCCGAGGCTAGATGACTTGATAGATGAGTTACATGGAGCTTCTATCTTTTCCAAAATTGATCTAAAGAGCGGATATAATCAAATTAGAATCAAAGAAGGAGATGAATGGAAAACAACAAAAAAAGTGCAAAGAGAGAGAGAGAGAAGAAAGAAAAGAAAGACATGGGAAATAAAAGGTTTTGAAAATTCATGGACAAATTCTCTCCAAGGCAGAGAGGATGATGTGTCCCTAGTTGCCCCAGAAACCAGAGAGGTCATACCTTAGAGGATCATTAGGAGCATGACTAACAGGGAGGTTTCTTCCTCACCCTCCACTTTAAATTTTCTTAGCATTTTTTTTTCTTAAATTTTAGAGACTTGTCGCCGCCTCCCCGAAAACGGGGGCGCGGTCGGAGCGACGCGATGGTTTTTCGACTCTTTTTTATTTTTCGCGTTTTTTATTGGTGGTTACAACGTCTTCAGGTTGTCCGATAACCGGGCTAACCTAGAGACGAGGTTTTCGAAAAGTGTCCTTGAGTTGTCCGACAACCGGGCTAACCCAAGGACTTATTTATTTTGGGTTCTATGGAGACGCCACCGATATTTTTACCATAAACATCGGAAAAGGGGTTTAAAAAGGCGTTGGTTTTCGAAAACCAACTTTGGTCATTAGAACCAGAGTTGGGTAAGGGAGTTAGTTACGCGCAAAGGGAGTATTAGTCCCTTTACGACGCCCCTTTCGGGTTCCCTATGACAGGCCGGCTATTTGCGAATAATTAAACATAGAAAATTGCGCTTTTACCCTTTTTATTATGCAGAATTTAAATATATGACTACATGGCCCTAGCTTCTATTGCGTAATTTAAATAGCAGTAATTTAAAAAAGAGAATGAGGATATGCACCTCCAAAGCAAGCTTTATAACAAAAAGAGAGGGTGCGTTTTGGCAACCCTTCACTCTACAACTCTCAGAAACTCCGGTAATGCCTCGGAGGGATTCTTAAGAAGACTTAGAACACTCTGTATATGCCTAAAGACGCTCAGAAATTCCGGAAATGCCTCGGAGGGATTCTTAGAGAGAGAAAATCTAGAGAGAAGGGAGAGCTCTTGGTTTTCTCTGTGGAAATGAGGGGGGAAGAACCCCTATTTATAGTTTTTCACGCTGTCAGGGTCCAGACCGCCGTTCTCGTCTGACAGGGTCGAGACCGCCGTCTCGTAATTCGAGACCGCCATCTCGCTCATGTCACGGGGTCGAGACCACCGTCTGGAAAATCCAGACCGCCGTCTCGACTTGGCGAGAATCGAGACCGCCGTCTGGAAAACCCAGACCGCCGTCTCATTTTTGCGAGTGTCGAGACCGCCGTCTGGAAAATCGAGACGGCGGTCTCGTCCTGGCGCTGAAACGAGACGGCGGTCTGGTATTCCCAGACGGCGGTCTCGTCCCTTCAGGGCGAGAAACTTTATTTTGGGCCAAAAAACCTTCCTATCTTGGTACGGGAGCCTAATAGTCTCTCCTAGTGGCTTGTTAAGCTCCGGCCGTCTTCAAATAGGAAGCTTTCTGACTTTATTTGGAGGTCGGGCAAGATTTGGGGTCTACAGCTGCCCCCCCTTTACTTGACTAGTCAACTGTTGGCCTGTTGTGCCAAACAGATTGACAGGAAGGTAAAGGAGTTGACCCTCATGCCCGGCTACCCTTCGGACGTCCCGTCTTGTGGCGGATGATCCTCTGGGGAGATGTTGTGTTTGTGCGCCTCTAGGATACTACTCTTGACGTGGCCGATCCCTTTGGTTGACACGTGGTAGAACCTCCGGATACTACTCTTGACGTAGCCGATCCTTCGGTTGATGAGTGGTAGAACCTCCGGATACTACTCTTGACGTAGCCGATCCTTCGGTTAATGAGTGGTAGAACCTCCGGATACTACTCTTGACGTAGCCGATCCTTCGGTTGATGGGTATAAACCCCCCATCAGGCTGGTAGTTGCAGTCCGTTGTGTGGGACTGGATGGGTATGAACCCCCCATCAGGGTGGTAGGCGGCTTACAGTTCAGGTGGCCCATGCGCCGGCTCTCTGGAGAGGTGACTTCTGTGTTGGTAGATGTGCTTATCCGGTGTTGTGCCGGGAATCTTGTTGTCTTTGTTCATCCAGCTTTGTTGGTTGCTGGGGATTTTTGACTTTTTGATTTTTTGTTGGTGGTTATCCGACTCTTGCTGGTCAGGTCTTCTCTTTGTGTTTGACTTTTGATTGGTAGTCGGTTTTTATTGGTTGAGGTAGTCTTAATTTTTGTCCTGCCTTTTTCTCGCGGTTTTATTTCTTTTTTCTCGCGATTTTGGATTTTGGCTTTTTCTTGAGCGTGTGCCTTTTTCCTTTTTAAGCTTCTTTTGGTACACTGGCTTTTGTAAAGGAAGGCAAAGGTAAAACTTTTTGGTTAATGCAAGAAGGTCGGTGAATTCATACCGGGATACCCTTTTTTTGGTTGTTTTTCATGAATGCAAGCATGAGACTGAATGCTTTTTGTTTTCCTATAGTATTTTTGTTTGTTTTACTTTTGACAAAGTCATTTTTGTGCGACTATTTATGTGTGGATGCTGTTAATGCAATTTTATTTGAGGACATTTAGAAAGTGACCGGTACTTTCCTTCTTTTTGTTCTCTCGTGATTTTTGTCTTTACTTTTTGTTTTGACCCTATCTTTTGCCTAGACCGCCCTTTGCGGGTTTTCGATCTAGCGGGTTTTAATTCTTCGTGTGAGGCATTCTGATGGGTTTGTTATTTTTACGAAAGCCTTACTTTTTGCCTAGACCGCCCTTTGCGGGTTTTCGATCTAGCAGGCTACCCTGTATTTTTCTTGGGACGGCCCTAGTTGGTGATGTGCGTCTTTTGTTTTTTATGCTTTCTTGAATTGTTTGTTTTATGCATGCTCATATTTCGTTAATATAGAGGCATTTACACAAGTAGGTAAAGAGAGAAAGACAATTTTATTGATGTAACCAGATGGTTTATTTTTACATGGGGGTTTTACAAAAGAATTTGTAAGCATGGCTGGCTAGGGTTGGCTAAACTGTATGAGGGTGCCACAATCATGTCTGTGATCTTTGTTTCCCCATTTCTCTTGGTCCCTTTAGTTGAGATGCCCGAGCCCGGAGTGAAGACTATGCGAAGTTTGCTTGATGTTGTGGAGATATTACCCTAGTCGCCTTTGCGGTTTTCGGCTAAGGTAATCATTGCTCTTTCATCATTTTTTTTTTTTTTTTTTTTGCCTTTACTTTTTGCCTTTACTTTTTGCCTAGGACGTATCCTAGCGAGGAATATTGACCCTATCTTTTGCCCAGGACTCTCTTTGCGAGTTTTCATCCTGACGGGTTATGAGCAATGTCTTTAGGCGTAGTATTTTTTCACCGCATCTGAGTTGATAGGATATCGGAGCTCTTCTCCGTCCATATTGGTGAGGATAAGGGCTCCCCCTGAGAAGGCTCGCTTGACCACAAAGGGTCCTTCGTAGTTGGCTGCCCATTTCCCAATTTTATCTTTCTGGGCTGGGAGCAGTTTCTTTACTACTAGATCTCCTTCTTGGAAAGTACGGGGATTGACCTTTTTGTCGTAGGCCATCCTTATTTTCCGCTGGTAAGCTTGCCCCCGACATATGGCGTCCAGTCGTTTTTCCTCTATCAGGTTCAACTGATCGTATCGGTTTTGGACCCATTCAACTTCTATCAATTTGGCTTTCATGACAACTCGCAGAGAGGGTATTTCGACTTCTATTGGTAGCACGACCTCCATTCCGTATACGAGGGAAAACGGGGTAGCCCCTGTGGAGGTTCGAACCGACGTCCGGTAGCCGTGCAAGGCAAAAGGAAGCATTTCATGCCAATCTTTATAGGTAACCACCATTTTCTGGATAATTTTCTTGATATTTTTGTTGGCTGCCTCTACTGCACCATTCATCTTTGGTCGGTACGGAGAGGAATTGTGGTGCTTGGATTTTGAAGTCTTGGCATAATTCCTCCATCATTTTATTGTTGAGGTTGGTCCCATTATCGGTAATGAGCTTATGAGGGACGCCGTACCGACATATAATGTTTTTCTTGATAAAGGTGGTCACCACTTTCCGGGTTACGTGTGCGTATGATGCCGCCTCAACCCATTTGGTGAAATAGTCGATTGCCACCAATATGAAGCGATGGCCGTTAGATGCTTTAGGTTCGATGGGTCCAATGACATCCATGCCCCACATAGAAAATGGCCATGGTGTAGCCAGGTTACTGAGAGGTGCGGGCGGCACATGAATGTTATCGGCGTATACTTGGCACTTATGACATTTCTTGGCGTATTGGTGACAATCGGCTTCCATCGTGGACCAATAGTACCACTGCCCGAGGATTTTCTTTGCCATGACATGCCGGGTGCGTGGGTTCCGAAAGTTCCCTTGTGGATTTCTTTTATCAATGTTTGGGCTTCTTCTCGGTCCACACACCTTAAGAGGGTGGAATCGGGGCTCTTTTTGTAGAGGGTTCCTTCAATCAACGTGAACCCTATGGCCCTTTTGCGAATGGTTCGCTTATCATTGTCACTGATTCCCTCGGGGTATTCTCCCTTCATGAGGTACCGCTTGGTGTCGTGGTACCAGGGGTTTTGATCGCGCTCGTCATTTACTGCCATGCAGAAAGCTTGTTTATCATGCAGCTTGACTTGAATGATTGGCATCTCATGTTCCTGGTCCAGGGCAAACATGGATGATAGAGTGGCGAGGGCGTCGGCAATTTGGTTGTCTTCCCGAGGGATGTACTGAAAAGTGATGCTTTCCATGCTAGAGACCATCTCGCGGATGTATTCTAGATATGGGATCAATTTGGCGTTTCGGGTTTCCCATTCACCTTTAAGTTGGTAGATGACGAGGGATGAATCACCAAATATTTTGAGCTTAGTGACCCCATGATCTAAAGCCGCTCGGATTCCCAGTGCACATGCTTCGTATTCGGCCATGTTGTTGGTACAATCGAAATTAAGTCTGGCCGTTACAGGAATATGTTTCTTTTCAGGGGATATCAAAATAGCTCCTACCCCGTGTCCAAGCATGTTTGAAGCTCCATCGAAAAACATGGTCCACATCTCTTCTTTGGTCTCTTCGTGTTTGATGTGCATGATGTGCTCATCGGGGAAGTCGTCTTGTAAGGACTGGTATTCATCTGTGGATCCATGAGCTAGATAATCCGCTAGGGGACTTCCTTTAATAGCTTTTTGGGTGACATGGATAATGTCAAATTCTGAGAGGAGAACTTGCCACCTAGCTATTCTTCCGGTCAAGATGGGCTTCTCGAAGAGGTATTTGATTGGGTCCATTTTGGAAACCAACCATGTTGTATGTCGAGCCATGTACTTGCCCGAGGCGTTGAGTGACCCACACCAATGCGCAACATGTTTTTTCGAATGGTGTATAACGGGTTTCATAGTCCGAGAATTTTTTACCGAGATAGTAAATGGCTCGTTCCTTTTTTTGGTTTCATCATGCTGGCCGAGCACGCATCCCATGGACTCTTCGAGTACCGACAAATATAGGATCAGAGGTCTCCCTTCAACGGGTGGCACCAATACCGGTGGATTGGTTAAATAAGCTTTGATTTTATCGAACGCTTGTTGGCATTCTTCGTTCCACACCGCTGGTTGATTCTTGCGCAACAGTTTAAAGATGGGGATACATTTATCTGTTAACTGTGTGATGAAACGGGCAATGTAGTTTATTCGGCCTAGAAAACCTCTGACCTCCTTTTCTGTGCTTGGCGGAGGCATTTCCAAAATTGCCTTTGTTTTGTCGGGATCCACCTCGATTCCCCTTTCACTGACAATGAACCCTAGGAGTTTTCCTGACCGTACTCCGAAAGTGCATTTTGCCGGGTTTAGCCTAAGTTGATACTTCCGGAGCCGATCAAAAAGTTTCCGGAGATATTGAATGTGGTCCATTTCGTTTCTGGACTTGGCAATCATGTCGTCCACATATACTTCTATTTCTTTATGGATCATGTCGTGGAATAGTGTGACCATAGCCCTTTGGTAGGTTGCCCCCGCATTCTTCAGCCCAAACGGCATTACTTGATAACAAAAGGTACCCCACGGTGTAATGAAGGAGGTTTTTTCTCTATCCTCCACTGCCAGTTTGATCTGGTTGTACCCTGCGTACCCATCCATGAAGGAATACAACGTGTTAGTAGCGGTATGGTCCACCAGCGTGTCTATATGTGGTAGGGGAAAGTCGTCCTTTGGACTTGCTCGATTGAGGTCCCTATAATCCACGCAGACCCTGACCTTCCCGGTCTTTTTGATGACGGGTACTATGTTGGCCAACCATTCTGGGTACTTGGAAACTACCAGGAAATTGGCATCCAACTGTCTTTGCACCTCCTCCTTTATCATTAAGGACCAGTCGGGTTTAATTCTCCTGAGTTTTTGCTTTACAGGTCGGAACCCCTCTTTTAGTGGCAATCTGTGTTCCACTATGCTCGTGTCAAGCCCCGGCATGTCATGGTATGACCAGGCGAATACATCCATATATTCTTTTAGGAGCAGTATTAATCCCTTCTTCGTACTATTTTCCATTTGGGTGCCGATGTTCACCTTTTTATCCTCATCCTCTTTTCCCAAATTGATAGTTTCTATTTCTTCCTGATGTGGTTGTATGATGCGTGTTTCTTTTTTCAGCATCCTTTGCATGTCCGGAGAAATGGTCTCCCGCTCACTTGTCGGACTCGGTCCATTCGCCTTCCGTTTCCGGAGTCCATGGGTATTCATCAATCATAGACATGATGCGTTTTAGGTTCTGTTTTAGTCATAGATTTTATTATTCAATTTATTTTTTGAAAGAATAATAAATAGAAGAGAGAAAAGAAAGAATATGACAAAAATGCCTCGTATATTAATGAAGATGAAGATGTATGTACAAGCCCTTTTAATCAAAATTCCTGCGGCCACGGGCGGGGACCGCAGGAGATATAGAGAAAGCTTAAAAAAGAAACCCTAGGGCCGGTCCTCCCGAGTCCTCCCTCTTCGCTACTACGGCTTCGACGGAGGTTTGTCATCGGTGCTAGAAGCGAGGCGTCAAAAGTAATCCACCGGCATCGATTAACTCTTGAACCCGATACTTAAGGGTCAAGCGGTTCTACGTAGAGTGGCCGGGTGCGCCCGAATGGTAAGCGCACTTTTCGTTCGGCTTATACCATTCGGGGTAGGGAGGCTCCAAGCTGTTTCTTGGGAGGGGCGCGAGTCGGGAGTTTAGCCTCCGGCGGTTGAGGTAGCGGCGGCCCGTAGGAAGTGGAGATTGGAGTGAACTTCCTTTCTTTCTTGCGGGGCTGCTTGGGCGTTTGTGGGGTAGAAGAAGGAGTGGCAAAATTGATTGCGTGCACGGACTCGTCCTTCTTCTTGCCGGCGGGCTTCCTGAAGGAGACACCGGCTTGGGAAGAGCGTGCGATCTTCCCGCTCCTCGATCCTTGCTCCACCCTCTCGCCTACGGTGACTATGTCCGAGAAGAGGTTGGAGGTGCGGCTATTGCCTTGTCGTAGTACGCTCACTGTCGGTGAGTCGATGAACATAGCCACTTGTTTCCTTGTCCGTCAAAGGAGGCTCTATCTCGGGCTGCCATTTCCCTCCACCTTTGGGCATACGCTTTAAAGGGCTCGTCGTTCCTCTTGCTCGGCACTCTAAGATCCGACCTGTCGGGTGTCGAGATCAATGTTATAACGGTAGTGACGGAGGAAAGCGTCCGCCAGCTGCTTCCAGTTCTGGACCTGCCCTCTCTCCAGCTGCATGTACCGGTTGAGAGTCGTGTCCGCGAGACTCTCCTGAAGCGAGTGGATCGGGAGTTTCTCGTTGTCGGCATGGGCGGCCATCTTACGGCAATACATCGTAAGATGGTTCTTAGGGCAGGTCAGCCGGAGTACTTGGGAAGTCCGGGACCTTGAATTTGGGAGGGAAACGGATGTCCTTTACGAGGCACATGTCGGCCACCTCCTTGACGTCGAAGTTATGCCCTTCGGCCGCCTTCGACCTCTCCTCCGGGCGGAGAGTTGTTGTTTGGATATTTACGGGGTAAGGATGCGAGCGGTCTTAACATCCTTATCGCCAAAGAAGTGCTCCTCCTCCTCCTCCTCCTCATGAGGAGGGATATGCTCGGCTTGGCCCTCACCGCCCTTGCTCTGGCCCTGGCGCACGACCTCCATTAATTGGGCCACCTGTTCGCGGAGAATGTTAACCTCTGCAGTGAGCTTCCGATTTTGCTCCTCTAGATTTTCCATTGCCTTAGCCTTTTGCGCACGAGTACGAGTGGGGAGAGGACCAGCCACTTTCTAGAATGTCCAAGCAGTTTTATTAATGCATGTTGAGTGCTTAAGCTATCATGAGTATGCTTATGTATGAGAGGTTTTAAATGATGCTGAATGCACTCTCATTTTCATTTTCTCTCTTTGTTTTTTTTTCTTTACTCATGATATGATGTAATATGGATGAGTTGACTTTGTCAGAAGTTTGTTTATTTATATATATTTGATGTTTTTGTATTTTTTGTATTTTATTTGTTTATTTTATAGCCTTTTATCTCTTCTGTCGGAACTGCGTGGCTACTTAGCTTACAAAGAACCTGAAACCAGGCTAGCTAAAAGGCAGACTGTCCGAGATAAAATATAGCTTTATGCGAAAGAAATATTTAGCGTCCCTTATCTCTTCTATCGGAACTGCGTGGCTACTTAGCTTACAAAGAACCTGAAACCAGGCTAGCTGAAAGGCAGACTGTCCAAGATAAGGGTGTTTATTTGTAAAATATTTTTTGTGATTTTGTTCTATTTGTTTGTTTATGCTATGCAACATACAAATGCAACAAACATATGCACACACAATTCAATCATCCCCGAACAGGTGAGATTCCGTTTTTATCACAAGGTAGGGTTCTCCTGCAGAAAAGTGTATTGGTTAGGGTAGGTTCTAACTGTTCTCACCAGGCTAAGGCCCCCAAGGTGCCCCCATTATAGGGTCCCCACTCTCCGGCCGTCCGACCATGCTCAACACTAAGGCCAGAGTCGGTCTTGTTGCCAAAAGAGGAAGGTTATCACCTTGAGTGGTGGTTTCCGATCACACTGGTGGGCACAAGGCCCTAACTGCAGCGAACCGTACCTGCCACCCACTCCCTATGGTTATCTCACTTGCCCCCGGGTATAGGAGGAACTGTAGTGTGCAAGGGACTTGTGTGCAATTTATATATCAAGCAATTGCGTAAGTATAAACAAACAACAGTTTATTGAAAGCCAAACAATAAAACATGTTATAATACAAGGCAGGGTAAAAGCGCTTATTTTCTTGGTTTAATTATTGTTAAGCGAGCCCATCACTAAATGGGATCAACTCTCTAGGCTTCCCCAGCGGAGTCGCCATCTGTCGCCGCCTCCCCGAAAACGGGGGCGCGGTCGGAGCGACGCGATGGTTTTTCGACTCTTTTTTATTTTTCGCGTTTTTTATTGGTGGTTACAACGTCTTCAGGTTGTCCGATAACCGGGCTAACCTAGAGACGAGGTTTTCGAAAAGTGTCCTTGAGTTGTCCGACAACCGGGCTAACCCAAGGACTTATTTATTTTGGGTTCTATGGAGTCGCCACCGATATTTTTACCATAAACATCGGAAAAGGGGTTTAAAAAGGCGTTGGTTTTCGAAAACCAACTTTGGTCATTAGAACCAGAGTTGGGTAAGGGAGTTAGTTACGCGCAAAGGGAGTATTAGTCCCTTTACGACGCCCCTTTCGGGTTCCCTATGACAGGCCGGCTATTTGCGAATAATTAAACTTAGAAAATTGCGCTTTTACCCTTTTTATTATGCAGAATTTAAATATATGACTACATGGCCCTAGCTTCTATTGCGTAATTTAAATAGCAGTAATTTAAAAAAGAGAATGAGGATATGCACCTCCAAAGCAAGCTTTATAACAAAAAGAGAGGGTGCGTTTTGGCAACCCTTCACTCTACAACTCTCAGAAACTCCGGTAATGCCTCGGAGGGATTCTTAAGAAGATTTAGAACACTCTGTATATGCCTAAAGACGCTCAGAAATTCCAGAAATGCCTCGGAGGGATTCTTAGAGAGAGAAAATCTAGAGAGAAGGGAGAGCTCTTGGTTTTCTCTGTGGAAATGAGGGGGGAAGAACCCCTATTTATAGTTTTTCACGCTGTCAGGGTCCAGACCGTCGTTCTCGTCTGACAGGGTCGAGACCGCCGTCTCGTAATTCGAGACCGCCGTCTCGCTCATGTCACGGGGTCAAGACCGCCGTCTGGAAAATCCAGACCGCCGTCTCGACTTGGCGAGAATCGAGACCGCCGTCTGGAAAACCCAGACCGTCGTCTCGTTTTTGCGAGTGTCGAGACCGCCGTCTGGAAAATCGAGACGGCGGTCTCGTCCTGGCGCTGAAACGAGACGGCGGTCTGGTATTCCCAGACGGCGGTCTCGTCCCTTCAGGGCGAGAAACTTTATTTTGGGCCAAAAAACCTTCCTATCTTGGTACGGGAGCCTAATAGTCTCTCCTAGTGGCTTGTTAAGCTCCGGCCATCTTCAAATAGGAAGCTTTCTGACTTTATTTGGAGGTCGGGCAAGATTTGGGGTCTACAAGACTCATTTTTACATTTATTTTGTAAAACCACTTTATGCACCTCCTTTTTTAAGACCACCATCTCTTTTTGGTGAAAAAAAAGGCTTGGACATATAGGATGGTTGTATGGGCTACCCAAAGGTGTAGGACACTCCTTTTTTATGTCTTACATATTGAATTATTGGCAAGCGTACCAAAATTATCAATCACAGTATAGTATTTCGATTAAATAAAAGTCGATTCCACGAGGAACGGTTTCAATGGAAATTCCCAATTATATGTTTACTAAGTGGATTAAAACAAATTGGGTTTTGCATAAAGAGTTTAATTGAAATTAAATGACAAAGAAATGTAAATTGTTGAGAAAAGATCAATTAAAGGCACTTAGGATTGACTTCCTTCCTTATCCCTCTTTTGTAATGACTATATCAATTAAGAACATCAATTAACCTAACAATGTTGATGTCACCTACTCAAATCATCCATGTTGATTCCTCACACATGAAATTCATAAGAAAACCTAATAAATGTTGATTCCTCACACAATTAAGAGATTTTCCAGCATTAGGTTTAGGGTATTAAGCAATTGATACATTCATTCTATTATTGGAAATTAACGTAACAAATATTATTGTCGTGATCTAGGGTTCAAGATATATTTTCCAATCATATCCCAAACATCAAGAATAAATCATTCCAAAGCACAAAGGATAAGAATAACAACATCAAAACATAGATTAATATCTCAAAATATCACCATGATACAAAAGAGTTCAAAGGAAGTGCACCAAATCCCAAGAGAATGAAGTTAGCCACTCATGTTGGTCATTACAATGCTCCAAATGTGGAAGAAATGAAGAATTGATGAAGATTGGACGAAACTGTTAGAATCGCGCAGCGGAATGTTTGCGTTTATGGACAAAAACCAAGAGGGGGTTGAATTGGTTTCTTAGACAAAAATTAGGGTTTTAAAATTCTTCCCAAATTTCACCGATTAAAATACTGTGTAAAGTAAATAGATAAGGGATAGAGGATTACACAGTTGATTTATACTGGTTCAGATCAAAAGACCCTACGTCCAGTTGCTAATCACTCAAAAAGAGGATTAACGTTGTCACTATAATCACAGTTTACAAAAAGATTACAAATTGAAAAGATAAGGTAAAGAAAACACCTCTCTTGAGTCACATAAGAGATGAACACCTCCTTTGAATCCACAAAGGATGAAGAACAGTTTTACCTAGAGACGGCATAGCACACAATCCAC
Organism: Sphenostylis stenocarpa; assembly: GCA_963425845.1. NCBI lineage: Eukaryota > Viridiplantae > Streptophyta > Magnoliopsida > Fabales > Fabaceae > Sphenostylis > Sphenostylis stenocarpa. The sequence goes on from OY731406.1 coordinate 53,361,040, forward strand.
CAAGAAACCCACTCAGTGATTCTTATCACTTCTAGCCCATACTAGGTTTTCAAAAGCCCCTTTTTCTTCCCTACAAAAAGTTCTCTAGTAGTTACAACTCTTAACTTTTGTATAAAAAATGTTTGTTAATTTGTAGAGAGCCTTAGAGAACCTTAAGTAGAGAGAATAGGGTCTAGGAATTTGGGATTTTCGAAAACAGAAGAATTGGGAATAGGGTTTTTTAAACTTGGTCCAAATTTGAATTTCAAAACACACAACAAACACAAATAATCGATTATCTTGAGTGATAATCATTATTCCAGAGCCATTTTCACAGGGGAACAAAACTGGACCAGGATAATCGATTATCTGTCCAAATAATTGATTATTTGCTTGTGATAATTGATTATCCTGAGTGATAATCGATTATCACAGAGAGGATTTCCTGAAAATGATTTTCTTGGTGTAATAATCGATTATCCAAGGTGATAATCGATTATCACAGTATAATTTTGATAAAAATGAGTTTTTAGAGCTTTTAAAGGATGGTGTATGTGCTAGTTATCTTGGACTCTAATATTACAGACTCAAAAACATAAAAACAGAGTTATTACATAAGATTACAACTCTTCAAATATCTAAGTCCTTTGTTCTTGAATCATCATCAAAATCTACAAGCTTCATATCCTTGTATGTTCAACAATCTCCCCCTTTTTTATGATGATCAAAATTTCCTTTAAAACCCTTTGTAATAACCTGTTTTATTTGTCACAGCTAACAAAAACATTAAACATACCAGACAATATTAAAATTATTAAACATAAGAGGCTTTAAATAATTTCTCCCCCTATTTTGATTATGATAAAAAATGAAAGCTCCCCCTCAATCAAAGCAATAAAATTTTTATTCCATAAAGCAAATTAATTACAAACAAGAGATATGTTGAAGAGATTAAAACTCTTCACTTTCATCACTGTTAAACTGGGCATCAAATTTGTCCTCTAAATTACATACTCTATCATATACATCCGAAATATGTCGAATAATTTCCTGATGTTGTTCTTGAGAGATAGTGAATAACTCTTGCATTCTTTGATTCATATCAAACGACATATCTTTTATAGATGGGCGGGATGTAGGATGAGCAGATGACGTCCCAGCAGTATGAATGTTTTCAGCAGGCATTTCAGCAGTAGGCATGTCCTCATCATCGGAATCTTGAGCCACGTTGGCCATGTGAGGAGCATCATCTTTATGAACGTAAATTTCGTTTATGTTCACCATCTGCAGTTGAGTGAGCGTGTCGTCTAGCATTCTGTTTGAATTTAGGGTCCAGGCCCGTTGTTCTCCTTCAACATTTACGCCCTTGTATTCAAGAATTCTGGATATGAGAAGAGCGTAAGGAATCTTGAATGTTGGGTGACGCTTCTCCTTGAGCATTGTTAATGTAACTAAGCTTGGCCAATGATTGGGCTTATTATTCATGATGGCATGAATAATGCGAAGGTTAGCAGAAGAACATTGAGCATGGTTGGTTGCCCGAGGACACAAAATCCAGACAAGAAGATGCAGCAAAAGGCGTTCTTCTTTCTTTAAAGGCCCAGCCAAAAGTTGGCGGCCAATTTCCATAGAGGGGTTGCGGAGAAAGGAGAGGTATGCCATAATTCTATTAAAATCTTCTAAGTCTGCAAGAACATTTGTAGCATCCTTGTTAGAAAAGAAGGCTGAGATCAAGAGGGGGGTGAATTGATCTTTGAAAGATTTTTGCAATTTACAGATTATCTATTTCAAAGATTAAGATTTTTGACCAGTTCTTGAATCACACACAGCAAGCAATCAAAATATAAGCAGTGACAGAATTAAAAGAGAGAAAGGTTTAGAAAGATACAACCAAGATTTATACCTGGTTCACCCAATCCCGGGCTACGTCCAGTTTCCAGCCAAATTCCAGCTGGGTTCCACTAGATTGAACGTTTTACAGATTACAACTTTAATCTCACACTCAATCTACCACAAGAACCACAATTCCAGTTCCTGCACCTAAACCTTTACCAAGAACCAAATTCCAGTTCTTGACCAACCCTGCAGCCAAATTCCAGCTACAGAAACCAGTGCCCACAATTCCAAGCACTCACAATTCAGTAAAGAAACAAAGAGAAGAAATTAGGACGCTCAAACCAGATTTATGCAACTCTGCAGTATGAGTTTCTTCTCCAAAAGAATGCAATTTTGCCTCAAGAAAGAACTTCTATGAACTTCTCAAAATCTAGCGTGAATCTCTCTTGAAAGTAGCACTTATTATTGCTTGATTGATTGCTAAAAGATGTGTTATAAAAAGTTCAAGCAACTCTATTTATATAGAAGATTTTCAAAACTGCTGGTTTATTTAATATGTTAAAATAATCTTTTAATCTGTTAAAAGTCTTGTTTTAATCTGTTAAAACTTATTTTAATCTGTTAAAATGTTCTTGATTATTTTCCGAGATGTGTTTTAACCGATACGACAACATTTATATCAATTAAAACTCTTTGTAAAAAATCTTCTAAACTGTTTTAATCGATTGTTTTGTATTTCAATCGGTTAAAATACTGCAAAATATTCTTATAAACTTTTCTAAGTGATTTTAACTGATAACAATCTGTTTTAATCGATTAAAACACTTTGAAAAACATTCACTTAGTTATTTTAATTGATTGTAACGCATTTTAATCGATTATAATTCTGCCAAAAGATTTCATAAAACTTTCTAAGTTATTTTAACTGATAGCAAGCTAGTTTTAATTGATTAAAACATTCTGGAAAAACCTCTTAGTTGTTTTAATCGATTATTTCGCATTTGTATCGATTAAAAAACTGACAGAACGACTTTCAAATTACTTCAAGTTATTTCAATCGATTATTTCGAGTTTGTATCGATTAAAATTCTGCCAGAACACTTTTCAAAATATTCTAAACCATTTTAATCGATTATATCAATTCTATATCAGTTAAAATACTGGCATAAGGTTTTCAAAAATCCTTCTAATGAAAACAATCGATTGTTTCGAAAACATATCGAGTTAAAAACCTGTTACAAAAGTGTTAAGAACATTTTAGTTGATAAAACTTATATACTATTAATTAAAATAGTTGATTAAAAACCTTTTAACAAAATACTTTGTTTTTAATCGTTTAAATATTTTTTAGAGGCAATTGCAGAATATTTTAAATGAATAAACCTCATGCAGCAGAGAGATAAAAATGATTATACCTAAGCGAGAGATGCAGACTCACTAAACCCACTACTCTTTTATCTAAGTGACCTTTGACTACCACAAAGTAGCCTTTGACTTCATTTTTTACTTCATCAAATCAACAAGATCTTTGCCAAAGTAATTCAATAAGATCTTCATCACTTTCAGTCTCCCCCTATTTGATGAAGACAAACACCTCTTTGAATAATAACTCTGCAGAAGAAGTCACTTGAATATATAGATTAGTGAGTATTCAAAAATTAATCATTTTCCTATTTCTCCCCCTATATTGCTACTCCCCCTAAATAAAAGCAAAGCAATTATTTCTCCCCCTTTTGACTTCATCAAAAATAGAGAACAGAGGAATAAAGCAAATACAATGCATGGCAATTATCAAATTTTAGTTTTTGAAAACAGTAAGAAAATAAGAACAAGATACTTTACTCATATAAAGATCAATCAAAGTTGATTCAAACTTATCTTCTTTAACACGTTTGTAATGAATACAATTAATACGTGTAAAAATAAGGGAATCATGCTTCAGTAGCATGTTACAAGAACAACCATTAACTAAAGCTTTTAATTTTTCTTTCCCAGAGTAATAATCGATTTAAAACAGGACGAAATCGATTAAAATGATCTTGTTACTAGTTTTAATCGATTAAAATAATGTTTTAATCGATTAAAACAGTGAAGAATTTCAAAAGTTTAAAGCATAAGTTGATTTAATTGATTAAATCGACATTTAATCGATTAAAACAGTAAGCAAAATATTGTATAAGTGCTTTTAATCGATTTAAAGCTTGTTTTTATCGATTAAAACAACCAGTTTTGAAAACTAAGTAATGTTTGATGCATCTATCATGCCTAATTCTGTTCGGATTTTGTAAAAATGATTATTAGGAAAATGTTTTAAAATAATATCAACTAGATTGATTAAATTTTAACCTATAGATCCATCAAAATCAGAACAATATCTTATTTAGTTGATTTAACTTATGTAAACTAGTTTTAGTTGATACAAACACATGACATACAGGTTTTAATCGATTAATACGCAAATTAATCGATTATTTTGATGCGAATTTCCTATGTAAGTGTTACTTTTAATTGATTTAATCGATTGAATCTAATTTGTAACAGCTAAAATTATCAGATAATTATGTTTGATCCTATCTAGGCTCTTCTTAATTCAACTTAAAACCTACATCATATTTAGCAAAGTTAAAAAGATTGTTCCTGGTTTACAACCAGTTAATATTACAGACCAGAAATGAAAATTATCAGTAAAAGAAATATGCCATAAGAAAAAGATAGGAAGGGACCCTTCTTTCAACAACTCAATCATCCCAATTCCCTTGGTTGAGCTACATATCTTCCAGTTTGGTGTAAATATCATCAATCTGGTTTCCAAGGTTTGTGAACTGAGTGTTGTTCTGCTGGAAGTGTTGATAGGTCATTTGCATATGCTTTCTTTGGTTTTCCTGCATTGTGGCCATTTGAGAAAGCATGGACCTTTCAAATTGAGACAGAGGAGTCTCACGGTCAGGTTGTTCCATGTAGGGAATTATTTTCATGTTCTCATATGATGCCTCCCCACTAGTGGATTCAGGAACCTCTGCAGCAGCTGGAGAGGAAGGAATTTGACCTTGCTCATCTTCTTCTTCATCTTCTTCCTCATCTTCAGACATCCCAGCATCAACTTTAGAAATCCACTCATCATCAATTTTAATAAACCCCATTTTCCGTAAAGTAGAGTCATCAATCTCATTAGACGCTTTTGGAGTTTCCACATACTCCCCTTCTAAATCTACTGCAAAATGTCTAAAAAATTTGTTGATTAACAAAGCATAAGGCAGTTTATAATCAGCAAGCCTCTTGGCTTTTACCATGTGATCTTTAATAACATAGACCCAATTAACACGAATCCTATTTTCAATGCAATACATGATAGCTAAATCACCCTCATTGAGTATAGCATGATTACTCCCTCTTGGAGTAAGCATCCATGCAATAATGAAGGCAAGAATTCTTGATTCAAGCCTCATCTTCCCAGCATTGAAAATTCTTACCGAATCACCTTGATCTTTGAGACAGGTACGAAAAAATTGAATTTTGTTAAACTCTGGCAATTCAACAATATTACCTCTAAAGACTTTTACACCAACATCTTTGAGACCACCAACTTCATCCCAAATATCAGGAGAAATGACCATATTAACTCCCTTTACCTGAGATCTTAATGTGGAACCACTAACAGTGAGATTTGCATAAAACACTCTTACCAAATCTGGTTGAATGTTGCCAGTATATTCCAGAAAATTCTTCAGTTTTTTATTCTTCAATTTTCTTCTTAAAGAAGTGAACCCTTCATCATCCAACCAAGCAAACCTTATAAATTTGGGAATTACAAGTTTCTTTTGACTGAAATGAGTGATGAAATTATTCATCTTATCTATATCACCACTGAACCAATTTTCAAGATGACCTCCTTGATTTCCAGCAGAGGAAGACTCTCCCTTTTGTTTCTTCCTTGATTTTGATCTTTTGAACATGTTTGTAGCAGAGATTCGAGAGGATATTTTGAAAATATGAAAACAGAAGAAAGATGATAAGTTGAGAAATGGTAACCTGGTTTGATGAAGATCGGATTTCAAATTTTTGAAATCCAAAGAGACAGAACTGCAACGTTTCAGCTTTAAATGCAATTGTCCCCTTGACCAAAGACAGAGGCACATGTTTCTGAACGATGGGTACATCAGCTATTTTGTTCTTTGATAAATTTTTGACTTGGTCAACAGATGCAATAAATGTATTATGCAGATTTTGATTAACACAAAAACTTGGATTTTTTACTCTAATTTGCTTACCAATTTTCAATTGGATGTGGTAAAAATGATTTTTAGGAACAAATTAATCGATTAATCACCAAATTAACCTATTAATTTGATTTTTAACTTTAAGTTTGAAAAGGCAACAGTGAAATAATCGATTAATTCACAACATAATCGATTATTTCTGTACTGGAAGAAATTAATAAAATGATAACAAAATTTTAATCGATTAAAACGAAGAAGAATCGATTAAATTTGACACCTTAGTGATTTTAGCTGATATAAATCCTTTTTAATCGATTAAAACAACTAGACTAAATTCCTGAGAACATTTTAATCGATTAATTCGTATTTTAATCGATTAAAACTGTACGGACATCTTTTCTGGTATTCTCTGTAAGTGATTTAATCGATTAAAACTGTTTTATATCAATTAAAACATTCAGTTTATGAAACCAGAATCGAATTCGCTGTTTTGAACATCAAGGGACTTCCAGATTTTTTTTCTTGCAAAACAAATTTAGCATATTTCTGGTACCCTTTTTATAATTACTAGGTCCAATCAGGTTATTTGAAATGAATTTTTGGGAATCCACTTCATTCTACCTCTAGGAATAGCATACTTCTTAATTCTACAATATTTCACAGAATGACCTTTCTTCATGCAGTAAAAACATTTAATCACTGATGATGAGTATGATTTCCTGTTTACATTTGTTTTTCTGAATTTCTTACTAGATGTAAATCCAATGCCAGATTTGTCAAAAATAAGTTTTTGTGACCCAAGAAGAACATCAAGATTAGCTTGACCTTGTGTAAACTTTGAAACAGTTTGTGATAAAAAATCAATCTTCTTTTGTAATTCTGAACAATTATTGCATGGTTTATTACATACACAATCAGAATTATCATGGATTAATTTTAAAAAGTCAAGATCAGTTTCATCTTCAAGAATTTTCTTTTCAAGAGAATCTACTCTATTTACTAACCAATAATTCATGTCTTTTAGCCTATCATTTTCTTTTTGCAGTTTCTTAGTTTCTTCATGCATTTCATTAAATGCTTCTTGTAATGAATTATAATTCACCAAATTTGAAGAAGAGTTAGAACTTACACTGCTGGTTTGATGATTTTGATTTGCCATTAGACACAAGTTAGCTTCTTCATTATCAGAATTTTCTGTTGATGAAGTATCATTATCATCCCATGCTACATATGATCTTCTTTTGACCTTTTCTTCTTTCTTGTCATTGTATTTGTTCTTTTCTGGGCACTCCATTCTTACATGACCCTGCTTTCCAGAGCCATAGCATTTATAGTTAACAGAATCAGATTTCTTTTCATACCTTTTGTGTTTTTCTTTATCTTGAATCTTTTTCTTGAGAAATTTGTTAAACTTTCTGACAAGCAGTCCAAGATTTTCACTTTCCTCCTCTGATTCTTGATTTCTTTCTTCAACCTTGAGTGCTATACTTCTACCTTTTTTTTCAGAGACTTCTTGCTCATTGAATCTGTTAATTTCCATTTCATGTTCTCTGAGTTTGCCAAACAAGGAAGTTGTTGTCATGATGGATAAGTCTTTTGATTCTGAAATTGTTGTGACCTTAGGCTGCCATGACCTGTCAAGACATTTCAGAACTTTAATATTTAATTCTTCTTTATCAAAAGTTTTACCTAAGCCCATTAGATGATTGATGATATGAGTGAAGCGTTTTTGCACATCTGCAATACTTTCTCCAGTTTGCATTTTAAACAACTCATATTCTCTTATGAGAGTATGTTTTCTAGCTCTCTTTACATCAGTTGTTCCCTCATGAGTAACCTCAAGAACTTCCCACATTTCCTTGGCAGATTTGCATTGGGAGACCCTGAAAAACTCATCCATATTTAGTGCAGAAGTAATTATGTTTTTAGCAGTTCAATCACTTTGAACTTTTTTCTTTTCTTCATCATTTAAACTAGACCATTCTTTTTCTGTAATTAATGGACCATTAGCAATTACATCCCAAACATTCCTATCAATGGATTCAATAAAGATCTTCATCCTAATCTTCCAAAATGGATAATTTGTTCCACAAAACAGTGGAGGTCTATTAATAGAAGCTCCCTCAAAAAAAGGTAATTTGTTTTCAGCCATTAAAGATTTGGACCGAAAAGCCTTGAGTATTTTTCAAGACCCTTGCTCTTGATACCAATTGTTAGAAAAGAAGGTTGAGATCAAGAGGGGGGGGGTGAATTGATCTTTGAAAGATTTTTGCAATTTACAGATTATCTATTTCAAAGATTAAGATTTCTGACCAGTTCTTGAATCACACACAGCAAGCAATCAAAATATAAGTAGTGACAGAATTAAAAGAGAGAAAGGTTTAGAAAGATACAACCAAGATTTATACTGGTTCACCCAATCCCAGGGCTACGTCCAGTTTCCAGCCAAATTCCAGCTGGGTTCCACTAGATTGAACGTTTTACAGATTACAACTTTAATCTCACACTCAATCTACCACAAGAACCACAATTCCAGTTCCTGCACCTAAACCTTTACCAAGAACCAAATTCCAGTTCTTGACCAACCCTGCAGCCAAATTCCAGCTACAGAAACCAGTGCCCACAATTCCAGGCACTCACAATTCTGTAAAGAAAGTAAAGAAACAAAGAGAAGAAATTAGAACGCTCAAACCAGATTTATGCAACTCTGCAGTATGAGTTTCTTCTCCAAAAGAATGCAATTTTGCCTCAAGAAAGAACTTCTATGAACTTATCAAAATCTAGGGTGAATCTCTCTTAAAAGTTGCACTTATTATTGCTTGATTGATTGCTAAAAGATGTGTTATAAAAAGTTCAAGCAACTCTGTTTATATAGAAGATTTTCAAAACTGCTGGTTTATTTAATCTGTTAAAATAATCTTTTAATCTGTTAAAAAGTCTTGTATTAATCTGTTAAAACTTCTTTTAATCTGTTAAAATTTTCTTGATTATTTTCCATATGTGTTTTAACTGATACGACAACGTTTATATCAATTAAAACTCTTTGTAAAAAATCTTCTAAACTGTTTTAATCGATTGTTTCGTCTTTCAATCGGTTAAAATTGAAAGTGATCCTAGCAAAGATCTCATTGATTTGATGAAGTCAAAGATAAAGTCAAGGGTCAACTCTGCAGCAGTCAAACAAGTCACTCAGAAGAATGGAGCTGAAGACTTAGTGTGTCTAAACAGAAAGCTTAGGTAAAACCACTTTACCTTTTCCACTGCATAAAGCTTCTTCACTCAATTTGCAAAATGCCACAAAAATAGTTTTAAACAAATCAAACAAAAGCATTTTGTCAAAGAACCTTCTTAAAAATGGTTTTAACTGATATAGTTTTTTAAAGAAACGTTTAAAACACTTAGAATGTTTATAGAAGTGTTTTCACAATATTTTAATCGATACAAACTTCTTTTAATCGATTAAAACTCTTTATGACCGATTAGAATTCGAATGTAATAGGTCGAGAATGCAATATAATCGATCAGATCTTAAATATGAGCGATTAGAATTATTTTAATCGATTAAAACACGTTTCAATCGATTAAAATCACTTTGGATGTCAGTATGATCGATCAGAATGAGATTATGACCGATCGAGTTGGTTATGATCGATCAGAATTGAATTATGACCGATCAGACTTATTTCAATCGATTAAAGCGTATTTCAATCGATTAAAATAACTTAGAAAATCTTTTCAATCGATTAAAACGAACTTTCAATCGATTAAAATGACTTGAAAATATATGTGCAGTTTTCAATCGATTGAAACGACTTTATATCAGCTAAAATAACTTCGAAAGTTTTATAAGAAGGTTTTTAAACAAATCAATCGATTAATACGCGATTCAATCGATTGTTTTATACTTAGAAAATGTTTGTAAAACGTTTTAAGCTGATATAAACATGGTTGTATCAACTAAAACATTTTACGTTAAAGATCAAGAATGCATTAATGGGTTGAAAGGACTTTTAGCAGATTATAGCGGCTATTTCAACGATTAAAACAAACTTTCAACAGATTAATTAATGCGATGATTTGAAAATACTCTTTTATAAACGAAATTGCTTGAAACTTTTAAACAGAGATTGAATATCGGTTTTACACAATTCAAGCAATCAATACAAACAACTATTAGCATTTTTCAAGAAAGATACACAACTTGTTTTTGTGAACTTCTTTTGAAATCTTTCTTGAGGCACTTTGCATTTCTTTGAAGAAGATACTGACTGTGGATTGGTGTAATCCGGTTTGAGCTTTCTTTGTTTCTTCTTTTAAATTTCTATTCATTCATTTGTATTGTGTTGTACACTGGAATTTGGGTACAAGTTTTCTGCAATTGTTGTAGAAAGTTGCCAAGAAGCTGGAATTTGGTTCTTGGTGGAAAGGTTAAAGCAAGAAGCTGGAATTTGGTTCTTGTGTGTGGTGCCTGGAATTTGGGCACTTTGGTTTCTCTGCATGTTGGAATTTGGTTGCAGAGGTTTCCAAGAGCTGGAATTTGGTTCTTGGTGGAGAGTTAGAATAGGTGTAAGAGGGTGAGTCTGTAAAACATCTATTCTAGTGGAACCAATTGGAATTTGGCTGGAAGCTGGACGTAGCCCGGTATTGGGTGAACCGAGTATAAAATTACCGGTGAAATCTTTCCTAACCTTTCTCTCTTTAATTTCGATTCTTTGCGCTTATATTGTTTGATTGCTTGGTAATTCAAAAAGATTTTTAGAAACTTAATTTTCGAATTAGATAATCTGTGTATTGCGAAAAACTTTCAAAAATCAATTCACCCCCCTCTTGATTTAAAACTACTTTTCTAACAATTGGCATCGGAGCAAGGTGCTTGAAAGTTATTCAAGTCTCTTGATCCATGGTGAGAACAGATTACCGTTTTACGAGGGGGCATCTATTAACGAGACCTCCACTATTACGTGGAGCAGATTATCCTTTCGGAAAATTAGGATGAAAATCTTCATTGAATCCATTGGCAGAAATGCTTGGGATGTTATTACTAATGGTCCTTTAATTACGAGATAAAGGATGGTCAAGCTTGAATGAAGAAGAAAAGAAGAAAGTTCAAAGTGGCTGTAATGCAAAAAATATAATTACTTACGCTCTTAACATGGATGAATTTTTCAGGGTGTCCCAGTGCAATTCACGCCAAGGAGATGTGGGATGTTCTTGAGGTCACTCATGAAGGGATCTGCAGATGTTAAAAGAGCGAGAAAACACACTTTGATAAGAGAGTATGAAGTCTGTTTAAAATGCGGAATGGTGAAAGCATCGCGGATGTGCGAAACGCTTCACGCACATCATCAACCATTTAATGGGCCTAGGTAAGACCTTTGATAAGGAAGAATTAAATATTAAAGTGTTGAAATGTCTTGACGAGTCCTGGCGACCAAAAGTCACCGCAATATCGGAATCAAAAGATCTGTCCACCATGACAACGGCCTCCATTGTTTGGAAAACTCGAGAGAACATGAAATGGAAATCACAAGATTCAATGAGCAAGAAGTCTCGAGAAGAAGAACAGAAGCATTGCACTTAAAGTTGAAGAAAATCAAGAATCAGAAGAAGATAATGAGAACCTTGGACTGCTTGTTAGGAAATTCAACAAATTCCTCAAGAAAAAGATCCAAGACAAGGAAAGACACAAAAGGTATGAGAAAAGAGCTGATTCTTCTAACTTTAAATGTTATGGTTGTGGCAAACAGGGCCATGTTAAAATGGAATGTCCAGAAAGAAATAAACAAAGTGAAAAGAAAGAGGAAAAATCAAAAAGAAGAGCCTACATAGCCTGGGATGATAATGATACGTCATCAACGAGATAACTACGAAAATGAAGAAGCCAATCTTTGCTTAATGGCGAGTCAAAATCCACAAACCAGCCAGGTAAGTTCTAGCTCCTCTTCAAATATAGTTAACTATGATGCATTACAAGAAGCATTTAATGAAATGCATGAGGAGGCTAAGAAACTTCAAAAAGAAAATAATAGGCTAAAAGGATTAAATAAGCTGGCTAGTTAACAAGGTTGATTCTCTGGAAAAGCAGATTAGTGAAAATGAAGCTGATAATGAATTCTTGAAACTGATTCATGATAACTCTGATTGTAAATGCAATAAACCATGCAAAAGCGTTACGAATTGCAAAAGAAAATTGAATTCTTATCTCAAACTGTTTCAAAGTTCACTCGGGGGCAAGCCAATCTAGATGTATTACTTGGATCTCAAAAATTAATTTTTGACAAATCTGGAATAGGATTTAAATCTAGATCCAAGTAAAACAAAAACAAATAGGAATTCATACTCTGTAATTAAATGCTCTTCTTGTATGAAAAAAGGGCACTCTGTTAAATATTGCGAGAATCAAAAAGTATGCCATTCCTAAAGGAAGAATGAAATGGGTTCCAAAGATTAATTCTTTTCAAATAACCCGATCAGGACCCGAGTAATTATAAAGGGTACCGAGAACAATTCTTAATTTGTTTTGCAGGAACAAGTCCGGGAATCCCTTGAAGATCAGAGCTGCGAAATCAGGTTCTGAGTATTTAAACTAATTGTTTTAATTGATATATAATAATATTAATCGATTAAAATAACTTACAGAACAACTGTCCGTACCATTTTAATCGATTAAAATGTCGAAATAATCGATTGAACTGATCTCAGGATTTTGGTTTAAATGTTTTAATCGATTATAATAACTGTATATCAACTAAAAACACTTAGGTATCAAAATTAATCGATTCATTTTCGTTTTAATCGATTTAAATTCTGATATTATGTTATTAAGTTCATTCTGTATCAATCTAATTGATTCTTTTGTGAAACAATCGATTAATTCACTGTAGATGTTTTCAACCCTAATGTCAAGAATCAAATTAATAGATAATGAGTTGATTAATCAATTAATTAGGTTCTGAAAACATGATTTACAGCATCTAATTAAAGTTTGATAGGCCAATTCGATTAAAAAACCCAGGTCTTTATGATAATCCAGAATCTGCATAATGTGTTTAAATGTCTCTTTGAATTTCAAAAACTTGAAATCCGTTTCTTCATCAAACCAGGTTCTGAACTTATCATTTCTCAACTTATCATCTTTCTTCTGTTTTCATATTTTCAAAATCTCCTCTCAATTCTCTGTTGTAAACATGATCAAAATCATGACTGGTTCGAGCAGTCTGTTTCGAAACGTATCCATATTCAATTTTCTTTCAATGGCACAAATTTTTAAATTAGAAAGCGAAGGCTGAACAAATCTTTGAATTGGGAACTCGACCAGTGACATAATGTGGGAAAACTATTACTGTTATTCATGAATGAAAGAGTCTTTTATTTTGACAACAACATAAACATGATTCAAGCTGTAGATGTTTACATTTCTCTTAATACTTTACATGGAATGCTGCGTGGTAATACATTGAAATTCAAAGGAATTATCAAAGAATGGACTGTAACTTTTCTTATAGACACTAGTTACAAAAAGGTCAAAACTGTTAGGACTCGAAAACATAGTTTATCAAAGATTTTTTAATAATTGTTTCGGTAATAAGTTATTGATTACTAGGAAATCCAATAAACACATGTTTTCATTAAATTTCTTGATATTACATTGCAATATATTTGAAATAATTTTGAGCATGCATTGGTTCAAAACTCTTGGTGAAATTCATTGAGCTGTGCAACCCTGATAATTTGCTTTAATCATCAATGTCACGAGGTGACACTGCAAGGGAACCAATCTGGGACGAGCAATTCAAAAATTGAATAACGTGGTACGGGGATAAATTTTATATTGTTTTAGAATTCTGGATTGATTGTCATCACCTGTCCTCATTACTAATCATTGCCCACTCTACCAGAATAAGTTTTTTTGTTAATCACTTGTGCATATGATACCACTGGAAAACAACAAAGTTAAAAATGACTCATTCTTCAAAAGATAATGATGAGCTGGTTCACTATAAGTGAGAATAACACCCATCATACTACATTAATAAAAATACGGTTATTTGCTTGGATGATGACAACTGCAGGGTTCAAAATGGGTTGGCTATTATGAAAGAAAATTCCTATCTCGGTACATCATTAACCTTGTGATTCATGCAATTTATGGTATCATGCATTACTGTGTAGGATTTGGTCGGTACATGATTATGCCTCGGATGTGTAATAGCTGATGTTCCTAAAGAAACATTTAATTCCATTGGGTGTCAACCATGGACTGTAATGCGATCAATAGTAACGATAAACTGCTAAAAGAGTTCTTTTTAGGAAAAGTTTACGTGTGCATTGCTGTCGATACGAGAGTGACAAGCAGTTGTTGACTCAAATAGTTGATAGAGCAAAATTGGTTCCAGCAAAAAGGAAAGCCTATTATCTTTTGATATTGGTGGGGATCAAATGAATGATCACCAAGCTGGTGGATAAGCGAGTTCAATCAGGGAAATTGGGATGACTAGTTCCCCTCATCATCTTTATCTTCCGCTTATTTCTATCTTTATATTGTTTGCATGGATCGTGATATTAACTGGTGTTATACCAGGAACATTTGCCTTAACCTTTGGTTAAATATGGTTTAGGATCTAATCTAGATCAGATCGGCGTAAATAGAATTTAAATAGATCCCCGAGAGCTTTAGCTAAATAAGACTTTATTCTGATAGATCTATTAGCTAAGATAGTCATTAGTATTGTTAAAACATCCTTCTAAATGATCAGTTTTACAAAATATGCATTAAACATTACTTCATTTTCAAAACTGATTGTTTTAATCAATACAACATCTTGTTAATCGATTAAATGAACTTATACAACATGTTTTAATCGATTCAAAATCGAAATAATCGATTATTTTTACTAAAGTTTCATGTTTTCAAAATCTTAAATGTTTTAATCGATTAAACTTTTCTTTCAATCGATTAAAATCATTTACCAAGAACATTTTAACCGATTATACTCGTTTTTAATCGATTTTTATTCTGGGAAGAAAGATTAAAGGCTTTAGTTAATGGTTCGTTCTGTAACATGCTACTAAAGCGTGATTCCCTTATCTTTACACGTGTTAATTGTATTCATTACAAACGTGTTAATGGAGATAAGTTTGAATCAACTTTAATTGATTCTTTTCATGAGTGAAATATTGATTCACTTTGTATTTTCAAAAATTTGAGCATATTTTTTCGAAACCTTACATTTTATTCTTTTCTCTTCTATTCCCTATTTTTGATGAAGTCAAAAGGGGAGAAATAGTTGCATCACTTTAAGATAAATTTAAGTGCAACATTTTAGGGGAGAAATAAGTTTTAGGGGGAGAAACAAAACTTTATTACATTCTTATATTTCTCACCTAAGCTGCATTATCAAGTGACTTATTTTGCAGAGATTGTTTTTTCAAAATGGTGTTTGTCTTCATCAAATAGGGGAGACTGAAAGTGATCCTAGCAAAGATCTCATTGATTTGATGAAGTCAAAGATAAAGTCAAGGGTCAACTCTGCAGCTGATCAAACAAGTCACTCGAGAAGAATGGAGCTGAAGACTTAGTGTGTCTAAACAGAAAGCTTAGGTAAAACCACTTTACCTTTTCCACTGCATAAAGCTTCTTCACTCAATTTGCAAAATGCCTCAAAAATAGTTTTAAACAAATCAAACAAAAGCATTTTGTCAAAGAACCTTCTTAAAAATGGTTTTAACTGATATAGTTTTTTAAAGAAACGTTTAAAACACTTAGAATGTTTATAGAAGTGTTTTCACAATATTTTAATCGATACAAACTTCTTTTAATCGATTAAAACTCTTTATGACCGATTAGAATTCGAATGTAATAGGTCAGAATGCAATATAATCGATCAGATCTTAAATATGAGCGATTAGAATTATTTTAATCGATTAAAACACGTTTCAATCGATTAAAATCACTTTGGATGTCAGTATGATCGATCAGAATGAGATTATGACCGATCGAGTTGGTTATGATCGATCAAATTGAATTATGACCGATCAGACTTATTTCAATCGATTAAAACGTATTTCAATCGATTAAAATAACTTAGAAAATCTTTTCAATCGATTAAAACGAACTTTCAATCGATTAAAATGACTTGAAAATATATGTGCAGTTTTTCAATCGATTGAAACGACTTTATATCGGCTAAAATAACTTCGAAAGTTTTATAAGAAGGTTTTTAAACAAATCAATCGATTAATACGCGATTCAATCGATTGTTTTATACTTAGAAAATGTTTGTAAAACGTTTTAACCGATATAAACATGGTTGTATCAACTAAAACATTTTTCGTTAAAGATCAAGAATGCATTAATGGGTTGAAAGGACTTTTAACAGATTATAACGGCTATTTCAACAGATTAAAACAAACTTTCAACAGATTAATTAATGCAGCAGATTTGAAAATACTCTTTTATAAACGGAATTGCTTGAAACTTTTAAACAGAGATTGAATATCGGTTTTACACAATTCAAGCAATCAATACAAACAACTATTAGCATTTTTCAAGAAAGATACACAAGCTGTTTTTGTGAACTTCTTTTGAAATCTTTCTTGAGGCACTTTGCATTTCTTTGAAGAAGATACTGATTGTGGATTGGTGTAATCCGGTTTGAGCTTTCTTTGTTTCTTCTTTTAAATTTCTATTCATTCATTTGTATTGTGTTGTACACTGGAATTTGGGTACAAGTTTTCTGCAATTGTTGTAGAAAGTTGCCAAGAAGCTGGAATTTGGTTCTTGGTGGAAAGGTTAAAGCAAGAGCTGGAATTTGGTTCTTGTGTGTGGTGCCTGGAATTTGGGCACTTGGTTTCTCTATGGCTGGAATTTGGTTGCGAGAGGTTTCCAAGAGCTGGAATTTGGTTCTTGGTGGAGAGTTAGAATAGGTGTAAGAGGGTGAGTCTCGTAAAACATCTATTCTAGTGGAACCCAGCTGGAATTTGGTGGAAGATGGGACGTAGCCCTGGTATTGGGTGAACCGAGTATAAAATTACCGGTGAAATCTTTCCTAACCTTTCTCTCTTTAATTTCGATTCTTTGCGCTTATATTGTTTGATTGCTTGGTAATTCAAAAAGATTTTTAGAAACTTAATTTTCGAATTAGATAATCTGTGTATTGCGAAAAACTTTCAAAAATCAATTCACCCCCCCTCTTGATTTAAAACTACTTTTCTAACAAAAATACTGCAAAATATTCTTATAAACTTTTCTAAGTGATTTTAACTGATAACAATCTGTTTTAATCGATTAAAACACTTTGAAAAACATTCACTTAGTTATTTTAATCGATTGTAACGCATTTTAATCGATTATAATTCTGCCAAAAGATTTCATTAAACTTTCTAAGTTATTTTAACTGATAGCAAGCTAGTTTTAATCGATTAAAACATTCTGGAAAAACTTCTTAGTTGTTTTAATCGATTATTTCGCATTTGTATCGATTAAAAAACTGACAGAACGACTTTCAAATTACTTCAAGTTATTTCAATCGATTATTTTGAGTTTGTATTGATTAAAATTCTGCCAGAACACTTTTCAAAATATTCTAAGTCATTTTAATCGATTATATCAATTCTATATCAGTTAAAATACTGGCAGAAGGTTTTCAAAAATCCTTCTAATGAAAACAATCGATTGTTTCGAAAACATATCAGTTAAAAACCTGTTACAAAAGTGTTAAGAACATTTTAGTTGATAAAGCGTATATACTATTAGTTAAAATAGTTGATTAAAAACCTTTTAACAAAATACTTTGTTTTTAATCGTTTAAACATTTTTTAGAGGCAATTGCAGAATATTTTAAATGAAGAAACCTCATGCAGCAGAGAGATAAAAATGATTATACCTAAGCAGAGATGCAGACTCACTAAACCCACTACTCTTTTATCTAAGTGACCTTTGACTGCCACAAAGTAGCCTTTGACCTCATTTTTGACTTCATCAAATCAACAAGATCTTTGCCAAAGTAATTCAATAAGATCTTCATCACTTTCAATCCTCCCTTAAAGGAAAATGAGCAACATTTTTCCAGATATCATCATCAAGGATGATGGTCACACCCTTTACTCTAGAGGTGGAAATATGATCTCTATATTTAATGCGTGAATAGAAGACCCAAACTAAATCTGGGTAGTAAGTATCTTGCATTTCTATGAATGGAAGGACACCTTGCTGCTCAAGGAGATTGGGGAAGTTGAAACCCCTATTGATGAATTGATCACCAATAATATATTTGGCAGTGATAATACCCATTTCTTTCCAGAAAGTCAGGAATTCTTGTCTTCCTTCATTGTTGGAGATCCACCCTTCAATGGAATTAGGGCGGGGATGAAAAGTAGGAGCGGATCTTCTCCTTGTTGGGATCTTACTACGAGATGATGATGCCATTTAGATTAGAAAGAGAGGAAGATGAACAAGTTTTTTAGAAGAAGAAGAAGAAGGTTTTGAGGAGACAAGAGAGCTTGAACGAGTGTAGAATGCTTTGATTCAAGGTTTGCAGGTGTGTAGATGTGAATTGAAGTCTTCCTATATATAGAGAAACATCCTAACGGTCATAAACGGCTAGTTGGAGGAGAATTGGAGCCAAAATAGTAGTTACAAACGGCTAGTTTACCCATAACATCGCAGGATAATCGATTATCATCCTCTGATAATCGATTATTTCTTCAAGTGCAGAGATAATCGATTATCAGGCTGGATAATCGATTATTCCAGTGGAAGAATACTAGTTTTGAGCATTTTTGGGTCAGATAATCGATTATTACCCCAAATAATTATTACAGAAATATTTCACATAATTCACTTGTTTAAACATCAATAATCAATTATTATCCAAGATAATCAATTATTCTAGAGAGATTAACAAATTTTCAATATTTTAGACACAGGATAATCGATTATTTCCCTATATAATCGATTATTAGAGTACAAAATGTAAATATTGATCAGTTAAGCAGAGTTTAGGCTATTTCTAATATTCCTAAGTCTCTTCTAAGTTCATAGAATCTATCCTTTGGAAGAGGTTTGGTAAATATATCCGCTAACTGATGTTTTGTGTCTATATACTCAATTTGATAATTTCCTTTAGATATATGATCTCTTCAAAAGTGATGTCTAATCTCAATATGTTTAGTTCTATAATGCATAACAAGATTCTTTGAGAGATTGATAGCACTTGTATTATCACACATTAACAGAATATTAATTACAAAGATACTACACTCTTCTAATTGTTGCTTCATCCATAAAATTTGAGGGCAACAATTACTAGCTGCAATATATTCAACTTCAGTTGTGGATAAAGTAACACATGCTTGTTTCTTAGAATGCCAAGACACTAAGGATGATCCTAACATATGACATGTTCCACTAGTACTCTTTCTATCTATTTTACATCCACCATAATCAACATCAGAATATCCTATTAAACTAGGAGAAGCTTTAGATGGATACCATAATCCAAATCCTGTAGTTGCTTTTAAATATTTTAAGATTTGTTTTACTGCAGTTAAATGATATTCTTTTGGACATGCTTGAAATCTAGCACACACACAAACAAAATGCATAATATCATGTCTACTTGCAGTTAAGCATAATAGTGAACCTATCATACCTCTATACATAGTTTGATTAATTTCCAAACCTGATTCATCCTTGTCTAAATAGAATGATGTTCCCATGGGTGTGTTAGCTTCCTTTGAAGTGTTCATTCCAAATTTCTTGAGAATCTCTTTGCGGTATTTGGTTTGAGATACAAAAATGTCATCTTTAAGTTTTTTAATTTGAAGTCCAAGAAATGTTAATTCTCCCATCATTGACATTTCAAATTCGCCTTGTATTATCTTAGCAAATCCTTCACACAAAGAATTATCAGTTGATCCAAAAATAATATCATAAACATATACTTGAACTAACAAAATATTTTCCTTTACTTTCTTAATAAATAGGGTGGAATCAATTTTTCCTCTAGAAAAGTCATTTGAAATTAGAAAACTACTTAATCTTCCATACCAAGACCTAGGAGCTTGTTTCAAACCATATAAAGTTTTCTTCAATTTAAAAATGTGATTGGGATATTTAAAATCTTCAAATCCAGGGGGTTGTTCCACATATACTTTCTCTTTGATAAACCCATTCAAAAATTCACTCTTAACATCCATTTGATAAAGTTTAAATTTCATCAATGAGGCATAGGCAAGAAGTAGGCGTATAGCCTCTAACCTGGCAACAGGAGCATAAGTTTCATCATAATCAATACCTTCCTCTTGACAGTAACCTTTGGCAACAAGTCTGGCTTTGTTCTTTGTTATATTTCCATCTTCATCAAGTTTATTTCTAAATACCCATTTTGTTCCAATCACTTGATGAGATTCTTCTCTTAGAATTAATTCCCAGACTTGATTTCTTTCAAATTGATTTAGTTCTTCTTGTTGAACATTCAAGGACTTGACGTTCAACTTACATGGACATGACGCTTGTTGATTTTGATGATGATTCAAGAACAAAGAACTTAGAGAGTTGAAGACTTGTTTTATAGTGTAATAACTCTGTTTTGATTAGTTTGAGTCTGTAATATTAGAGTTTAAGATAGTCGGTACATAGTCTGCACTTTAGAAGCTTCAAAAACTCACATTTATCAGTTTTCCTCGGCTTTAATTGATTAAATGGTCAGATAATCGATTATTACAGTGAGAAAAACCATTTTCTGTATCTGTTCGCTGTAATAATCGATTAACACACCTGTTAATCGATTAACAGGCCTATTAATCGATTAATAGGGCTTTTAATCGATTAAAATAGAGAGTTTTGGGGTTCTGTTGATTTTGGCTTTGTAATAATCGATTAAAACTTCATTTAATCGATTATTTCAGTTAGATTTTGATTTTCAACTTCAAATCAATCCTATTTTCGAAAACCCTAATCCCAATACTCTCTAGTTCCGAAAATCCCAATTTCCAAACCCTAATTTCTCTACTTAAGGTTCTCTAAGGCTCTCAGAAAATTGAACAATATTTTTCAAATAAAAGTTAAGTGTTGTGAGTGCCAGAGAACTGTTTGTTGGAGGAAAAAGGGGCTTTTGGAACCTGGTGTGGGCTAGAAGCGATAAGAATCACTAAGTGGAGTTCTTAGTGGATTGTGTGTTGTGCCGTCTCTGGGGAAAGTTGTTCTTCATCTCTTGTGGGTTTCAAGAGAGGTGTTTTCTTTACTTTGTATTTTCAATTGTTATCTGTTTGTAGCAACTTTGATCATAGTGACAGCGTTAATCCTCTGTTTGAGTGATTAGCAACTGGACGT
Source organism: Sphenostylis stenocarpa (assembly GCA_963425845.1). Taxonomy (NCBI): domain Eukaryota; kingdom Viridiplantae; phylum Streptophyta; class Magnoliopsida; order Fabales; family Fabaceae; genus Sphenostylis; species Sphenostylis stenocarpa. The sequence goes on from OY731406.1 coordinate 53,382,406, forward strand.
AGGGTCTTTTGATCCGAACCAGTATAAATTTCATGTGTAAGACTCTATCTCTATCTTATTTACGTTTACACAGCTTTTTAATCGGTAAAATTTGGGGAAAATTTTGAAAACCTAATTTTTGTTAAGAAACCAATTCACCCCCCCTCTTGGTTTTTGTCCGACCACGCGAACATTCCGCTGCGCGATTCTAACAAGTTGTATCAGAGCAATCTTTGATAGTCATTCAAACTTTTCGAAAATGGTCGGACAAAATCAAACTTTTGCCGAAGGTGCATCTATCAACAGACCCCCACTTTTTGCGGGTCAAAATTATCCTTTCTAGAAAGTAAGAATGCAAATTTTTTTAGAGTATGCTGATAGAGGCGTTTGGGACGCTATTTTAAACGGTCCCTATATTCCTAAAGTTACTAAGAACGGTGTAGACGTTCCTAAACCTTTTTCTAGATGGACAACAGAGGAAAATAGAAAAGCTCAATTTGACATTAGGGCTAGAAATATTATTTCATCTGCTTTAACCCTTGACGAGTTTTACAGGATCTCTGTTTGTAAAAGTGCTCAAGAGATGTGGGAAATACTAAGATTAACTTATGAAGGAACCGATGATAGTGACTCAATTTCGAATCAAGTGACTCAGAAATAGAAGTTAACATTTGCTTGTTGGCAAAAGACAATATATCTTCCGACTTTGAGGTTAGTGATTCCGACTCGTCCTCAAGTGATGATGAAAATGATTTTGATGAATTACAAAATGCATATAATGAATTGTTTAGTGCCTTTAAGGACTTGAAAAATGAATACAAAGTTGTGAAAAAGAGTTTAAGTAGATCCGAAAAGGAGGTAGAGTCCTTAAAAACGAAAATTGCATGTTTAGAGGAAAAGGAAACCTTAGAAACGAAAATTGTATGCTTAGATGAGAATGATGATAAGAATATAGCATGTGTATCTTGTAAAGAATATGAATATGACAGATATACTTAACCATTTGCTAGATAAAGCTGAAGAGGAGATAAGTAACATTAATAAAGATAAAGTTGTTATTGCTCAAAATAGAGTATATCATCATGTTCCTTTGAAAAAGCCTAAGATTAAAAATAAAAGAGTATGGGTAGAAAAAGGAACTAGAGCATCTATGATTAGAAATGCATCATTTTCAAAAGTTACATCTAAAGCATGTTTTTATTGAATGAAACATGGTCATACTTCAAATAGATGTAAAATCAAACATTTTGGTGTTCCTAAAGGTAAATACATTTGGGTTCCCATTGTTAAATAATTTGTTTGTCTCTAACCCCAAGGACCCAAAAGTTATGAGGACCTAAGTTTACTATGTTCTTGTTTTGTAGGAAACTTCCAAATCAAAGAAGTCTATGTGGTATCTTGATAACCGATGCTCAAAGCATATGACCGGTGATAAAACGAAATTTGTGAGTTTCAAAGCTAAAGAACAAGGATATGTAACTTATGGGGACAACAACAAAGGGAAAATTCTTGGAATTAGAAATATAGGTGGTGCAAACACTTTGGAGATCAAGGATGTGCTTCTTGTTGATGGACTAAAGCATAATCTCCTTAGCATAAGTCAACTATGTGACAAAGGATTTAAGGTAATCTTTGAAAGTAAATTTTGCCCCATACATTTGATAGATTCCGAAAATGTAGAATTAAAAGGTATTAGGTACAATAACATATACTTGATTGATTTGGATTGTTTACATGATTCTAGTATAACATGCTTAGTTGCTAAGGAAGAGAACCCTTGGTTATGGCATAAGAGAGCAGCTCATATAAATATGCATCATTTAAAGTTTGAAAAAGATAGGTTATGTGATGCATGTCAAAAAGGTAAACAAGTAAAATCATCATTTAAATCAAAGAATGTTATTTTCACTTCAAAACCCCTAGAATTATTACATTTAGACTTATTTTGTCCTTCTAGGATAAAAAGCTTTGGTGGAAATTATTATGGTCTTGTGATTGTTGATGATTACTCTAGATATACTTGGACATTTTTCCTAACAATGAAAAGTGAAGCGTTTAAGGTCTTTAGAAAGTCTGCAAAGCAAATACAAAATGAGAAAGACTTAAGAATTAAAGTTTTAAGAAGTAACCATGGTGGTGAGTTTCAAAATGAAAAGTTTGAAAATTATTATGAAGAAAATGGAATATTACATAACTTTTCTACTCCTAGGACTCCCCAACAAAATGTTGTAGTTGAAAGGAAAAATAGGTCATTAGAGGAACTTGTTAGAACAATGTTAAATGAATCTAATGTTCCTAAATATTTTTGGGTTCATGCGGTTAGTACTGCTTGTTATGTTTTAAATAGAATGCTCATTAGGTCAATTATAAAATCAACTCCCTATGAATTGTTAAATGGTAGAAAGCCTAATGTTGCTCATTTGAAAATTTTTGGATGTAAGTGCTTTGTGTTAAACAATGGAAAGCACAACTTAGGAAATTTTGACTCAAAATCTGATGAGGGCATTTTCTTAGGTTATTCATTAACTAGCAAGGCTTACAGGGTGTTTAATAGAAGAACCTTAAATATTGAAGAATCTATTCATGTTACTTTTGATGAAATTGTAGACCTTGGGGGAAATCCTCTTGATTCAAATAAATAACTTGCAGGTGATGATGAGTATATAAGAGAGGCTCTTGATGAATTATATTTGGAAGAAAATGAGCCTTCTCAAACACCTGAATTAGCAAAAGAATGGCAATCACCAAGAGGACTCTCAATGGACAATATCATTGGTGATATCTCAAAAGGGGTAAGAACTAGAAATATGACTAATTTTTGCATGTCTATAGCTTTTGTGTCACAGATAGAACCCAAAAATATTGAGGAAGCGCTTAAAGATGACCAATGGTGCATTGCTATGCAAGAGGAACTTAACCAATTTGAAAGGAATCAAGTCTGGGAACTAATCCCAAGAGAAGAATCACATCAAGTAATTGGAACTAAATGGGTATTTAGAAATAAACTTGATGAAGATGGAAGGAAACATAACAAAGAATAAAGTCATACTTGTTGCCAAAGGTTATTGTCAGGAGGAAGGTATTGATTATGATGAAACTTATGCTCCTGTTGACAGGTTAGAGGCTATATGCCTACTTCTTGCTTATGCATCTTTAATGAAATTTAAATTATATCAAATGGATGTTAAGAGTGCATTCTTGAATGGTTTTATTAAAGAAGAAGTTTATGTGGAGCAACCCCCTGGATTTGAAGATTTTAGTTATCCTAATCATATTTTTAAATTAAAGAAAGCATTATATGGGTTGAAACAAGCTCCTAGGTCTTGGTATGAAAGGCTAAGTAGTTTCCTAACTTCAAATGATTTTTCTAGAGGAAAAATTGATTCTACGCCGTTTATAAAGAAAGTAAAAGAACATATCTTATTAGTCCAGGTATATGTTGATGATATTATTTTTGGATCAACTGATAATTTGTTGTGTGTAGAATTTGCTAAGATAATGCAGGGAGAGTTTGAAATGTCTATGATGGGAGAATTGACATTCTTCCTTGGACTTCAAATCAAGCAACTTAAAGATGGCATTTTCATCTCTCAAACCAAATACTGCAAAGAGATACTTAAAAAGTTTGGAATGGACACCTCAAAGGAAGCTAACACACCCATGGGAACTTCATACTATTTAGACAAGGATGAATCAGGTTTGGAAGTTAATCAATCTATGTATAGAGGTATGATAGGTTCTCTGTTATACTTAACTGCAAGTAGACCTGATATTATGCATTCTGTCTGTGTGTGTGCTAGATTTCAGGCTTGTCCAAAAGAATCTCACCTAATTGCAGTAAAACATATTTTAAAATATTTAAAAGGAACTACTGGTTTTGGTTTATGGTATCCATCTGATGCTTGTACTAGTTTAATAGGATATTCTGATGCTGATTATGGTGGATGCAAAATTGATAGAAAGAGTACTAGTGGGACATGTCATTTGTTAGGTTCATCCTTAGTATCTTGGCATTCTAAGAAACAGGCATGTGTTACTTTATCCACCACTGAAGCTGAATATATTGCAGCTGGTAATTGTTGTGCTCAAATTTTATGGATGAAACAACAACTAGAAGATTATAGTATATTTCTAAATGACATACCTTTGATGTGTGATAATACGAGTGCAATCAATCTTACTAAGAATCCAGTAATGCACTCTGGGACTAAGCATATAGAGATTAGACTCACTTTTTGAGAGATCATATCAGCAAAGGAAATTGTAAAATAGAGTACGTTGATACAAAGCATCAATTAGCAGATATTTTTACTAAGCCTCTACCCAAGGATAGATTCTATGATCTTAGAAGAGACTTAGGAATATTAGAAATAGCTTAAATTCTGCTTAATTAGACAGTTTTTGGATGGTTGTAATGTTATAATTCATTATGAAGGATGGTCATAGATTATCATGTGTATAAACCTCAAAAATTTGATGAACTCTCTGGAATAATCGATTAATTAGAGTTATAATCGATTATTTGCACCCAAAACACCCAAAACATGATATTTCTCTTTGGATTAATCGATTAACTCACCCATTAATCGATTAAACTCAGTCTTAATCGATTAACAGCTCAAATTAATCGATTAAATGGTTTTAGTACTGGTTCAATCGATTAATTCAAGTTTTAATCGATTAAACCTGGCAAGTTTTGGTTCCTAGCCGTTGCCAACGACTCTCTTGACCCTTATTCACTTCCATATGACCGTTGGAGATGCTTGGTTATAAATAGGGACCTCCATTTCACTTCTACTCACTTCTATCTCTTGCATTCAAGCTTTCTTGCCTTATTCTATCACTCTTGCCTTCTTTTAACATCACTTGTCCTCCTAAATCTTCTTGTTACTCTTCTAATCCTACAATGGCCTCATCTTCTCGTGCTAAAATTCCCACCAGAAGAAGATCTGCACCCTCATCTCATCCCCGTCCTAATTCTGTAGAAGGATGGATCTTTGATGCAGAAGGCCGACAAGAATTTTTGTCTTATTGGAAGGAACATGGTATTATTTCTCCTAAGTTCCTTATTGGTGATCAGTTCATCAATAGGGGATTCAACTTTCCTAATCTCCTTGAAATTCAAGGAGTTCTCCCTTTCATCCAAATGCAAGGTACGTATTATGCTGACTTAGTTAGGGTATTTTACTCTAGGTTGAAATTTAGAGATCAAATTGCTACCTCTCGTGTAAAGGGGGTAACAATTATTCTTGATGATGATATTTGGGAGAATGTTGCCCATTTTCCTATAAGAGAAGATGTTATTAACGTATTTGGTGAGTTAGATGATTTTGACAGGATCATGGCTTATCGTTCTTTTCTGCGAAACCCTTCCATGGAGATTGGGCGTCTCCTTCTTGCTGGACCTTTGAAGAAGGAGGAACGCATGATTTTGCATTTACTTGTCTGGATCCTATGTCCTCGGGCTACGAATCATGCTCAATGTTCTTCAATCGATCTTCGTATTATTCATGTCATAATGAATAATGAGCCTTTAGATTGGGGCATTCTTGTCACCATGACTATGTTAAAATCCAAATGCCATCCCACCTTCAAAATTCCATATGCCCTCCTCGTCTCTTTCATTCTTGAATACAAAGGAGTAAATGTCGAAGGTGAACAAATAGTAAGAACGAATAACTTAAACCGCATGTTGGACAGCACATTGACCAACTCTAAATGGTGCATGTCAACAATATTTATGTTCACAAGGATGATGTTCCAAACGAAGGTGACGATAATGAAGATTCTGATGAAGATATGCCTCCTGCTGTTGATTTTCCTTCTGATCAAATCTAAAGTGTTGGAACTTCCTCTACTCATCATGAAACCCGTCAATCTATGGAAGATATGTTATCTGATATGAATCAGAGGATGCAGGCATTCTTAACTCTTTCTGGAATACGGCATGAGGAAATAATTCGTCGTATATCTGATGTAGATGATAAAGTGTGCCATTTAGAAAATAGATTTGATGCACACTTTCATAGTGATGATAGTGAAGAATTTTAAACTTGCTTTTATTTTCTTTTGTGTTGTAATGTAATTTCATTTCTGAAATAAACTGTGTGGTGTTCTTTTAATGCTTTGATTGAGGGGGAGTTATCTCCAAGTTATGCATATTTTGAGGGGGAGCTCTTATGATTGTTATAGAAGGAGCTTTCATTTTTTTTTATTATAATCAAAATAGGGGGAGAAATATTTAAAGCCTCTCATGATTGAATTTAAATATTATCTGGTATGTTTAATGTGTTTGTTAGTGTGACAGATAAAACAGGTTATTACAAGGCTTTAAAAGAAAATTTTGATCATCATCAAAAAGGGGGAGATTGTTGAACATTCAAGGACTTGACATTGAACTTACATGGACATGAAGCTTGTTGATTTTGATGATGATTCAAGAACAAAGAACTTAGAGAGTTGAAGACTTGTTTTATAGTGTAATAACTCTGTTTTGATTAGTTTGAGTCTGTAATATTAGAGTTTAAGATAGCAGGCACATAGTCTGCATTTTAGAAGCTTCAAAAACTCACATTTAACAGTTTGCCTCGGCTTTAATCGATTAAATGGTCAGATAATCGATTATTACAATGAGAAAAACCATTTTCTGTATCTGTTCACTGTAATAATCGATTAACACACTTGTTAATCGATTAACAGGCCTGTTAATCGATTAACAGGGCTTTTAATCGATTAAAACAGAGAGTTTTGGGGTTCTGTTGATTTTGGCTCTGTAATAATCGATTAACACTTCATTTAATCGATTATTTCAGTCAGATTTTGATTTTCAACTTCAAATTAACCCTATTTTTGAAAACCCTAATCCCAATACTCTCTAGTTCCGAAAATCCCAATTCCCAAACCCTAATTTATCTACTTAAGGTTCTCTAAGGCTCTCAGAAAATTGAACAACCTTTTTCAAACAAAAGTTCAGTGTTGTGAGTGCCAGAGAACTGTTTGTTGGAGGAAAAAGGGGCTTTTGGAACCTAGTGTGGGCTAGAAGCGATAAGAATCACTAAGTGGAGTTCTTAGTGGATTGTGTGTTATGCCGTCTCTGGGGAAAGTTGTTCTTCATCTCTTGTGGGTTTCAAGAGAGATGTTTTCTTTACTTTGTATTTTCAATTGTTATCTGTTTGTAACAACTTTGATCATAGTGACAGCGTTAATCCTCTGTTTGAGTGATTAGCAACTGGACATAGGGTCTTTTGATCCGAACCAGTATAAATCTCATGTATAAGACTCTATCTATATCTTATTTACGTTTACACAGCTTTTTAATCGGTAAAATTTGGGAAAAATTTTGAAAACCTAATTTTTGTTAAGAAACCAATTCACCCCCCTCTTGGTTTTTGTCCGACCACGTGAATATTCCGCTACGCGATTCTAAGACTTCTTGCATTGCTATGCACCATTGGTCATCTTTAAGAGCTTCTTCAACACTTTTCGGTTCTATCTGTGAAACAAAAGCTACATATATACAGAAATTTGTTATATTTCTAGTTCTTACCCCTTTTGAGATCTCACTAATTATATTGTCCATTGAAAGTCCTCTTGGTGATTGCCACTCTTTTTTCAATTCAGTTGGTTGAGATGACTCGTTCTCATTTAAGTGCATTTCTTCTAGAGCTTCTCTTTTGTACTCATCATCACCTGCAATTTCTTTATTTGACTTAAGAGGATTTCCCTCAAGGTCTACAATTTCATCAAAGGTGACATGTACATATTCTTCAATATTCAAAGTTCTTCTATTAAAAACTTTACATGCTTTGCTAGTTAGTGAATAACCTAAGAAAATAGCCTCATCGGCTTTTGAGTCAAATTTTCCTAAGTTATCTTTTCCATTATTTAAAACAAAGCATGTACATCCAAATATTTTTAAATGAGCAACATTAGGTTTCCTACCATTTAACAGTTCATAAGGAGTTGATTTTATAACTAGCCTAATAAGCATCCTATTTAATACATAACATGCAGTACTTACAGCATCAGCCCAAAAATACTTAGGAACATTTGATTCATTCAACATTGTTCTAGCAAGTTCCTCTAGTGACCTATTTTTCTTTTCTACTACACCATTTTGTTGGGGAATCTTAGGTGCAGAAAAATTATGTAAAATATCATTTTCCTGACAATAATTTTCAAAGCATTCATTTTGAAATTCTCCACCATGGTCACTTCTTAATACCTTAATTCTTAAGTCTTTCTCATTTTGAATTTGCTTGGCAAACTTCCTAAAGACCTTAAAAGCCTCACTTTTTAATGTTAAGAAAAATGTCCAAGTATATCTAGAAAAATCATCAATACAAGAGCATAGTAATTTCCACCAAAACTTTTTATCCTAGATGGACCAAATAAATCTAAATGTAATAGTTCTAAAGGTTTTGATGTGAAAATAACATTATTAGATTTAAAGGATGATTTCACTTGTTTACCTTTTTGACATGCATCACATAATCTATCTTTTTCAAATTTTAACTTAGGCAAACCAACAACTAAGTCCTTTGATATTAGTTTGTTTAATTGATGCATGTTTATATGAGCCGCTCTCTTATGCCATAACCATGGATTTTCTTCCTTAGCAACTAAGCATGTTATACTAGTATTAGGTACACAATCCAAATCAATCAAATAGATATTATTATGCCTAATGCATTTCAATGCTATATTTTCGGAATCCTTTAAATGAATGGTGCAAAACTTACTTTCAAAAATTACCTTGAATCCTTTCTCACAAAGTTGACTTATACTTAGGAGATTATGTTTTAGCCCATCAACAAGAAACACATCCTTTATCTCCAAATTATTTGCACCACCAATGTTTCCGGTTCCAAGTATTCTTCCTTTGTTGTTGTCCCCATAGGTTACATATCTTTGTTCTTTAGCTTTGAAACTCACAAATTTCGTTTTGTCTCCGATCATATGTCTTGAACATCCACTGTCAAGATACCACATAGACTTCTTGGATTTGGAAGTTTCCTACAAAACAAGAACATGATAATCTTAGGTCCCCATAACTTTTGGGTCCTTGAGGTTAGAGACAATTAAATCATTTCACTATAGGAACTCAAACATATTTTCCTTTAGGAACACCAAAATGTTTAATTCTACACCTATTTGACGTATGACAATGTTTCATACACTAAAAGCATGCATTAGATGTAATCTTTGAATATGATACATTTTTAACTTTTGAAGTTTTAGTTCCTTTTTCAACCTATACTCTTCTATTTCTCTTTTTAGGCTTTTTCAATGAAACATGACAGTTTTCTCTATTTTGAACAATAGCCTTATCCTTATAATTATCACTTAATTCTTTCTTAGCTTTATCAAGCAAGTGGCTAAGTATAACAATATCATATTCATACTCTTTACATGATGCACATGCTATTTCTTCATTATCATTTTCCTCTAAACATGCAATTTTCGTTTTCAAGGATTTTACCTCTTTTTTTGATTTATTCAAACAATTTTTCACATATTTATATTCATTTTCAAGTCTTTAAAAGCAGTAAATAATTCTTCATATGCATTTTGTAAAGCATCATAATCATTTTCATCATCACTTGAGGAAGAGTCGGAATCACTAACCTCAAAATCGGAAGAGATGTTGTCATTTTCCATCAAGAAAATGTTTGCTTCAATTTCCGAATCACTTGACTCTGAACTTGAGTCACTATCATCCCAAGCAATGTAGGCTTTCTTTTTGAAGAATTTCTTGCCTTTATGATCTTCATTTTTCTTGTTTGGACAATCGGTTTTTACATGTCCTGTTTCACCACAACCGTAACATTTAATATTTAAGGAAGTACTTTCTCTTACCTTTCCCTTACCTTTGAAGGGTTGCTTCCCTTTGGCTTTCATGAACTTTGTAAATTTCTTGATCATGAGACTCAAATTTTCATCATCTTCATTTTTCGAGTTTTCTTCCTCCTTCTTGTTCTTGCTCTTAGAAATTTCAGTTTTAAAGACAAGGTTTCTCTTTTGGTGTTGGCCTTCTTCATCGTTTAGCCTTCCGAGTTCAAGTTCATGTTCTCTTAGCTTTCCAAAGAGCACCGCCATAGACATGGTAGCAAGATTTTGTGACTCCGTGATGGCCGTCACCTTTGGTTGTCATGTCCTATCCAAAGATTTGAGAATTTTTACATTTAACTCATCAATATCAAAAATCTTACCTAACTCGGTGAGATGGTTCACAATATGTGTAAAACGCTTTTGAACATCAAAAATTGTTTCTCCTTGTTGCTTTCAGAACATCTCATACTCTTGAATCAATGAATTTTTTCTTGCTCTTTTAACGTCATCGGTACGTTTGTGGGTTACTCTTAGCATTTCCCACATTTCTTAAGCACTCTTGCAAACGGATATTCTATAAAACTCATCAAGGGTTAAAGCAGATGAAATTATATTTCTAGCCCTAACATCATATTGGGCTTTCCTATTTTCTTCATCCGACCATCTAGAAAATGGTTTTGGTACCTCTTCTCCGTTTTTAGTAATTTTAGGAATAAAAGGACTGTTTAAAGTTGCATCCCAAACACCCCTATCAACAGACTCCAAAAATATTTGCATTATAACTTTCCAAAAAGGATAATTTTTCCCCGCAAAAAGTGGGGGTCTATTGATAAAAGCACTCTCGGTAAAAGTTTGATTTTGTCCGACCATTTTCGAAAATTGAATGACTATCAAAGCAAGCTCTGATACCACTTGTTAGAATCGTGCAGCAGAATGTTTGCGTTTACGGACAAAAACCAAGAGGGGGGGGGGTGAATTGGTTTCTTAGACAAAAATTAGGGTTTTAAAATTTTTCCCAAATTTCACCGATTAAAATACTGTGTAAAGTAAATAGATAAGGGATAGAGGATTACACAGTTGATTTATACTGGTTCATATCAAAAGACCCTACGTCCAGTTGCTAATCACTGAAAAAGAGGATTAACGTTGTCACTATAATCACAGTTTACAAACAGATTACAAATTGAAAAGATAAGGTAAAGAAAACACCTCTCTTGAGTCACACAAGAGATGAACACCTCCTTTGAATCCACAAAGGATGAAGAACAGTTTTTCCTAGAGACGGCACAGCACACAATCCACTAAGAAACCCACTCAGTGATTCTTATCACTTCTAGCCCACACTAGGTTTTCAAAAGCCCTTTTTTCTTCCCTACAAAAAGTTCTCTAGCAGTCACAACTCTTAACTTTTGTATAAAAAATGTTTGTTAATTTGCAGAGAGCCTTAGAGAACCTTAAGTAGAGAGAATAGGGTCTGGGAATTGGGGATTTTCGAAAACAGAAAAATTGGGAATAGGCTTTTCGAAACTTGGTCCAAATTTGAATTTCAAAACACACAACAGACGCAAATAATCGATTATCTTGAGTGATAATCGATTATTCCAGAGCCATTTTCGCAGGGGAACAAAATTGGACCAGGATAATCGATTATCTGGCCAAATAATCGATTATTTGCCTGTGATAATCGATTATCATGAGTGATAATCGATTATCATAGAGAGGATTTCCTGAAAATGATTTTCTTGCTGTAATAATCGATTATCCAAGGTGATAATCGATTATCACAGTATAATTTTGATAAAAATGAGTTTTTAGAGCTTTTAAAGGATGGTGTATGTGCTGGCTATCTTGGACTCTAATATTACAGACTCAAAAACATAAAAACAGAGTTATTACATAAGATTACAAGTCTTCAAATCTCTAAGTCCTTTGTTCTTGAATCATCATCAAAATCTACAAGTTTCATATCCTTTTATGTTCAACAGAAACCCTAGCATTAGCCGCGTCTCTTCTCCCCAAAACCGCTAGTTTTTCTCAAAACACATCTTATCTTTTTATAAGAAAAATTGGGTCTCGCGTATTTCGCTCAAGCAACAATTTTCGCTCAAGCGAAAGTTTCCTATTTTCACTCAAGCGAAAAATTGTTCGCTTGAGCGACTGACTTCCAGAGAAGAATAACTGACATTCGGTCAAGCAAGAGTCCATCTCGCTCGAGCGACTTCCATGCTGAAAATCTTCTTCCTTCTTCCAGTTTTACTCCAATTATGCTGATAATTATGCACCTTACTTTTGTATCAGGGTATTCTCGAATTCATCATACATTGGGAGAAAAATTTATTAGAATTAACATAAGTTAAGTGATTTCATAACAATTCAAAGCATAATTATATCAACGTTTTACCACTTAACACTACACCCCTTGTTGGAGAGGAAGAAGTTTGGGATGTGGGATTGGTAGGTTTGGGACAACTCAAAAGGAAACACACCTCTCTCTTTTTTCATGTTCTCCACACCCTTAAAGATATTTTTGGTGGGCTAGGATGAATTTAACATATTTTGACCATGGGGAGACTAGTCTTTAGGTTTAGATGAAGTTTATGTCTCCTTTTGTAATTTCATCTAAGTCCTTCCTCCAAAAGCCTATAAATAGAAGGTTTCCCCTAATGTAATTAGGTTGAACATTTATGATAAATTTGTGGGGTTTATTAGACTGTTTCATCTCTTTGAGTGTCTTATCTTGAACCTTGGTTTTAGTGGCAGCAACCACCACTTATCTAGGGTGGCTCATCCCTAGTGGCGTGCTAACACTCCACCACCACCATATTTATCTTCTCTTCATATTTATTTCTTCACTCCATTTATTTATCCAATGGGCTGGTCCATTTTTTTTAGCCCTTATCTTTATTCTTTTCTAATTCCATTTTATCTCATCCTCCCTCCATAATCCTTGGAAATGAACCTTTATATCTAAATAGGCAACTATCTTAATGTCCAATGAAAATTTTCCTTATATTTGCTTACTTTGTTGCTTAAAATTCTGCACCTTATCTTCTTAAAATTTTGCGTCTTATCTTATTTTACACCATTTGGTATTCAGAGCTTAAGTTGTTTCTAGTAAGGTATTCTTATTATTGCTTTGACTTTGTTCCTTTTATAGTTTGCGTTTTGTGCTCTAACTTGTGTTTTTGTGGCCATTTTTGGTTGCGTTTCTACACTCAAAAGATTTGGTGTGAGGTTGGTCCAATACTACACTCACCTAAGTTTCTATTTATGGCATATATGATATTTGATAAAATGTCTAGCCCAAAAAAAAATTTACACTTGATTAAGTTACATATTCTTCTAAGTTTAGTGTCTTTTTAAATGTGTCTAGCCTTTACTTTTGAGTTATATATCTAGTATCTCTTATTGAAATTTTCTTTTATTTGCTTTCAACAATTGAAATTGCATGATGAATTAATTAGTTAAGTTCATGCATGATGAATTGATCTAGGATCCTAAACATAGGGACTAGGTGTTCAATTTTTTTATTCTAGCAACTTTAATTAAATTTTGGTAAATCTAGAATCAAGTTAGAACCAAAAGAATAAAAATAAATTATATATTTTGCCTTTAGAAAGTTCTTGGTTGAGATAAAAAATAAAAAAAGTTACATTTGGTTAAAGAAATCTTATAGACCAAGACACTTGTTTAAATTGTTCAAAAAAAAAAGTTTGACACTTAAATGATTTGGTTCTAGACTTGTCATAACTTTTGGTTGCATAATTAAAATTTGGCAAATTAGTTCTATGTGTGTGCTTAACTGAAAAATTTTGATTGCATATTTTAAGTGTTTCTCAAATTTTTTTTTATTTTTCTTATTTTAGTCTTGTTCAAAGTTTTGTGAAATGGAATTTGTCCTTATACATTGTCTTAGTGGAGCTCAATCCTACATGAATATGATAGATGTTCTACTAGGTGTACGGGGATTTGTCTGCATGGTAGGAGTGTTCCTAGTGGCTAATGCAAATTATATCAATGTTCTCTCCATAATGTAGTTATCTACATAATCATTAAGGAGGTATCACCATGAAATAAGTCACTCGGTCATGAAAGAAAGTATAAACAAACAAATATATTCTAACAAATAAAAGAAAGTAGTTGGACTAATTTAATTTACCCATACGAGGAAAAGAAATCATTGAAAAACCTTCCAACTAGAGAAAGAGAAAACAAATCAGTGAGAAGAATAAATAACATGCTTTATATATATATATATATATATATATATATATATATATATATATATATATATATATATATATATATATATATATATAATCCCTTTTCAATATCTTTGAAAAACTCCTCATTAATAATCATCACATGACACTTTCAAACAATTAATCATTAATGAGTATAAACCCAAAAATAAATATAATATGAGTTATAAGATCGATTACAAGAATAATAATAACCTTTTTAAAATGTTCATCTCATTGGGTTGAATTCTAAATATGTTAATACTCGGTTAAAGTTCGTTCATCCTTGATAGACAATGATATCGTGAATAGAAATAATTATTCACCTAAGTTATTTTTTATCTTAAAAATTATAAAATATATATTTATGATATTATCGAGTATATTATGGGTTGTTATTGTACTCCTCAATCCTCGACTCAAAAATTACCTTTTCGAGTAATTTATGGTGTTGATGCCATGATACAAGTCAAAATAAGAGAAGAATCTTGAAGAAAGAAAAATTATGATGAAAAACTAATGATGTAAATATTCAAATGGAATTAGACTCGATTGATAAGGTAAGAAATTTAGCTCATATTCAAGAAGACATCATCTAGTCACTAGTGGCGAGTTAAGAGAAAGTATAACACAAGAGTAAAAGAAATAGTTTTTCAAAAAGGGGACCTAGTATGGAGAAAGGCGTGAAACTCGGAAAGATCAAACAAAAGGAAAATCAGATGCTAATTGGGATGGTCCATGTCATGTAATAGACTCCTTCCAAAATGGAACTTATAAATTATAAGGATTGATAGTAAGATTAATATCTCGAACATGGAATGCTACTCACTTAAAAGCATATTATAGTTAAAGGAAGTTGCATAACTTATTCAACCATGTTCTAGACTGATCCAGATGAGATGGTCAAGTTTAAATGTTTCCACCATGTTGATCTGTAATTATATCGATCATGTCAATCTATAATTACATCGATCATGGTGATATGTGGTTACATCGATCCAAATGAGATGGTTCAAGCTTCAAACGCTTCCATGATACCAATCTTAAATTATTTTGATCTAAAATGAGATGTCAATATGTAATTACATCAATTTATGATGAGATGGTCAAGTTTCAAATGTTTCCATCATACAAATCTTCGTACACGTCAACTATTTGTTATTGGTAATTCGAAACTCAATGATTTATTTCTCATCTTGAAACTCGATATTGCATTTGTCGGTTTCATCAAACAGTTTCTTAGCAAGGACAACTCACGATGAGGAAAGAGTAATTTGATCTTAAAATTCAGTTAAGTGAAGAACGTATTCCAAAGCTCGATTCCTAAATTTAGTTTGAGAAGCGAAAGGACTTCTCAAGCTCAGAATGAATAAGCTAGAAAGAAATAAGTTCGGGGAAAAGTTAACTCAATAGATAAGATTGGTTATTGAGTTATTTTCATTACCATTAAATTTTGAATTCAAGAGACTGTCAAACTTCAATGATTGAAATATTCTCCAAGACTCTTTAACAAAGATTAATAATATAACATATGATTCACCTAGTTAATATCGTAATAAAGACAAATTATTATTTTTATTACCTAAAATATCTTTAGAAATTTATAAATTTTTCACCTTTTAATATCATTTGTTATCATTTGTTACTATAATAGAAAAGACATATATTTATTATTGACATAAATATCAAAGTCTCTTTACAAGAAATCACCTCTCATTTTTTAAAACAATCATGATTTAAACAAGAAATCATACTTATTCATAATCAAATTAAATAGTTCAAGTTATTCATAATTGGATAGGCTAAACTGTTCATGATGAAAATTCAAAAGTCCAAATTATAGATTACTTGATCGTAGTCAAAATCAATTAAATTTAAACTTTAAATTTAATAATTTGTGAACTTAAACTTCACTAATAAAATTTGTAAATAAATTTATCAACTATGTTATTACTTCTAATACCCTTCTTTATAAAGAGAGTATTCATTCCTATTGGTGTTCACTTTTACACATTTTACTTTTTTTACTATTTCACATTTCTCAATTTGTTATTAACTTGACGAACAGCCTGTGTTGTGCACAGGTAACACTCCACCTTATGTTCGTACCATTAGGCTCCATCACGCCTATCTTTCCGATCAAAAACGTTATACTAGAGGAACATGAGAATCTAACATATTTTAACCAATATTACAAAGAAAAGGGAATGTTTTAATTTAAGTAAGTTTATAAACCGAAAGTGTAATTATTAGGTTTAATAATTAAAAATATAAAATGATAAAGTTTAATAAAACTTTATAACAAGTAAAATAAACGTGAAAAATAATGGTTAATTGATCTTAAACAACATATCAAGGGACAGCAAGGAAATCAACACGAAAACCCTACATGCTAACACATGGAGAACATGCACTTTTTAAGGGACATTTCTTTTGGAGAATGCTACAATAAATTTACTACCTTTCAACATGTCATTTAATACACGGAGAGAGTGGATTCTTAAACGGTTCCACTTTGCAAAAGCTACAATAATTTGACTAACTTTGGTCATCCAATACATGGAAAACATGGACTCTGTTCCATTTTGAGAAAGCTAAAATTATTTGAGTACCTTTGGACAAGTCAACTACAAAGTTTTCGTTGACTTTTTCGCAGCAACTTCAGAATACCAAGATTTCCATGCATCCATGTAGTGAGAAAATAGGTCTCTCAAAGCTGGTATCATAAGAAACACAAACATTAAATACATTGAATTTTAAAAAATAAAATATGCTATGACAATGCACTGAAATGGCAAATAGAATGTCATAACCAATTTTTATACCCTAATTAATCAATACTACAAAAATCCAAGACAATTTATCCTTTCACATCAAAACTTTAACTCGTTTGATTGAATTGTCTCGACAGTAATATGTTTCAGCTAGCCTAATTCAAGACACCATCATGTCAAAATCTCAACCTAAGCATGTATCAACTCAACCCCAATCCGAACATCTTCAAATTCGACCTCTACCCAAAGCATCTCACTTCAGACATTGTTAAGTCATCTTCAACTCGCTTTAGAAGACAGAAGACACAATCAACTAGGACTAAACCATGACATTTTCAACACCCTACACTAATACATTCGGTAAAGATATTTTATCAAAGCTAAATCATCTTCAATACATATTTTGGTTTGTCTCATTTATGACACTCGACTCGATTCTTAAAACTAGGTTATGGTTTCGAAACCAATTTAAAAAATCAGTTTACCATTTAAAATCAAACCGATTTTGGGAAAAGCAAACCATATCTTTTTCTTAGATTCAATCATTTAATGGAATTGCATCAGATATGGATTGAATTTTTACACATGCACATCTCTATTAAATGCATACCACACATCTTCATACTAAACATTAATCTTATCTTAGTTTGACAACTAGGCAATCAATGGAGGTTCCATATAACATTAAAGAAGGTAAATAATTAGGAATGATCATAAAGTTGGTAGATTCATTAAGCGTGTTAATGGTGGAAAATGTTAGAATCTTATTACATGTTATAGGACTTATATCTTAAATTAAGAGTACGAGATTTTAATGTAGAGTTTAGAGGGTCTTCGACTCTTCAACTACAACTAGCATTCGTAGTATAATCTGTAAGTTTATCATTGTTAGAAAGCAATGAACTAGACCTAATCAGTTACATGCTTATTTCTCTTCCTTCTAAAATACTATTAATAGGTATCTGTCATACAAGACGAGAACATGGAATACCTGGTCAATTCTTATGGAGTTATGCTGTCATTGGTTAAGATGTAAGGAACTTCGATATTCCTTATAATCTACCATCAAAACTGTGAAGAAAACTATAGAGAAAAGAAAAAGACAACACTCACATTTCCTCACTGATACCTCAATACAATACTTGCTGTAACTAGCTCATCCTGCCCAATCTATCAATGCCCCCCCAAAATTGTAGCCACGAATCCAACTTTGTGCCAAAAATCTTCTCATTATCTCAACATTCTTCGCACTCTGTAAATTTGCACTAGCTTTGTAACTCCTATTCTAAACTATCTATAATTTGGGTTCATAAAACAATTGGTTAATGACACCAGTATTCAGGTCTCTATAAAGATCTCAACGATGGGCCATCGAAGAACCATACTGATCGAACTCCTATCTAAAACAGTACCTGCCGTGCTCTTCACATTCTCTGTATTGGAACTGAATCAACCTACCAACATGTAAATTGTGCACATCTACCCAGTGCATACCACACATTTCATCTCAAATTAATAACCGAGTCAACGAGCTTTTGAAATTAAATGTGTTTATTACACATTTCTTCTCCCACAATAAAATTTTTATTAAGACTCAATTAATTTGATGAGATTAACTTCATTTTTTAATTGTTTTCACAATAAGAAACTAAGTTTTTATGAATTTACATATGATTTAGTATTTGCGATTTGCTACCCCTACTTTATTATTGTGATTTGCTACTTTTCTTAATATGAAGTGGAAATATTTAACTATTTTTGAATTAAGAGTTTTATAATATACACATATATTATTAATATATTATTTACAATTAAGTAAATTCACAAATGCTCCATGAATTTATGTAGACTCTAGATTATGAAAACATTGGATGCATGTAGAAAGATACTCCATTACATAAATTCATAATTCACAAGTAACCGTATCTATCATAGACCTTGCCATGTTCACGATTGGAAATCAAACAAAGCAAAGGAGAAAAATTAAATGTGAGCTTATCTAATGGTAATAAATAAAGGTACAGCACCATTTTCAAGAGATAAAAGTTAGCATTTCTTTTTTTATAAACATAGTACATATATAAAAATCAGTTTCCATTTCAGAAGGTTAAGCATGGTTGATGTGTAATTATGATTTGTAATTTTGCAATATGCAAGTAAACGTACACTACCTTCCGAGAAACAAGAAAACATGATTTCGGAAGAAATGAAAAACTGCATTAGTCAAGTTGTAATCTTTGTTCCCCATTAGCTAATAAAATTGCATCTTTATACATGATAAGTCACATTCACATCATAATTCAAACATAACACATAATTGAGCCTAAGATTTTTTTGCCGTAACAAATTGAGGATAAATTATTCGCATCTAGTACAATTATTCCCATGCAGAAATATAAATATACACCAAACAAAATTCCATATCTATGCGAGCAGGGGAGGAATTACCTAGATACCTTGATTTTGATATTGAGGACGATGAACCTGTGCGAGGCTGTCCCAGTCATGCACCTGATTCCCGTTATTATTTTCAGAGGTTCCGACTTTGGACACATAAGCTGGAGCGAAAGGGCCAAACTGATATCCCTTTAAAGTCTGTTTTGCATCCTTTTCTACATTGCTTTTCACTGTCTGTGCTCTGTAACTAATATTTTCATGTTGGTTTTGCATTTTACAGTCCCGGCTATCCAAGAGCAAATCAGCTTTGCTCCTTTTAAAACTTGTGTTTGTAATGTCAGTTCCAAACTTTCTTTTCCCTGCCTCTTTGACATCTGAATTGTGAGCCAAGTCAACTGATTCACTCCATGCTTTCCCTCTCCAACCCAACCACCTAAATGCTGGTTTTCTAGTGTTCGTTGTATGAGTCTGCGTCCATAGAAAACCATCTTAAGCTTACAGTAATTTATTAGAATACAGAACCTACTGTGAGGTTCTACGTGAAAATTTAAAATGAACCAAGGAGAATATCACCTTCTCGATTAGGTTCATGGAGGATAACACATTTGCAATATCATATAGGCGTCTGACTTTTGCTGAAAGGACAATAGCATACAAGAAAAAACTGAGAAAGTTAAATTCCTCTTCCTTTGTCTATCAATAATGGACAAGTATAAGGCTATAAATGAAAGATTTTATGGACTTATTTTATAACAAACATGATGCAAGTGTTTGAGAAAGAAAAAAGATACATGGAGAACTCTTCTTTAAAAAAACAACCATCCAACGAACTCTTTTTATTAATTTAATAATAATAATAATAATAATAATAATAATAATAAAATCTTACATTTTTTTATGTTTATTATTATCATAATGAGTTGTAGGATGAATATATGTAAAATTTAGGTTATCAACGTATATAGCTCTTTAAGAAATTGGTATCAAATCGAGAGTCGGATAATGAATTGTGAAGTTATTTTTTTAAAAGACTATGAAATATTAATTCAAATATATCATATAGATAATATAAAGTTTTCAATGTAAACAATTGGAACAACATAAACAAAACTCATAAAACAAAAACTATTAGTTTATGAAACCCTTCTTCTAAAAGAATGGGAAAAAAATATTAAAGAACTATATGAAGTACATGCATTGAATGAGTGAGTGGCAAATGAAGTACTGAAATAATCAAGTACGATAAGTACACTAGTGTTCTCTTCAATTTGTTTATTAAAAAATTTAAACTTACATGACTTTTTTAATTTTTTTCATGAAAATTGGAGAAGAAATATAAACTGTTGAATCGTATTAATGATCTTAACTTCCAAAGATTCATTCAAGTATTGTAAAATATCAAGTCCTTTCACGTTATGATACAATTAAATTGAATCAATTATTAATCTAAGATTCTTGTAAGTATAGAAAACTTATAAGAAAAACTTAATGAATATGTCCGTCAACTGTCTCTAACTTATTTTAATAAATTTTTCAGAATACTTATAAAAATGACTAGCTATTTATATAAAGAAAAATACTTGCACTATTCTCTAACACGCACATTTAAACACACTCTTTATTATTAACTAAAATTATTAAAGATCATTAAATTTTGTCTCGCGTTTTATTTTAATAAGTCTCATTCATGATTTTGTAGTTTGAATAAAGTTTAACCAATAATGGAATGAGTTAGAAAGTGTATTTATAACCCTCCTCATGAATTATAAGCACTTTGTGCTACAAGTGTTTAATGCTATTTACCTAAACATACCAAAGTTTAGCATCACTTACTCCTCATTATTGATGTATTATGGGCATTTCCAAGCAACAACTTTGCAGCATCGTCAAGGGAGATCAGTTCAATCTGAATAGTAATGTAGGAAAATATCAACATATATTAACACGTAATCAATTTGGAATGTCCAAGAAAGATTCAATAAATAGGCGACGCTCACATTAGAGCAGATAAAAAGCTTGACAAAATTCTGGGTAAGTAATGCCAGAGACTTCTCCCTTCTGTTTTCTGCAAAAAGCAAAGCGGTGTTCATGCTCATAAGATCACAATGCCCCATTTGTAAATACCACAACCACCTTTACGTTTCATACTTCAAAGAAAATAAATACTAATAACATACTCAATATAGCTTCCACCAAATATCACTCTTTTAAAGTCCATACGATTACCTTAAACATTGAAGGTATATAAATGGTAAGGCATCCTTCTCATCAACAAACAAAACAACTACTCCAAAATAACGTAGTCTCCAATTTAGTGATGATTTGCGTGTTTATATGAAAGAATGTTGACAAAAATAATTTGAAAGAAACTATTTTGGTTAAAATTAATTTTAAAGTAATATGATTTATGTTTGAATATTTTTATGCAAAAAGTTATAAATAAAATTGAATATAAAATTTTCTATAAAACACTAAAACTAGCAAATTTGATTCATCTCAGAATTAATTTTAATATCAACTAAATCCTTAATGTGAAACTAAACATGTACCTAAAATAACATTAACTGACGTTTTAACGTGATTTTGTAGAAATCAACATGAAACCAAACACGCACGATTCGACCGTGGAATCCATATTTCTGTTCATTAAAATGAGGCAATACATTAAAAACATTTGGCAATTCTTTTTATTTGCAAGAGAAAAAACTTATTAATAATCAACAATAATGTTAAGAAATCTCTTGAGCTCATGTCACACGTCAGAAATTAATCACCTATTTTCTCTGCTCAATGCCTCTTCCGTTATTTTTCTTCAAAAACACAATTTGTATATTTCTACGCTGACAGTATATCTGAATGGTCACCGATAAGCATTATGATCCTCTGCAGCTTGGGAAAACGTGCGTGGATCTCAGCCATTCTTCTGATTTCAATGTTTAACAATTTTAACATATAGAGGGGGGAAAAGCGTACATAAAAACCAGAAAGGCGGGATTACTAAGTGAACAGGGCGTAGTTCCTTTTCAAACCTTAGAGCATCTTAGAGAACATGCCATTTCTAGTTTTTCACAATGGCAAATCAAGATTTATAACATATTTATTGACATGAAATTTAAAAACTAACCCACCAATGGTCATTAAATCAGCGAAATATTCCAAAGCAACAGGTAAAAGAAAATAAAAATACCATTCTTAGAGGATATGACAGGAGGGGTGGAATCAGGATTTTCCTTGTCATTCTGACTTTCAGCATTGACATTGGGAGAGCTTTCCTCCTCATCCTCATCATCAGACACCTAAACCAACAACAACAATTTATCCAACACTAAATTAAGCATTAACCGACAAATTTCGAAATAAAATTGTAAAATAAAACCAGTAGACGCAATTCTCTCACTTTCGCACTGTCATTGGAGTCATCAAAAGACCCAGGATTCTCCTTCAAACCATCTTCCTACAAAAATCTAAAATAAACATCAAATCTTAAACACCAAAGTCTAACACTGTGATTTAATTTTGAAAGAAGAACAACCTTGAGTTCTTGCAAAGCCTCGGGAATTGCAGAAAAGCCTTTCCAGGTATACTGATTCTTAGCTTTTCTGGCCAGCACCTGAAAAATTCAAAATCAAGAATTAAAAAATATGATATATATTAAAACAATCACAAAACCTCATAAGCGATCGAAAACAAACCCCGACGCTCTCTAGGACGTTGACGATGTCGTAGATCCGGCGCCTTTCAACTCCTAATCGCGAAGCGGCGTCATCGAGACCGATTAAGCGAACGCCTTCTCTGTTGTATAGCCTCAGAAAACTGCAAGATCAAGAAGAGCGTTAGAACTAGTCGATTAAATTGAATACAGAAAAAGCGATAGTAGAGAGAGAGAGAGGGAGGGAGGGAGACTTGGTGCACAATAAGCCGAGTGATTTCTGCTTTCGGCTATAGGTGTGGTGGGTTGAGGAGGTAGACATGGAAGTGCCGGGGCATCGACCAGGGTGGATGGGTTAGGGTAGACTGTGGAGAGAGAAGAGATGTTGGGACGGCGGGATAATACTGTTTAAAAAGCGGGAATCCACGACGCGCCCCCACATTGTTTTTTTTCCTTATATAGATAGAAGAGTATTAGGTTGTTATTTTAAATGAGTTTTTAAATTTAAAATTTATGTTGATTTTTTCGTGATTAGGTAAGTTGATGTACAACACAAATGTGTTGTTGTGTCTCTATAATCATGCCTCGCGATCGACTCTGAACTCAGCAGGATCAGTTAAAAAAACCTTTTTTAGTCTGTCTGTATAGGTAAGGGATGAGATCGCATATAATTTAAGCTAGTTAAAATAATAGTTTTCTTCTCTATTTTATTTTTTATTATAATAAGATTAATTAAACGATTTAAAAGTATTTTTTATGTTCAAGTAGTTTTTGAAAAGGTTTCGCAATCAATAAATTTTTTTTTTTCAAAACCAAGCCTACTGAATAATAAGATAATATATAAAAATCAAGTTTTTTATATTGCTATGTGAGTTATATAAGCTAGTTAAAATAATAGTTTTCTTCTTTATATTTATTTTTTATTATAATAAGGTTAATTAAACGATTTAAAAGTATTTTTTATGTTCAAGTAGTTTTTGAAAAGGTTTCGCAATCAATAATTTTTTTTTCAAAACCAAGCCTACTGAATAATAAGATAATATATAAAAATAAAGGTTTTTATATTGCTACGTGAGTTATATATCTAACTTCTTTTTCTAATAAATTATTTGAGAGTTCTATTATTATCAACTTATTATTTATTTTTTTCAGTTTGAATTAATTTTTATTTATTTAGAAGTGTCAAAATAAGCTAATTTGATTCACAATAGTTGACTCACTATAGATTTTGTTAAAAATTGATTAGGTGGATTAACTTAGTTAAGTATATGTCCTTTTTCATTATTTTTCTTTTTAAATTATTTAAATAAGTGGATTGATTTACTAACATAAATGAGTTGGATAAATGAGTTGGTAAGTTAACTCACTAAAATAAATTGTTTTCTTCATAGATGAATAGAAAAATTTAGAATATTAAATATTTGAAAAAATGGGTCAACCAACACTAATTGGGCTTAAATTCATTTAATCATGAGTTAAGTGAGTCGGACTTATTTTAATCCACTATTAACAATTTTTAATTTTTTTCAACCAACCTTACTCAAAACCATGGTGAGTCGGGTTGGCTCAAGGATTGTGACTCATATTAACACTCGTATTCTTGATAATGTTGGTAAAATTTGGGTCATGTATATATATGATACATAATTTAAATGTGTTAGGGTCATTATTTATTAAGTCAAATAATAAAGTGATCTGACTAAATTAAAGTTTTGCCTAAAGGCATATGTCATGAAAATAAAATTGTGTAGAGACCATTGAGCAATTTCTAATTTGATGAGGGGTCAAATTGGAAATACTAAAACTTAAGTAATTAACCTAATTCTGGTTATTTTAAGAGGTCGTGGTCCCCTTCTGGGAGCACACACACAGAACGTAAGTATCAGTCCCGTTCCTTTCTTTCTATCCCCATCAAGAGAGAAAATCAAGAGGGAAATATAGGTGCTCTTCAGGTGGAAGACCATAAGATCAATATAGTGCTCTACAAAGACATCATCATTATGGTTAATTCAGTGTACGCTTTCGCATTCAGTTTACGAGCATGTTTATCAAGTATGAGATTATGTTTATGTTTGATCGTTAGAATCAAAATCAGGATTATTATTATTATTATTATTATTATTAATTTTCCAACAATTGGTATCGAAGTCGCCCATATTTGATTCATGTCTGTTTAATTTATAGAACCCTAATTATGAAAATTAGGATTAATTTTGTTTTAAACAATTCAAATTACCCAATTTTATGAACCCTAAGTGGAGAATAATCTCTAATTTTCGTGAACCCTAAAATTTAAATTTGGGGGTAACATCCCCAATCTGATTCTGCTTGCTGATGGAACCGTGGAGGAAGCCATGAATTCTTCTTCTTCTTTGTGTTTTCCCTTTTGTTTCAGGTTAAGTTTCAAGTTTTACTGAGAAAGAAATAGTGTTTCAAATTTCAATCTTTCTTGTATTGGGTTCTCTGTTCTTTTTTGAATTTTTTGTTTTTATTTAATTTTATGGGTTTGGAATTGGGGGTGGTGTTTGTGGAGTTCCCAACACAGAGAATATTAGGTAAATGGTGAATGTTTCCACAGGTGTGACTGTTCTTATTTTTAGGAAAATTTGATGTTAAATTAGGGTTTGAGTGATTACTGTTTAATTCCCTTTTAGGGTTTAGAGCAGTATACTAAAGAGACTCAGAACTATCTCTGTTTCATCCCTAGTGTGATTTTAGGGAGATGTTCATCCTTTATGTATTGGTGGAAAATGAGGTCTTTTTTCATCCTTTGATTTATTCAAATGAGGTGTTCATCCCTAATGAGATTTTAGGGAGGTGTTCATCCTTAGTAGAATTCTAATGAGGTGATTCTCTTTTGAATCAGTTTGCAAATATTAAATATTTGGTTTTGTTATATAAATAAAATATTCAACTTTTTTGTAGTTTAATATTTTTTGTGAGCAAATTGAGTCAAGAAGTCACCAAAGTAACCTCTCTTGAATTGGGTAGTTCATGAAAAATATTGAATGTTAGTGTTTGTGTATATTCATGCGAGTATTAGTCGGCCCAAAGGAAGATTAATATTTGGTCGAATTGCATACACACTTGTAATGATAAACATGTGATAATTATAAGGATTTGGTTTGTCGATGATAAATCAATCCAAAGACTGGTTTGTTGTTGGACGTGCTTTATTGTCAATGTTTGATTATTACAACAAGATACATCTAGCGAGTTAATATTACTTGTCCAAAGACTTGATATTGATGGAGCATTGGGTGTCTTGAGATGGGTTAAACCACTATTTGAATATATATTATTTATTTTTTATATAATGTGAGCATAATTAGTTTATTTCTCGTGTTCTAAATTCAGCTACAATTGCTTTTGTATCTGTCAATTTAAATTATGTCTCGGTCCTCAATGGAACAAATTTTAAGGACTGGAAAGAGAACATTAATATTGTTCTTGGTTGCATGGATATGGATCTTGCGTTAAGGACTGAGCAACCCCCTACTCCTACGGATTCAAGTACCTCTGAACAGAAAAGAGATTATGAGAAGTGGGATCGCTTAAATCGCATGAGTCTAATGATCATTAAGCGCGGCATCCCGGAGGTGTTTAGGGGCACTGTTTCTGAAAACATCACAAGTGCCAAAGAATTTTTTGCTGAAATTGAGTAGCGCTTTGCAAAAAGCGATAAGGCGGAGGCAAGCACTCTTCTTCAGAACTTGATCTCCATGAAATATCAGGGCAAAAGAAATATCATAGAGTATATTATGAGCATGTCTAATATTGTTTTTAAACTCAAGGCACTAAAGCTTGAACTCTCAGAAGACTTGCTCATTCATTTGGTGTTGATTTCTCTTCCTGCAACGTTTAATCAATTTAAGGTATCTTACAACTGTCAGAAGGATAAATGGTCTCTTAATGAGCTCATTTCACATTGCGTACAAGAAGAGGAAAGACTAAAGCAAGACAAGACAGAAAGTGCTCATTTTGCAAGCACCTCCAAGGCTAAGGGCAAAAGAAAGAGATCAGAGGATCTCGAGAAAGAAGCTGCTAAGGGTCCAGAACAAAAGAAATAAACTCAAGAAAACAAATGTTTCTTTTGCAATAAGACTGGACACATAAAGAAGAAATGTGATAAATATCATGCTTGGCGTGAAAAGAAAGGGTTGCCTAAACTACCAGAAGCCAATTGATTATGAAAGATGGATTTATGTTGGAGATGGCAAATCGATAGAGGTGGAAGCTATAGGACATTTTAAATTGTTATTGAGTACTGGTTTTTTATTTGGATTTGAAAGACACTTTTGTTGTGTCGTCATTTAGACGGAATTTGGTTTCAGTTTCTTATTTGGACAAATTATGTTATTTGTGTTCATTTGGAAACAATAAGTTCAGTTTGTCTTTTAATTCAGATATTGTTGGAACTGGTTCACTTTTGATTTATGATAATCAGTATTTACTTGATATTGTGGCCACCTATAATGAAACCCTTAATACAGAATCACGTGGTACTAAACGTAAAATTGAAAATACTCATTCAGGTGCATTATGGCACAAGTGCTCAGGTCACAATCAAATCGTGACGTTTGAGCTTGTGTTACACTCTTAAAGATATGGTAGAGAGTATGATTTGTCATTCCACCTTAATGGAATCACTTTGGGGAGAGACACTAAATACGACAGCTTATATTTTAAACAGAGTACCAACTAAAGCAGCTACCAAAACACCTTATGAGCTTTGGATTGGGCGACAACTTAGTCTGAAGCATTTCCATGTGTGGGGTTGTCCAGCTGAGGCAAGGCCTTATAAGCCAAATGAAAAGAAATTGGACTCCCGAACAGTAAGTAGTTATATTATTGGTTATGCTGAAAGATCCAGGGGATATAAATTTTATGATCCCACATTAAAGACAATTTTTGAGACGAGAACTGTTATGTTCTTTGAGGATATTGAGTTTGGGGGGAAGAATAAGATTTAGAACTTCATCTTGGAGGAAGAATCGGTAACAATTTCAGAACCGATTCAAATAGTTACTTTTGATAAAGTAAGTTCGGAACCTCCACAAGGCATTGTTAATGAACCCCTTACTCAAGATGATTTGGTTGTTTATGAAGAACAAACTCAAGATCCTCAAGAACCTGTGCATCATGAACTAATAACTTTGCAGAGATCCACTAGAGAAAGAAGAAGTGCTATTTCGAATGATTACATGGTATTTCTTCAGGAACATGAGGAAAATCATGATATAATGGAAGATGACCCAGTTAACTTCCGTCAAGCTATACAAGGTTCTAACTCTCAAAAGTGGATTGAAGCAATAGGATAAGTATAAGTCCATGCAAGACAATAAGGTTATTGGGAACTTGTCCCATTACCAGAAGGTATGAAACTCATTTGGCTTCAAGATGAATATTGTTGATGATTGTATGTATCACAAGTTTAAAGGGAGACAAGTTTAGTCTCAATCAGTGCCCAAAGGGAATTTGGAAATTGAGGAAATGCAAAAGATTCCCTATGCATCGGTTGTAGGGAGTTTGATCTATGCCTAAGTATGTACGCATCCGGACATAGCATATATAGTTGGGGTTCTAGGCGAGATATTTAAGCAATCTAGGAATAGACCATTGGAAAGCAGCAAAAAGGGTCATAAGATATTTAAAGAGAACAAAAGATTATATGCTCACATATAGGAGGTCAGACCAGTTGGAGATCGCTGGGTTTTCTGACTCAGATTTTGTAGGATGTCAAGAATTTGTAACATGCTATGAGGCATCAAATCATGGAATATGGCTGAGAAATTTTGTCACAGGGCTGCAAATTGTGAAAGGCATTGAAAGACCACTTAAGTTATATTGTGACAATAAATCAGCTGTATTGTTAAGGAAAGAGTACAAAGTGAACAGATTTCCATAGAACACTTAAGGACAAACTCCATGATAGCATATCCTCTAACTAAAGGACTTCGCCCAAGGTCTTTCATGAGCATGTTGCTCACATGGGTGTTTTACAGTTTGAGGAATTTGTGGTTTAGTGGGAGTTAGTCACTTTCATATATTTTATGTTCTATGTTTAATTTCATATATGTATACATTGATTTTTGGACATATTTGGTTATCTATAGATATGCGGTTTTTTCATTCATTCATTACACTTTGTACATTAAGGATATTATATCGATCTCAATAAGTTAAAGTTTGGACCAGTTGAAAATAGACGTGTACAGATCACCTTCACGTAATTTTTCATGCTACACATTTCATGATGAATCCATGTCATTTGGTTATGTCAGGATGAGTAATCATTGTTGGTTTTAGTTGCGATGATGCAATGAAAAGCTGGTTTGGTTCTATATTCTGATATGATTAATGGACAGGACTTTTGGAGTATGCTAAAGGAATATAATGGTAATTTTGAGCTCATAAAGTCTAACACATTTGTAAGGTTGTAAGGACATATATATTTGTGACCAGTGGGAGATTGTTGGTAAAATTTGGGTCATGTATATATATGATACATAATTTAAATGTGTTAGGGTCATTATTTATTAAGTCAAATAATAAAGTGATCTGACTAAATTAAAGTTTTGGCTAAAGGCATATGTCATGAAAATAAAATTGTGTAGAGACCATTGAGCAATTTCTAATTTGATGAGGGGCCAAATTGGAAATACTAAAACTTAAGTAATTAACCTAATTCTGGTTATTTTAAGGGGTCGTGGTCCCCTTCTGGGAGCACACACACAAACCGTAAGTATCAGTCCCGTTCCTTTCTT
Source organism: Sphenostylis stenocarpa (assembly GCA_963425845.1). NCBI lineage: Eukaryota > Viridiplantae > Streptophyta > Magnoliopsida > Fabales > Fabaceae > Sphenostylis > Sphenostylis stenocarpa. Next base: position 53,412,044 of record OY731406.1, read on the forward strand.
TCTATCCCCATCAAGAGAGAAAATCAAGAGGGAAATACAGATGCTCTTCAGGTGGAAGACCATAAGATCAATATACTACTTTACAAAGACATCATCGTTATGGCTAATTCAGGTACGCTTTCGCATTCAATTTACGAGCATGTTTATCGAGTATGGGATTATGTTTATGTTTGATCGTTAGAATCAAAATCAGGATTATTATTATTATTATTATTATTATTATTATTATTATTATTATTATTATTATTATTATTATTATTATTATTATTAATTTTCCAACAAACAACCCTTTAACTCTCATTAAATTAAAAAAAATGAATACACAAAGTTATGAAAGTGATCAAGATCTTATTGAACCTTATGATAGAATGAAGATCTTGAAGATTTAATGAAGTCAAAGGCTCCTTGGATTAAATGGTAGAGTGATTAATGAGTCTGCATCAATATTAATAGGCATAATCATTCATTATTCTCTGTTGCATGAGGGTTCATAGTTTGAAAGAATTTGAAAATGTCTCTAAGCGTTTTAATCCGTTAAAAACTAGTTTAATCGATTAATATATTCTTAAGACTAAAGATTCAATTGATATATTTAAAGATTAATCAATTAAAATCAGCTAAAAACATTCATGACAGAGTTTTAAGCTGATGTATTTTCGAAACAATCTATTAAAACCACTTAGAGCATTTATCGTCATCTGTTTTAATCGATACACATTCGAATTAATCGATTATTTTCATTAAAGAAGTATTTGAAAACCTCCTGTCAGTATTTTAACTAATATAACTTTGAATTAATCGATTAAAATCACTTGAAATGTTTTGAAAAGTGTTTTATCAATATTTTAATCGATGTAACTTCGAATTAATCGATTAAAATCACTTGAGATGTTTTGAAAAGTGTTCTGCCAGAATTTTAATCGATGTAATATCGAATTAATCGATTAAAACAACTTAAAGAAATTTTTGTCAAATGTTTTAATCGATTAAATCAGGCTTTCTTCAATTAAAACCACTTATGAAGTTTTGAGAAAATGTTTGGCAGAATTATAATCGATTAAATCGTGAATCAATCGATTAAAATAACTTATAGAATTTGTGTATAACTATTTTAATCGATTAAAACGTCGTCGCATTAGTTAAAATAAATTTGGAAAATGGTAAAGCATATTTTAACCGATTAAAAAAAGTTTTAATCGATTAATCAAGAAATAATAATCGATTAAAAGAAAGTTTTAATCGATTAATTAAACCAATTAGTTGGAAAATGACTCTATATAAACAAGATTGTTTCAGTCTTTTAAAACACACCTTTGAGTAATCAAACAAGCAATCAATAGAGAGTTTTTCAAGAAAGAAGTGCGCGAATTTTTGTGGAGTTTTTCGAAGTTATTTCTTGAGGCATTTTTGCATTCTTACTTGTGAAGAAACTCATGCAAGAGCTGCATAATCCGGGTTTGATTGTTCTAGTTTCTTCTCTTTGTTCTTTTCAATTATTTATTGTATTGTGGGTGTCTGGAAGTGTTGGGCATTGGTTCTGTAGCTAGAATTTGGCTACAGGTTGGTTCAAGAACTGGAATTTGGTTCTTGGTGAAGGCTTGGTGCAAGAATTGGAATTTGGTTCTTAGTGTGGATTGGGTGTTTTGTGATTCGGGTTTGTAATCAGAAACATAATCAATCTAGTGGAACTCAACTAGAATTTGGTTGAGAATTGAACGTAGCCTTGTGGTTTGGGTGAACCAATATAAATATTGTGTGTCTTTCTTTAAACATTTACTCTCTTTTATTTTGCTTGTGACTTATATTAAACTGCTTATTTTTCTTAGTTCAAAACTTGATCAGAATTCATAATCTTTGAAATAGATAATATGTATTCTTAAAAGTGCGAAAGACTTTCAAAGATCAATTCACCTCCCTCTTGATCTCAGCCTAAATTTCTAACAATTGGTATCAAGAGCAGGGTCTTGAAAATCACTTAAGACTTCCAAATTTTTTCAATGACTGAAAACAAATTACCTTTTTCTGAGGGTGCTTCTATAAACATACTTTCACTATTTTGTGGTACAGATTATCCATTTTGGAAGATCAGGATGGAGATCTTTATTGAATCTATTGATAGAAATGTTTGGGAAGTAATTGTAAATGGTCCACTAATTACAGAAAAAGAATGGTCAGCTTAAATGATGAAGAAAAGAGAAAAGTTAAAAGTGATTGTACTACTACTAAGAACATAATTACATCTACTCTTAACATGGATGAATTTTTCAGGGTGTCTCAATGCAAATCTGCAAAAGAAATGTGGGAAGTTCTTGAAGTTACCCATGAAGGGACAGTTGATGTTAAAAGAGCTAGGAAACATACTCTCATTAGAGAATATGAACTGTTCAAAATGCAATATGGAGAAAGTATTGCAGATGTACAGAAGCGCTTCACTCACATCATCAATCACTTAATGGGATTTGGTAAGATTTTTTTATAAGGAAGAATTGAATATCAAAGTATTAAAATGTCTTGAAAGGTCTTGGCAGTCTAAGGTAATAGCTATCTCAAAATCAAAAGATCTATCCACCATGACCACAACTTCTTTATTTGGAAAACTAAGAGAACATGAAATGGAAATTTTAAGGTTTAATGAGCAGGAAATTTCTGGAAAGAAAGGTAAGAATATAGCTCTCAAAACAGAAGATAAAGAATAGGAAGAAGAAAGTGAGAATCTTAGTTTACTTGTCAAAAAGTTCAACAGATTTCTCAATAAGAAGATTCAAGATAAAGATAGACAGAAAATGTATGAAAAGAAATATGATTCTTTCAATTATAAATGTTATGGGTGTGGTAATCAGGGACATGTGAGAATGGAATGCCTTAAGAAAATCAAGTATCATGACAAGAAGGAAGAAAAGATGAAAAAGAGAGCATATATTGCTTGGGATGAAAAATGATACTTTCTCTATAGAAAATTCAGAAGAAGAAGAAGCAAACATTTGTTTGATGGTCAATCAAAATTCTCAAATCAGTAGCGTAAGCTCTATCTCATCTACTAATTTCTTGAATTATTACAAGATGCCTTTAATGAAATGCATGAAGAAGCTAAGAAACTTGAAAAAGAAAACAATAGATTAAAAGACATGAACAACTGGTTAGAGAATAAAGTTGACTCTCTTGAAAAGAAAATACTTGAGGATGAAACTGATTTTGATTACTTGAAAATAATTCATGATAATTCTGATTGTTTGTGTAATAAAATCAAACCTTGTGAAAAATGTCTAGATTTACAAAAGAAGTTTGAATATTTGTTAAAAACCATGTCAAAGTTTACACAAGGAAAAGTTAATCTTGATATTCTTCTTGGTTCTCAAAAACTTGTTATTGATCATCCAGAATTGGATTTACACCTATCATTAGTAAGAAAACTAGAAAACTCATAAATCACGTTTCATATAGAAAATCATACTCATCATCATTTATTAAATGTTTCTATTGCATGAAAAGAGGTCATTCTGTAAAATTCTGCAAAATCAAGAAATATGTAGTTCCAAAGGAAGAGTGAAGTCGGTTCCTAAAATATCATTTCAAATAACTTGAAAGGACCTTGTTATCTTCAATGGGTACCAAAACATGAACAGAAATCTGAAGATTCTTTGGTAGCCATACGACAAATAGGTATTCTAGATGTGTAAAATGATGATGAACTGATAGTTTTAATTGATATTAAACAATTTTTAATCGATTAAAATACTGAATCATTTACCTTTAATCAATTAATTGCTTAAAATAATCAATTAAATTCATTTACAGAGAATTTCAAAAAATTATATGTACTATTTTAATCGATTATTCTACGAATTAATCGATTAAAATATTCTTGGGAATTCAGTATAGGTTTAACACTTCTGTTTTAATCGATTAAAAATAATTTACATCGGTTAAAATCATTAAAAGGTACAAAATTAATCGATTCTTTCTCGTTTTAATCGATTAATATTCTGGTATTATTTCACCAATCATATCTTGTACAAAATTAATCGATTCTTTTCTGTTTTAATCGATTATTATTTTGTTTTGTTATTTCTAACCATTAAATACAGATCAAATTAATTGATTAAATTGATAATTAATCAATTAATTAGTTCTTGGAAGACTTTTCAGTATATCTTAATTGTGGAATTTTGTAATTCAAGTAGCAAATAAATAAATAAATCTCAAGATTTGATTCTCTGTCGCATTAAACAACACTGTTGACCGGTCAAATCTTATCTCTTCCAAAGATCAAAATAGTTGATGTATTATGCATACCCACTGTTCAAGACTTGTACCTTGTTTACGGTCAAGGGAACACAAAAGCTGGAAACTCAAAATAGACTCCATTGACTAACTTTCAGATTTTAGAAAATTTTCAAATGCAATCTCTATTTTTTTTGTACAAATCCAGGTTATGCAAATCCTTGTCAATTTTAGTTTCTATTATCTTCTCAATTCAATCCTCCTTCTTCCCTTCAAACAAAATCAATCTTTTCTTCAAAATTTTGAGTGAAAATGTTCAAAAGATCAAAATCCAGTAGAAAAAGACAAAAGGGGGAATCCTCCTCTGCTGGAAATCAAGGGGGCCACCTTGAAAAATGGTTTAATGGTGATGTAGAGAAGATGAACAATTTCATCACTCATTTTAGCGAAAAATAGCTTGTGATTCCTAAATACATACGGTTTGCATGGCTGGATGAAGAAGGTTTTACTCCACTAAGAAGACAACTGAAGAGCCAAAAATTGAAGACCTTCTTGGAGTACACAGGCAACATTCAACTTGACCTTTTAAGGGTCTTCTATGCCAACCTCACTATAAGTGGCTCCACTATTAGATCACAAGTAAAAGGAGTCAACATGGTGATTACTCCTGAAGTATAGGAACAAGTGGTTGGACATTGTGATGTTGGTGTCAAGGTATCCAGAGGAAACATTACAGAAATACCAGACTTCAATAAAATCCAATTTTTCCGCACTTGCCTCAAAGACCACAATGACTCGATGAGGATCCTCAATGCTGGAAAAATGAGGCTTGAACAAAGAGTTCTTGCCTTCATTATTGCTTGGATGCTCACACTAAGGGAGAGCAATCATGTCTTACTCAATGAAGGGGATTTGGCACTCATGTACTGTATTACAAACAGTATCTGTGTCAACTTGGTTTATGTCATCAAGGACCATATGATTAAGGCTAAAAGGCTTGCTGACTATAAATTGCCATATGCTATGTTAATTAATAAATTTTTTAGATATTTTGCAGTGGATCTAGCAGAAGAGTATGTGGAGACTCCTAAAGCTTCAAATGAAATTGATGATTCCACTCTGCGGAATATGGGGTTCATCAAGATTGATAGGGACTGGATTTCAAAGGTTGAAACAGGGATGACAGAGGATGAAGATGAGGATGAAGAAGAACCTGATCAAGCTGAGATTCCTTATTCTCCAACTGCTGAGGTTCCTCAATCAACTGAGGATCATCCTTCCTATGAAAACATAGAGATCATATCATTCATTGAACAACCTGACCGTGGGACTCCACCCTCACAATTTGAACAAATCATGCTTTCCCAAATGGCTACACTACAAGAAAACCAAAGAAGGCATATGCAGATTACCTATCAGCATTTTCAGCAAACAAACACTCAATTCTCCAACCTTGGGAATCAAATTGTTGATCTCTATACCAAAATGGAGGATATGCAGTTAAATCAAGGAAATTGAGATGACTAATTTCATCAACAAGGGTCCCTTTCTATCACAAGCCTTCATTTACTGTTTCTTTTATTTTCTGTTCTAAATATTGTTAGCAATGTAGGCTGAGATCAAGAGGGGGGGTGAATTGATCTTTGAAATATTTTCACAATTTACAGATTATCTATTTCAAAGATTAAGAATTCTGACCAGTTCTTGAATCACACACAGCAAGCAATCAAAATAAAGACAGTGACAGAATTAAAAGAGAGAAAGGTTTAGAAAGATACAACCAAGATTTATACTGGTTCACCCAATCTCAGGGCTACGTCCAGTTTCCAGCCAAATTCTAGCTGGGTTCCACTAGATTGAACATTTTACAGATTATAACTTTAATCTTACACTCAATCTACCACAAGAACCAAAATTCCAGTTCCTGCACCTAAACCTTCACCAAGAACCAAATTTCAGTTCTTAACCAACCCTGCAGCCAAATTCCAGCCACAGAAACTAGTGCCCACCATTCCAGGCACCCACAATACAGTAAAGAAAGTAAAGAAACAAATAGAAGAAACTTAGAACGCTCAAATCAGATTTTGTTAGAATCGTGCAGCAAAATGTTCGCGTGGTTGGACAAAAACCAAGAGCGGGGGTGAATTGGTTTCTTAACAAAAATTAGGTTTTAAGAATTTTCCCCAAATTTTACCGATTAAAATACTGTGTAAATGTAAATAGAGTAGAGATAGAATCTTACACAGGAGATTTATACTGGTTCGGATCAAAAGACCCTACGTCCAGTTGCTAATCACTCAAATAGAGGATTAACGTTGTCACTATAATCAAAGTTGTTACAAACAGTTACAATGGAAAAGATAAAGTAAAGGAAACACCTCTCTTGAAATCCACAAGAGATGAAGAACAGCTTTCCCCAGAGACGGCACAGCACACAATCCACTAAGAACTCCACTTAGTGATTATTATCGCTTCTAGCCCACACCAGGTTCCAAAAGCCCCTTTTTCTTGCAACAAACAGTTCTCTGGCACTCGCAACACTTAACTTTTGTATGAAAAAGGTTTTTCTTCTTTTTTAAGTGCCATAGAGAAGCTTAAGTAGAGAAATTAGGGTTTGGGAATTGGGAATTTCGAAACTACGAGTCTTGGGAATAGGGTTTTCGAAAATAGGGTTGATTTAAAGTTGAAAATCAAAATCTGACTGAAATAATCGATTAAATGAAGTGTTAATCGATTATTATAGAGCCAAAATCAACAGAACCCCAAAACTCTCTGTTTTAATCGATTAAAAGACCTGTTAATCGATTAACAGGCCTGTTAATCGATTAACAGGTGTGTTAATTGATTAAACCAGTGAGCAGATACAGAAAATGGTTTTTCTCACTATTTTAATCGATTATTTCACCATTTAATCGATTAAAGCCAAGGCACTTTGATAAAATTGAGCTTTTTGAAGCTTCTAAGGTGCAGACTATGTACCGGCTATCTCAAACTTTAATATTACAGACTCAATCTAATCAAAACAGAGTTATTACAAAGTAAAACAAGTCTTCAACTCTCTAAGTCTTGAGTTCTTGAATCATCATCAAAATTAACAAGCTTCATGTCCATGTACGTTCAACATCAAGTCCTTGAATGTTCAACAATCTCCCCCTTTTTTATGATGATCAAAATTTTCTTTTAAAGCCTTGTAATAACCTGTTTTTCTGTCATACTAACAAACACATTAAACATACCAGATAATATTTAAAATCAATCATAGAAGGCTTTAAATATTTCTCCCCCTATTTTGATTATAATCAAAAAGAAATCTTCAATACATTACAATAACAATCATAAGGGCTCCCCCTCAAAATATGCATAATTTGGAGATAACTCTCCCTCAATCAAAGCATTTAAAAGAACACCACATTTTATTTCAGAAATGAAAATACATTACAAATAAAAGGCAAATTTAAAATTCTTCACTATCATCACTATGAAAATGTGCATCAAATCTATTTTCTAAATGGCACACTTTATCATCTACATCAGATAGACGGCGAATTATTTCCTCATGTCGTACTCCAGAAAGAGTGAAGAATGCCTACATCCTCTGATTCATATCAGATAACATGTCTTCCATAGATTGTCGGGTTTCATGATGAGCAGAGGAAGTTTCAACACTTTGGAATTGATCAGAGGGAAACTCAGCAACAGGAGACATATCTTCACCAGAATCTTCATTATTATCACCTTCGTTTGGAACGTCATCCTTGTGAACATAAATATCGTTGACACGCACCATTTGGAGTTGGATTAATGTGCTGTCCAGCATGCGATTTAAGTTATTCGTTCAAACTGTTTGTTCACCTTCGAGATTTACTCCTTTGTATTCAAGAATGCGAGAGACAAGGAGGGCATATGGAATTTTGAAGGTGGGATGGCATTTAGCTTTTAACATAGTCATGGTGACCAGAACGCCCCAATCTAAGGGCTCATTATTCATTATGGCATGAATAATACGAAGATCAATTGAAGAACATTGAGCATGATTTGTAGCCCGGGGACATAGGATCCAGACAAGTAGATGTAAAATCATGCGTTCCTCCTTCTTCAAAGGTCCAGCAAGGAGGAGACGCCCAATTTCCATGGAGGGGTTTCGCAGAAAAGAGCGGTAGGCCATGATCCTGTCAAAATCATCTAACTCACCATACACGTTAATAGCATCTTCTCTGATAGGAAAGTGGGCAACGTTTTCCCAAATATCATCATCAAGAATAATTGTGACCCCCTTTACTCGAGAGGTGGCAATTTGATCTCTAAATTTGAACCTAGAGTAAAATACCCTAACTAAGTCAGGATAATACGTACCTTGCATTTGGATGAAAGGGAGAACTCCTTGAATTTCAAGTAGATTAGGAAAGTTGAATCCCCTATTGATGAACTGCTCACCAATAAGGAACTTAGGAGAAATAATAGCACGTTCCTTCTAATAGGACAGAAATTCCTATCGGCCATCTGCATCAGAGATCCATCCTTCTACAAAATTAGGACGGGAATGAGATGAGGGTGCAGATCTTCTTCTAGTTGGGATTTTTGCACGAGAAGATGAGGCCATTGAAGAATTAGAAGAGTAACAAGAAGATTTAAGAGGACAAGTTAAGTGAGAAGAAGGCAAGATTGATAGAATGAGGCAAGAAAGCTTGATTTCAAGAGATAGAAGTGAGTAGAAGAGAAATGGAGGTCTCTATTTATAGCCAAACATCTCCAACAGACATATGATAGAGAATAAGCGGCAAAAGAGCCGTTGGCAACGGCTAGGAATCCAAACTTGCCAGGTTTAATCGATTAAAACTCAAATTAATCAATTAAACCAGTGTCAGACCCATTTAATCGATTAATTTGAGCTGTTAATCGATTAATACTAATTTTAATCGATTAATAGGTGAATTAATCGATTAATCCAGAGAGGAATGTCATGTTTTGAGTGTTTTGGATGCAAATAATCGATTATAACTCCAATTAATCGATTATTCCAAAGAGTTCATCAAATATTTGAGGTTTATGCACATGATAATCTATGAACATCCTACACAATGAATTATAACATTATAACCATCCAAAAATAGTCTAAATAAGCAGAATTTAAGCTATTTCTAGTATCCCTAAGTCTCTTCTAAGATCATAGAATCTATCCTTGGGTAGAGGCTTAGTAAAAATATCTTCTAATTGATGTTTTGTATCAATGTACTCTATTTTACAGTTTCCTTTGCTGATATGATCTCTCAAAAAATGATGTCTAATCTCTATATGCTTAGTCCTAGAGTGCATTACTGGATTCTTAGTGAGATTGATTGCACTCGTATTATCACACATCAAAGGTATGTCATTCAGAAATATACTATAATCTTCTAACTATTGTTTCATCCACAGAATTTGAGCACAACAATTACCAGCTGCAATATATTCAGCTTCAGTGGTAGATAAAGCAACACATGCCTGTTTCTTAGAATGCCAAGATACTAAGGATGAACCTAACAAATGACATGTCCCACTAGTACTCTTTCTATCAATTTTGCATCCACCATAATCAACATCAGAATATCCTATTAAACTAGTACAAGCATCAGATGGATACCATAAACCAAAACCAGTAGTTCCTTTTAAATATTTTAAAATATGTTTTACTGCAATTAGGTGAGATTCTTTTGGACAAGCCTGAAATCTAGCACACACACAGACAGAATGCATAATATCAGGTCTACTTGCAGTTAAGTATAACAGTGAACCTATCATACCTTTATACATAGATTGTTTAACTTCCAAACCTGATTCATCCTTGTCTAGATAGCATGAAGTTCCCATGGGTGTGTTAGCTTCCTTTGAGGTGTCCATTCCAAACTTTTTAAGGATCTCTTTGCAGTATTTGGTTTGAGAGATGAAAATGTCATCTTTAAGTTGCTTGATTTGAAGTCCAAGGAAGAATGTCAATTCTCCCATCATAGACATTTCAAACTCTCCCTGCATTATCTTAGCAAATTCTACACATAACGAATTATCAGTTGATCCAAAAATAATATCATCAACATATACCTGAACCAATAAGATATGTTCTTTTACTTTCTTTATAAACAGTGTAGAATCAATTTTTCCTCTAGAAAAATCATTTGAAGTTAGGAAACTACTTAGCCTTTCATACCAAGACCTAGGAGCTTGTTTCAACCCATATAATGCTTTCTTTAATTTAAAAATATGATTAGGATAACTAAAATCCTCAAATCCAGGGGGTTGCTCCACATAAACTTCTTCTTTAATAAAACCATTCAAGAATGCACTTTTAACATCCATTTGATATAATTTAAATTTCATCAAAGATGCATAAGCAAAAAGTAGGCGTATAGCTTCTAACCTGGCAACAGGAGCATAAGTTTCATCATAATCTATACCTTCCTCCTGACAATAGCCTTTGGCAACAAGTCTGACTTTATTCTTTGTTATGTTTCCATCTTCATCAAGTTTATTCCTAAACACTCATTTGGTTCCAATAACTTGATGTGATTCTTCTCTTGGGATTAATTCCCAGACTTGATTCCTTTCAAATTGGTTAAGTTCTTCTTGCATTGCTATGCACCATTGGTCATCTTTAAGCGCTTCCTCAATATTTTTGGGTTCTATCTGTGACACAAAAACTACAGACATGCAGAAATTAGTCATATTTCTAGTTCTTACCCCTTTTGAGATATCATCAATGATATTTTCCATTGAGAGTCCTCTAGGTGATTGTCATTCTTTTGCTAATTCAGGCGTTTGAGAAGGCTCATTTTCTTCCAAATACAATTCATCAAGAGCCTCTCTTATATATTCATCATCACCTGCAAGTTCTTTATTTGACTCAAGAGGATTTCCCCCAAGGTCTACAATCTCATCAAAAGTAACATGAATAGATTCTTCAATATTTAAGGTTCTTTTATTAAACACCCTGTAAGCCTTGCTAGTTAATGAATAACCTAAGAAAATTCCCTCATCGGCTTTTGAGTCAAATTTTCCTAAGTTGTCCTTTCCATTATTTAACACAAAGCACTTACATCCAAAAATTTTCAAATGAGCAACATTAGGCTTTCTACCATTTACAAATTCATAGGGAGTTGATTTTATAATTGACCTAATGAGCATTCTATTCAAAACATAACAAGAAGTACTAACCGCATCAGCCCAAAAATATTTAGGAACACTAGATTCATTTAACATTGTTCTAGCAAGTTCCTCTAATGACCTATTTTTCCTTTCAACTACACCATTTTTTTGGGGAGTCCTAAGAGCAGAAAAGTTATGTAAAATTCCATTTTCTTCACAATAATTTTCAAACTTTTCATTTTGAAACTCACCACCATGGTCACTTCTTAAAACTTTAATTCTCAAGTCTTTCTCATTTTGAATTTGTTTTGCAAATTTTCTATAGACCTTAAAGGCTTCACTTTTCGTAGTTAGGAAAAATGTCCAAGTATATCTAGAGTAATCATCAACAATCACAAGGTCATAATAATTTCCACCAAAGCTTTTTATCCTAGAAGGTCCAAATAAATCTAAATGTAATAATTCTAGGGGTTTTGAAGTGGAAATAACATTCTTTGATTTAAATGATGATTTTATTTGTTTACCTTTTTGACATGCATCACACAATCTATCTTTTTCAAATTTTAACTTAGGCAAACCAACAACTAAGTCTTTTGATATCAATTTATTCAAATGATGCATATTTATATGAGCTGCTCTCTTATGACATAACCAAGGGTTTTCTTCCTTAGCAACTAAACATGTTATACTTGAATCATGTAAACAATCCAAATCAATCAAGTATATGTTGTTATGCCTAATGCCTTTTAATTCTACATTTTCGGAATCTATCAAATGTATGGTGCAAAATTTACTTTCAAATATTACCTTAAATCCTTTGTCACATAGTTGACTTATGCTAAGGAGATTATGTTTTAGTCCATCAACAAGATGCACATCCTTAATCTCCAAGGTATTTGCACCACCTATATTTTCAATTCCAAGAATTTTCCCTTTGTTGTTGTCCCCATAAGTTACATATCCTTGTTCTTTAGCTTTGAAACTCACATATTTCGTTTTATCACCGGTCATATGCTTTGAGCATCCACTATCAAGATACCACATAGACTTCTTTGATTTGGAAGTTTCCTACAAAACAAGAACATAGTAAACTTAGGTCCCCATAACTTTTGGGTCCTTGGGGTTAGAGACAAACAAATTATTTAACAATAGGAACCCAAATGTATTTACCTTTAGGAACACCAAAATGTTTTATTTTACATTTATTTGAAGTGTGACCTTGTTTCATACAATAAAAACATGCTTTTGATGTAGCTTTGAAATAATATGCATTACTAACAAAACATGCTCTAGTTCCTTTTTCTACCCATACCCTTTTGTTTTTCCTTTTAGGCTTTTTCAAAGGAACTTGATAATTTACACTATTTTGAGCAAAAACAGTTTTATCCTTCTTAAGATCACTTATCTCCTTTTCGTCATTATCAAGTAGATGATTAAGAATATCTATGTCATATTCATGCTCTTTACAAGTTGCACATGCTAAGTTTTTATCATCATTCTCATCTAAACATACAATTTTCGTTTCTAAGGATTCCTTTTCCTCTAAACATGCAATTTTCATTTTTAATGAGTCAATTTCCTTTTCGGATCTACTTAAACTTTTCTTCACAACTTTATATTCATCTTTCAAGTTCTTAAAGGCACTAAATAGTTCATTATATGCATTTTGCAGTACATCATAGTTATTATCATCATCACTAGAAGATGAGTCAGAATCACTTACCTCAAAATCGGAAGATATGTTGTCATTTGCCATTAAGCAAATATTGACTTCAACTTTCGAGTCACTTGATTCCGAACTTGAATCACTGTTGTCCCAAGCAATATAGGCTTTCTTCTTGAAGACCTTTTTGCCTTTGTTTTCATCATTTTTCTTGTTTGGGCATTCGGTCTTTACATGTCCTGCTTCACCACAACCATAACATTTTATATTTACGGAAGTACTTTCTCTTACCTTTCCCTTACCTTTGAATGGATGCCTTCCTTTTGCTTTCATGAATTTGGTGAACTTCGTTATCATAAGACTCAATTCTTCTTCTTCGTTCTCCGAGTCTTCTTCTTCCTTTTTATTTTTACCTTTGGAAATTTCGATTTTGAAGGCTAAGTTCTTCTTTTGATATTGTCCTTCTTCTTCATTTAGCCTTCCAAGCTCAAGCTCATGCTCTCTTAGCTTTCCAAATAGCGTCGCCATAGACATTGTGGCAAGGTTTTGTGACTCCGAGATGGCCGTCACCTTAGGTTGCCATTTCCTATCCAAAGATTTTAAAATTTTAACATTTAATTCATCAACGTCAAAGATTTTACCTAATTCGGTGAGATGGTTCACAATATGAGTGAAACGCTTTTGTACGTCAAATATTGTTTTGCCTTGTTGCATCCGGAACATCTCGTATTCTTGGATTAGGGAATTTTTTCTGTGCTCGCTTAACATCGTCAGTACCTTCGTGGGTCACTCTTAGCATTTCTCATATCTCCTGAGCACTTTTACAAACAGAAATCATGTAAAACTCGTCAAGGGTTAAAGCAGATGAAATTATATTTCTAGCCCTAACGTCAAATTGAGCTTTTCTATTTTCTTCTGTTGTCCATCTAGAAAAAGGTTTGGGAACGTCAACACCGTTCTCAGTAACTTTAGGAATAAATGGACCATTTAAAATAGCGTCTCAAACGCCTCTATCAACAGACTCTAAAAATATTTGCATTCTTACTTTCCAGAAAGGATAATTTTGACCCGCAAACAGTGAGGGTCTGTTGATAGACGCACCTTCGGCAAAATTTTGATTTTGTCCGGCCATTTTCGAAAAGTTTGAATGACTATCAAAGCAAGCTCTGATACCACTTGTTAGAATCGCGCAGCGGAATGTTCGCGTGGTCGGACAAAAACCAAAAGGGGGGGTGAATTGGTTTCTTAACAAAAATTAGGTTTTAAGAATTTTCTCCAAATTTTACCGATTAAAATACTATGTAAACATAAATAGAGTAGAGATAGAATCTTACACAGGAGATTTATACTGGTTTGGATCAAAAGACCCTACGTCCAGTTGCTAATCACTCAAATAGAGGATTAACGTTGTCACTATAATCAAAGTTGTTACAAACAGATTACAATAGAAAAGATAAAGTAAAGAAAACACCTCTCTTGAAATTCACAAGAGATGAAGAACAGCTTTTTCCAGAGATGCCACAGCACACAATCCACTAAGAACTCCACTTAGTGATTCTTATCGCTTCTAGCCCACACCAGGTTCCAAAAGCCCATTTTTCTTGCAACAAACAGTTCTCTGGCACTCACAGCACTTAACTTTTGTATGAAAAAGGTTGTTCTTCTTTTCTGAGTGCCATAGAGAAGCTTAAGTAGAGAAATTAGGGTTTGGGAATTGGGAATTTCGAAACTAAGAGTCTTGGGAATATGGTTTTCGAAAATAGGGTTGATTTGAAGTTGAAAACCAAAATCTGACTGAAATAATCGATTAAATGAAGTGTTAATCGATTATTACAGAGCCAAAATCAACAGAACCCCAAAACTCTCTGTTTTAATCGATTAAAAGACTTGTTAATCGATTAACAGGCCTGTTAATCGATTAACAGGTGTGTAAATATCAAACCAGTGAACAAATACAGAAAATGGTTTTTCTCACTATTTTAATTGATTATTTCACCATTTAATCGATTAAAGCTGAGGCACTTTGATAAAATTGAGCTTTTTGAAGCTTCTAAGGTGCAGACTATGTACCAGCTATCTCAAACTCTAATATTACAGACTCAATCTAATCAAAACAGAGTTATTACACAGTAAAACAAGTCTTTAACTCTCTAAGTCTTGAGTTCTTGAATCATCATCAAAATTAACAAGCTTCATGTCCATGTACGTTCAACATCAAGTCCTTGAATGTTCAACATATTTATGCAACTCTGCAATATGAGTTTCTTCTCCAAAAGAATGCAATTTTGCCTCAAGTAAGAACTTCAATGAACTTCACAAAACTAGCGCGATTCTCTCTTGAAAGTAGCACTTATGATTGCTTGATTGATTGCTAAAAGATATATTTTAAAAGGTTCAAGCAATACTGTTTATATAGAAGATTTTCAAAACTACTGGTTTATTTAATCTGTTAAAATAATATTTTAATCTGTTAAAAGTCTTGTTTTAATCTGTTAAAACTTCTTTTAATCTGTTAAAATGTTCTTGATTATTTTCTAGATGTGTTTTAACTGATACGACAAAGTTTATATCAATTAAAACTCTTTGTAAAAAATCTTCTAAACTGTTTTAATCTATTGTTTCGTCTTTCAATCGATTAAAATACTGCAAAACATTCTTATAAACTTTTCTAAGTGATTTTAACTGATAACAATCTGTTTTAATCGATTAAAACACTTTGAAAAAAATTCACTTAGTTATTTTAATCGATTGAAACGCATTTTAATCGATTATAATTCTGCCAAAAGATTTCATAAAACTTTCAAAGTTATTTTAACTAATAGCAAGCTTGTTTTAATCGATTAAAACATTCTGGAAAAACCTCTTAGTTGTTTTAATCGATTATTTCGCATTTGTATCGATTAAAATACTGACAGAACAACTTTCAAACCACTTCAAGTTATTTCAATCGATTATTTCGAGTTTATATCGATTAAAATTCTGCCAAAACACTTTTAAAATATTCTAAGTTATTTTAATCAATTGTATCAATTCTATATCAGTTAAATACTGGCAAAAGGTTTTCAAAAATCCTTCTAATGAAAACAATCGATTATTTCGAAAACATATCAGTTAAAAACCTGTTACAAAAGTGTTAAGAACATTTTAGTTGTTAAAGATTATATGCTATTAGTTAAAAATAGCTAATTAAAAACCTTTTATCAAAATGCTTTATTTTTAACCGTTTAAACATTTTTTAGAGGCATTTGCAAAATCTTTTAAATGAAGAAACCTCATGCAGCAGAGAGATAAAAATGATTATACCTAAGCAGAGATGCAGACTCACTAATCCCACTACTCTTTTATCTAAGTGACCTTTGACTGCCACAAAGTAGCCTTTGACTTCATCATATCAACAAGATCTTTGCCAAAGTAATTCAATAAGATCTTCATCACTTTCAAATATTTGGTCTGTAATATTAACTGGTCTTTGACCAGAAATACTATTTGAATTCCTTTTAATATGATGAAGATGTTTAATTTTAAAACAAAAAAAAAGTTAGAGATTCTAGATAGATCAAACAATACACACTCAGATGGTTGTAGCTGATATAAAATCATTTTAATCAATTAAATTCATTCACAGACATGTTCACATAGACAATTTGTATTGTTTCAATCGATTAAAATCATTTACAGAGAGGATCACATAGGCTATATGTCTTGTTTTTAATCGATTATTTCTCAAATTAATTGATTAAAAGCTCTAGGTTATAAAACTGTATCGATTAAAAGTGATTTCACTGACTGGGTTGTTACATTCTGATATTGTGTGAATCTTTGTTTTTGCTTAATCTTCGTCTGTAAGTATGCTCTCTGAATTTTCTTTTATAATATCATGTGACTGTTTGGATTAAATTTAACATTCAAAAAATATAATTGAGTAAACATTAAGGATTATGAAATCCTTTTTCATAAGAACTGAAACAATTGGCTAGCAAATTCATAAAACCTCTTGCTTATGATTGTTTTTATAAGATTAGAACT
This sequence comes from Sphenostylis stenocarpa, assembly GCA_963425845.1. NCBI lineage: Eukaryota > Viridiplantae > Streptophyta > Magnoliopsida > Fabales > Fabaceae > Sphenostylis > Sphenostylis stenocarpa. Next base: position 53,429,070 of record OY731406.1, read on the forward strand.
GAATTAGGAATTCTATATGCATCAAAATTCACATATTCTAATCATTTTAATTAATATAAAATAGCTTTAATCGATTAATTTCATTTATAATGAGACTGTCCGTACTTATTTAATCGATTAATTCTCGATTTAATCGATTAAATGTTCTCAGATTTTCAGTATACATATGCCATTCCTATTTTCATCGATTAAAACATGATTTGTATCAATTAAAATCATTAACAAGTTCAAAATTAATCGATTTTGTTCTATTTTTAATCGATTATATTCCTGTCATACTCACTGCTTCTCAGGACTTGTACTTTTTCTCTGGTTTATGATCTATATGCACAGTAAAACCTTGAAATATTATGCAGATGTTTGTTATATACCTTCTTTCCCTATTTTTGATGAAGTCAAAGGGGGAGAAATTAATAAAATTAATATTGAATACTCACTAATAATTTGTATATCCAAGTGATTTCTTTTGCAGATCAATATCTCTCAAAGAAATTCAAAAGAGGTGTTTGTCTTCATCAAATAGGGGGAGACTAAAAGTAATGAAGACCTTATTGAACCTTATGATAGAATGAAGATCTTGAAGATTTGATGAAGTCAAAGGCTCCTTGGGTTAAATGGTAGAGTGATTAATAAGTCTGTGTAGACCCCAAATCTTGTCCGACCTCAAAATAAAGAACAGAAGACCTCCAATTCGAAGATGGGCAAGGCCTAAAAGGTCCCTAGGATAGACTAATAGGCCCCATATTAAAGTAGGAAGGTTTTTTATACAGAAAAAAATAAGGAATTCTACCTAGAAAGCCGAGATCGTCGTCTTGCCATCGGCAAAGGGCGAGACCGCCGTCTCATTTGGCGAGACGGCCTTCTCGCCACTTGCCAATGGCGAGACCACCGTCTCGTTTGGCGAGACCGCCGTCTCGTTTGGTGAGACGACCTTCTTGCTATTTGTCAAGGGCGAGACCGTCGTCCTGTTTGGCGAGACTGCCATCTCAACCTTGTCAGGCGAGACGGTCGTCTCGACCTGATAGGCGTTAATCCCTATAAAAGGAGGGCGCGTCCCCCTCCTTTTCAGACCATTCTTCTACTTTCCCTTCTACAATTTTCTCAAATTCTTCTCTTAGGATCCCTCCAAAGCATTTCCGGAGTTTCTTAGCATTCTTAGTGAGCGTTTTCTAGTGTTGCGAGAAAGAGCGATCAGCACTGTAGAGCGCGGAGGTTGCCAAAAAGCACCTTTACCAAGAATATTAAATACAAAAAGCTTGCTTCGAAGGTTCATATATTTTCTCTCTTCTTTTATCGCTTTTTTATCTAGTTGTGCATTAGCTGTTAGGACCATGTAGTCAACATTTTAAATTCCACAAATAAATAAAGGGTAAAAGCGTAATTTTAGAGTTTTTATTTATAAAATAAACGGTTCATCATAGGGAACCCTAAAGGGGCGTCGTAGGGAAGCTAATACCTTCCCTACACGTAACTAACTCCCTTACCCAACTCTAGTTTAATGGCCAAAGTTGGTTTTTCTAAAATAACGCCTTCTTTTTCTTCCTTTTCCAATGTTTCCGGATAAAACATTGGTGGCGACTCCAGAACCCTTTTCGAAAAACTCGTCTTTAGGTCCAGCCCGATTATCGAACAACCTAAAGGCGTTGCACCACACTTTAAAAACGCGAGTCGAAGTTAAAACTATCGCGTCGCTCCGACCGCCTCTTTTGACGGTGGCGACAGTCTGCATCAATATAAGTAGGCATAATCATTCATTATTCTCTACTGCATGAAGGTTCATCATTTGAAAGAATTTGAAAATTCCTCTAAGCGTTTTAATACGTTAAAAACTAGTTTAATCGATTAATATATTCTTATTACTAAAGATTCAATTGATATATTTAAAGATTAATCGATTAAAATCAGCTAGGAATATTCATGACAGAGTTTTAACTGATGTATTTTGAAACAATCGATTAAAACCACTTAGAACATTTACTGTCACTGTTTTAATTGATACACATTCAAATTAATCGATTATTTTCATTAAAGAAGTATTTGAAAACCTTCTGTCAGTATTTTAACTGATATAACTTCGAATTAATCGATTAAAATCACTTGAAATATTTTGAAAAATGTTTTGTCAGTATTTTAATCGATGTAACTTCGAATTAATCGATTAAAATCACTTGAGATGTTTTGAAAAGTGTTCTGCCAGAATTTTGATCGATGTAATATCGAATTAATCGATTAAAACAACTTAAGGAAATTTTTGTCAAATGTTTTAATCGATTAAATCAAACTTTCATCAGTTAAAATCACTTATGAAGTTTTGAGAAAATGGTTGGCAGAATTATAATCGATTAAATCGTGAATCAATCGATTAAAATAACTTTGAGAATTTTTGTATAACAATTTTAATCGATTACAACGTCGTCGCATCAGTTAAACTAAATCTGGAAAATGGTAAAGCTCATGTTAACCGATTAAAAGAAGTTTTAATCGATTAATCAATAAATAATAGTTGATTAAAAAAAGTTTTAATCGATTAATTAAACCAGTTAGTTGGAAAATGACTCTATATAAGCAGGATTGCTTCAGCCATTTAAAACACACCTTTGAGTAATCAAACAAGCAATAAATAGAGAGTTTTTCAAGAAAGAAGTGCATGAGTTTTTGTGAAGTTTTTCAAAGTTCTTTCTTGAGGCATTTTTGCATTCTTACTTGTGAAAAAACTCATTCTGCAAGAGTTGTATAATCCAGGTTTGATTAGTTTCTTCTCTTTGCTCTTTTCAATTCTTTACTATATTGTGGGTGTCTGGAAGTGTTGGACACTGGTTCTGTAGCTGGAATTTGGCTGCAAGTTGGTTTAAGAACTGGAACTTGGTTCTTGGTGAAGGTTTGGTGCAAGAACTGAAATTTGGTTCTTGGTGTGGATTGTTGTAATCAGAAACATAATCAATCTAGTGGAACTCAACTGAAATTTGGTTGAGAACTGGACGTAGCCCTATGGTTTGGGTGAACTAGTATAAATCTTGTGTGCCTTTCTTTAAACTTTTACTCTCTTTTGTTCTGCTTGTGACTTACCTAGAACTGCTTGTTTTTCTTAGCTCAAAAACTTGATCAGAATTCATAATATTTGAAATAGATAATCTATATTCTTAAAAGTGCGAAAAACTTTCAAAGATCAATTCACCCCCCCTCTTGATCTCAGCCTACATTTCTAACAAGTTACTCTTAGCATAACGAGTATTATTTTTCACTTATCTACTCCTAACTTTTCAAGTACACAAAGTCTCTCCAAATTTTACAAATAAAAATTTAGTATAAATTATATGTAATCAACTCTCATTGAGAACATATCAAATAGTTTCATGTATATAAGAGGATAAAATTCAAAAAGTGAAGAAATTTACAAATGAAAATTTTTCTTAAGTCTAAGAAATAAAAGATTATAATTTCAAAAGAGATTTTAATCATGTTTACTTTCACCTAGATTGCCCTTTTCTTCTTGTAGTTATGCATGGCTACATCTTTACATATGACCTTTATGCACATGTATCATTGAGGCATGAGATTGGAGCTTACTTTAGCTAGTACAACTTCTAACATTCTCTTAAACTTTCTAGAATGTGTGACAACTTTTAAAATTGGATAGTCAGCATGGTCAAAGTTCACCAAGAATGTCTCTAAATTATTTTGCTTTAATCTTCTCTAAATTTAGTAAATTCCACTAAAGAAAGTTGACTTGCACAGGAAAAGCAACCTTGGATTTTGTGTTGTCTTTGAATTCAAATGGTGAGAAGTAATTTTGAGTATTCATGAATCGAGTTAACCTAATAAAATCAATAGTTCAATGGAATGATAAGCATTGATTGAATCAAGTGATAGTTTATTAAATGTATGAGATGATACATTGTTAAGTCAACTTAAGTATTTATTGGCATTAGTTGAGTTTAATAATCATAGGTTGATTTGTCGTGTTTATAAAATGACATGTTGTATGAGTTTACTTAAACTTAGTAATTGATTTTGGTGACTATTGTTAATTTATTAGGCTCATCAGATTACGCATTATTTGAGTGAAGTATGATGATTATAACTAGTATACTAGCTAGTAAGATGTGGTGTTTGAGTCAAGTCTAATTACTATAGCTAAATTGTTAGGCTCACCATATGACATATTATTCAATTGACATATAGTTTCCATGAGTGTTACTCGAGCTTATGACTATTAGTTAACGGTTGTTGACAATTTGGAATAATTAAAATGTGATTCTTACATTCATGTTAAGAAAATGTGATAAATACCTATAATTTTAGTTATATTTGTTATCATCAAAACCGTAAGTGTATTCTTCAACTAACATAAGACTCAAGATCATATAACTATCCGAGTTTAAAAATCTTCCTTTTTTTTTATGACAAATATCATTAGTTTTATAGCGAGAATGGGTGCAACAAATTTAACAAAGAATCACTTTAGTTATTACTCAATGTAATGATACCAGATTTAATAATTGAAATCATAACAACTATTTGTTAAATAAGATGCAAGAACTTATGTATGAGAGCATGGCAAAGCATGTAATGATAAGATGAATATCATTATCACAATATAGATCAAAGTTAAAGATCATACATAAGACTCTTATATGTTTTTTTTTTTTTTAATGCAAACAATATGTTAGACTATAAAAACAATTTGCATACCAAATGAATCTCCCCCTTTTACCACTAATAAACAAGGTAGGAAAAACATCATAACTCGATTGGGGTGGATTAGTTGGTGGTTAGGAAGCTAAAGGTAAATGAACAAGCTTAGTAGGAGCAAGTTAAATAGGTGGTTCAAGGTTAGTTTATGGTATAGATGGAGTTAATAGGTTGGGAGTAGATGGAATTTATGGTATAAATGGAGTTAACAGGTTTAGGGTTAGTTTATGGCAGAATATGTCACTTGATTATGTGTATGCTCCTCTAAGGTTTGGAGGACAACTTGTGTTGCGTCAGATTTCTCTAACTAAAAAGCATCTTATGCATAGCCAACTACATATAACAATCTAGGTCTCGTTAGAAATGTTGACAATGGTCATTGGTAAGCCTAGGGAAAATAACTAAATAAGTCATCCTGCCTAAAGATGGTCCCTATAAAGATAAAGTAGCAAAGTCAAAATCCAGTAGTAAATCTAGAGTAGACCTTTAGAATAAACTAGTAGAAGCATTTGGTGAGAGTTTGTCCGATAAGGTATCAGCTAATACCAATGAGATCAATTGATACCAAGATAAGTTGATGATGAGAGAAATTATCATCTAAAGATATCAATTTATCATATTATATGATGTTGAGAACAATTTTAAAGTGATGAAGATCTTATTGAATCATTTGATTAAACAAAGATCCTCTTGATTTGATGAAGTCAAAATGAAGTCAAAGGCTATTTTGGTGAAGTCAAGGGTTACTTAGTCAAAATGGTAGAGTGATTACTGAGTCTGCATCTATACTTAGGTATAATCATTTCTATCTCTCTGCTGCATAAGGTTTCTTCATTTAAAACATTTTGCAAATATCTCTAAAATGTGATTAAACTGTTAATAACAAAGTAATTTGTTAAATGGCTTTTAAGTAAATTGTTTTAACTGATATTATATGAGTTTTATCAGTTAAAATGTTCTTAACACTTTCATAACAAGTTTTTAACTAATAGGTTTTCGAAATAATTGATTAAAACCTTTTAAAACATACACTGGAACTGTTTTAATTGATATGTCTTCGAAATAATCGATTGTTTTCATTAAAAGAGTTTTTGAAAACCTTCTGCCAGTATTTTAACTGATGTAGAAACGAAATAATCGATTAAAATGACTTAAAATTTTTGAAAAGTGTTTTGGCAGAATTTTAATCGATACAAACTCGAAATAATCGATTAAAATAACTTGAAGTATTTTGAAAGATGTTCTGTCAATATTTTAATCGATACAAATGTGAATTAATCGATTAAAACAACTAAGAGATTTTTTTTCCAAAATGTTTTAGTCGATTAAAACAAGTATGTTATCAGTTAAAATAACTTAGGAAGTTTTAGGAAACTTTTTGGCAGAATTCTAATCGATTAAAATACGAAATAATCGATTAAAATAACTAAGAGATTTTTTCCAAAGTGTTTTAATTGATTAAAACAGATTGTTAGCAGTTAAAATCACTTAGAAAGTTTTATGAAAACATTTGGTAGTATTTTAATCGATTAAAAGGCAAAATAATCGATTAAAACAATTTGAAGGATTTTTTACAAAGTGTTTTAATTGATATAAACGTTGTCGTATCAGTTAAAACAAATCTGGAAAATGATCAAGAACATTTTAACAAATTAAAAGAAGTTTTAACAGATTAATTCAAGTTTTTTAACAGATTAAAAGATTATTTTAACAGATTAATTAAACAAGCAGTTTGAAAAATCCTCTATAAAAACAAGATTGCTTGAGTCTTTTAAAACATACCTTTGAGCAATCAATCAAGCAATCATAAGTGCTACTTTTAAGAAAGAATCGCGCAAGTTTTGTGAAGTTTTTCGTAGCTCTTTCTTGAGACAAATTTTGCATTCTTTTTGTGAAGAAACTCATTCTGCAGAGCTGCATAAACCTGTTTTGAGTGTTCTAGTTTCTTCCCTTTGTTTCTTTACTTTTCTTTACTGTATTGTGGGTGCCTGGAAGTGTGGGCACTGGTTTGTGTGGCTGAAATTTGGCTGCAGGGTTGTTCAAGAACTGGAAGTTGGTTCTTGGTGAAGGTTTAGGTGCAAGAACTAGAATTTTGGTTCTTGTGGTAGATTGGGTGTGTGATTGAAATTGTAATCTGTAAAACATTCAATCTAGTGGAACTCAATTGGAATTTGGCTGGGAACTGGATGTAGCACTGGGATTGGGTGAACCAGTATAAATCTTGGTTGTATCTTCTAAACCTTTCTCTCTTTAAATTCTGTTGTTGTCTTTATTTTTTATTGCTTGCTTTGTTTGATTCAAGAATTGGTCAGGACTCTTAATCTTTGAAATAAATAATCTGTATATTGCGAAAATCTTTCAAAGATCAATTCACCCCCCCTCTTGATCTCAACCTACTTTTCTAACAATTGGTATCAAGAGCAAGGGTCTTGAAAAATACTCAAGACTTTCGGTCCAAATCTTTCATGGTTGAAAACAAATTACCTTTTTCTGAGGGAGCTTCTATTAATAGACCTCCACTATTTTGTGGTACAGATTATCCATTTTGGAAGATTAGGATGAAGATCTTTATTGAATCTATTGATAGGAATGTTTGGGATGCAATTGTTAATGGTCCATTAATTACAGAAAAAGAATGGTCTAGTCTAAGTGATGAAGAGAAGAAAAAAGTTCAAAGTGATTGTACTGCTAAAAACATAATTACTTCTGCACTAAACATGGATGATCTTTTCAGGGTCTCTCAATGCAAATCTGCCAAGGAAATGTGGGAAGTTCTTGAGGTTACTCATGAGGGAACAGTTGATGTAAAGAGAGCTAGAAAGCATACTCTCATAAGAGAATATGAGTTGTTTAAAATGCAAACTGGAGAAAGTATTGCAGATGTGCAGAAATGTTTTACTCACATCATCAATCATCTAATGGGCTTAGGTAAAACTTTTGATAAAGAGGAATTAAATATAAAAGTTTTAAAATGTCTTGACAGGTCATGGCAGCCTAAGGTCACAACAATTTCAGAGTCAAAAGACTTATCCGTCATGACAACAACCTTCTTATTTGGCAAACTCAGAGAACATGAAATGGAAATTAACAGATTCAATGAGTAAGAAATCTCTGAAAAGAAAGGTAGAAGCATAGCACTCAAAGTTGAAGAAAAAGATCAAGAATTAGAGGAGGAAAGTGAAAATCTTGGACTGCTTGTCAGAAAGTTCAACAAGTTTCTCAAGAAAAAGATTCAAGATAAAGAAAAACACAAAAGGTATGAAAAGAAATCTGATTCTTTTAACTATAAATGTTATGGTTGTGGTAAGCAGGGTCATGTAAGAATGGAGTGCCCAGAAAAGAACAAATACAATAATAAGAAAGAAGAAAAGATCAAAAGAAGAGCATATGTAGCATGGGATGACAATGATACCTCATCAACAGAAAATTCTGATAAAGAAGAAGCTAACTTGTGTCTAATGGCTAATCAGAACTATCAAACCAGCAGTGTAAGTTCTAACTCTTCTTCTAATTTGGTGAATTATAATTCATTACAAGAGGCATTTAATGAAATGCATGAAGAAACCTAGAAACTTCAAAAAGAAGATGATAGGCTAAAAGGCATGAATAATTGGTTAGTAAATAGAGTTGATTCTCTTGAAAAGAAAATTCTTGAAGATGAAACTGATCTTGATTTCTTAAAATTAATCCATGATAATTCTGATTGTGTATGTAATAAACCATGTAATAATTGTCCAGACTTACAAAAGAAGATTGATTTTTTGTCACAAACTGTTTCTAAGTTTACACAAGGTCAAGCTAATATTGATGTTCTTCTTGGGTCACAAAAACTTATTTTTGACAAATCTGGCATTGGATTTACATCTAGCAAGAAAATCAGAAAAACAATTGTAAATAGGAAATCATACTCATCATCTGTTATTAAATGCTTTTATTGTATGAAAAGAGGTCATTCTGTGAAATTTTGTAGAATCAAGAAGTTTGCTATACCAAGAGGTAGAATGAAGTGGATTCCCAAGAATTCATTTCAAATAACCTGATTGGACCCAATGATTATAAAAAAAGGGTACCAGATATATGTTAAATCTATTTTGGAGGAACAAAATCTGGAAGTTCTTTGGTACCCTATTAGCAAAATTCGATTATGGATTCATGGACTGTATATTTCAATTGATATAAAACTGTTTTAATCGATTAATTTCACTTACAGAGAAGATCAGAAAAGTTGTCCGTATAATTTTAATCGATTAAAACATGAATTAATCGATTAAAATACTGTCAGGTTTTTAGTATAGTTGTTTTAATCGAATAAAAAGAATTTATATCAGTTAAAATCATTAAAAAGTAAATTTTAATCGATTCTTCTTCATTTTAATCGATTAAAATTCTGTTGTCATATTATTAATCTTTCAGTACAAAAATAATCGATTATTTTATGTTTTTAATCGATTATTCCACTATTGCTTTTTCAAACCTAATATTCAAGATCAAACTAATAGGTTAATTTGTTGATTAATTGATTAATTCGTTCCTGAAAATCATTTTAACTACAGTCAATTGAAAAATGCTCAGCTAATCAAGGTCAAATTTCCAAGTTTTTGTGCTTATCAAAATCTGCAGAATGCATTTACTGTATCACTTTGACCAAGTCAACACTTATCCAAGAACACTTTAGCTGATGTACCCACTGTCCAGAAACCTGCGTTTCTGCCTTCAGTCAAGGGAACATGCGCAATTAAAGTTGTTTCTTTGCAGGGTCTGTCAAATTGGACTTCAATTTACAAAATTTGAAATCTGAAACTCATTGTTCTGCACAATTGAGTCTATCAGTCTCATTCTTCACTCTTTTCTCTTACTTTCATTCTCTGGTTCAAAATTCCTTCTCTCTTCTCCTGCACTCACATACCATATATCAAATTTCCTCTCTAATCTACGCAACAAGATGCTTAGGAGATCAAAATCAAGGAAGAAACATAAAGGAGAATCTTCCTCTGCTGCTAATCCTGGTGGTCATTTAGAAGCCTGGTTTGATGGAGATATTGAAAGAATGAACACTTTCATTGCTGAATCCAGTCAGAAGCAAATTGTTATTCCCAAGTTCATCAAATTCAAATGGCTTGACGAAGAAGGATTTACAGCTCCAAGGAAAAAGCTGAAAAGTCATAAACTAAGGATCTTCATGGAGTTTACTGGAATATTCAACCTGATTTGGTTCGTGTTTTCTATTCCAATCTAAATGTGAATGGTTCTACAAACAAATCTCAGGTGAAAGGAGTTAATATGGAAATCACTCCTTCTGTTTGGGAACAAGTTGTTGGCCTCAGGGATAGTGGTGTCAAAGTATCCAGAGGAAACATCTCTGAAATACCAAACTTCAACAAAATTCAATTTTTCAGGTCCTATCTCAAAGACCCAAATGATTCGGTAAGAATTTTAAATGCTGGAAAACTGTTGCTTGAACATAGATTGTTGGCTTTCATTGTTGCATGGATGCTTACTCCAAGGGGGAGTAATAATGCTATACTCAATGAGGGTGACCTTGCTCTCATGTACTGCATTTCAAATAATATTCGGGTCAACTGGGTTTATGTAATCAAGGATCACATGTTGAAAGCAAAAAGGTTAGCCGATTACAAACTGTCGTATACCATGTTGATTAACAATTTCTTTAGATACTTTCAAGTTGATCTTAGAGGAGAAAGTGTGGATACTCCTAAAGCTTCAAATGAAATTGATGACTCCACTCTAAGGAAAATGGGGTATATCAAAATTGATGATGAATGAATATCAAAAGTTGATGCTGAAATGTCTAAAGATGAGGATGAAAATGAAGAAGAAGCTGAACAAATTCCTTCTCCTCCAACTGCTGAAGTTCCCGAGTCCACTGGTGGGGAGGCTTCATATGAGAATATGGAGATAATACCCTACATAGAACAGCCTGACCGTGGGACTCCACTTTCACAATTTGAAAGGTCTCAAATGGCCACAATGCAAGAAAATCAAAGGAAGCATATGCAAATGACCTATCAACACTTCCAACAGACCAACACATAGTTCACAAATCTGGGAAATCAGATAGCTGATATCTATACCAAACTGGAAGATATGCAGCTCAATCAAGGAAATTGGGATGATTGAGTCTTGTCAACAAGGGTTCCTTTCTATCATAATCTTTTTTCCTTTCTTTATGTCATGTTTCTTTTACTGCTACTTTTATTTTGGACTGTAATATTAATTGGTCTTAAACCAGAAACAATCTTTTAACTTTTCCTAATATGATGTTGTTTTTTATTTGAGTTAAGAGAGCTTAGATAGAATCAAAATCACATATCTGATAATTTTAGTTGATATAAAATCGATTTAATCGATTAAATCAATTAAAAGAAACATTTACATAGGAATTTCGTACCATTATAATCGATTAATTCGTGTATTAATCGATTAAAAGCTATAAATTGTGAATTTGTATCAACTAAAATTAGTTTATATCAGTTAAATCACCTAGACAAGATACTATTCTGTTTTTGCTCTATCTTTTAGTTAAATCTTAATCAATCTAGTGGACACTATTTTAAAACATCTTCCTAATAATTGGTTTTACAAAATTTGAAATGAATTAGAAATCCTAGATACCTTAAACTACATTTAATTTCCAAATCTGATTGTTTTAATTGATAAAAACAAGCTTTAATCGATTAAAAGTACTTATATAAAATTCTTCATACGTTTTTAATCGATTAAATGTCGATTTAATCGATTAAATCAACTTAAGTTTTTAGATTTCAACTTTCATCACTGTTTTAATCGATTAAAACATTATTTGTATCAATTAAAATCAGTTACAAGAACATTTTAATCGATTATGCCCTATTTTTAATCGATTATTACTCTGAAAAAAAAAAATTAAAGGCTTTAATTAATGGTTGTTCTTGTAATATGCTACTAAAGCATGGTTCTCTTATCTTTACACGTGTTTATTGTATTCATTACAAACGTGTTAATGAAGATAAGTTTGAATCAACTTTAATTGGTCTTTAAATGAGTAATATATCTAGATGGTATCATGATTTTTTTATATATATTGGTTTCAAAATATATTTTTTTTACATACCATGCATAGTATTAGTTGTACTCCTCTCTTCCCTATTTTGATGAAGTCAAAGGGGGTGAAATGATTGTTTTTGATAATGATTATTTTTATACTCACTATTTTAGGGGGAGTAGTAATATAGGGGGAGAAATGGGAGAAATGATTAATTTTTGAATACTCACTAATCTATATATTCAAGTGACTTCTTCTGCAGAAATTTTATTCAAAGAGGTGTTTCTCTTCATCAAATAGGGGGAGACTGAAAGTGATGAAGATCTTATTGACTCATTTGATTAAATAAAGATCATGTTGATTTGATGAAGTCAAAATAAAGTCAAAGGCTATTCTAGTGAAGTCAAGGGTTACTTAGTCAAAAGGGTAGAGTGATTAGTGAGTCTGCATCTATACTTAGGTATAATCATTTCTATCTCTCTGCTGCATAAGGTTTCTTCATTTAAAAGATTTTGCAAATGCCTCTAAAACGTGATTAAACTATTAATAACAAAGTAATTTTTTAAATGGCTTTTAAGTAAATTGTTTTAACTAATATTATATGAGCTTTATCAGTTAAAATGTTCTTAACACTTTCATAACAAGTTTTTAACTGATAGGTTTTCGAAATAATTTATTAAAACCTTTTAAAACATACACTGGAACTGTTTTAATTGATATGTCTTCGAAATAATCGATTGTTTTCATTAAAAGAGTTTTTGAAAACCTTCTGCCAGTATTTTAACTGATGTAGAAACGAAATAATCGATTAAAATGACTTAAGATGTTTTGAAAAGTGTTTTGGCAGAATTTTAATCGATACAAACTCGAAATAATCGATTAAAATAACTTGAAGTATTTTGAAAGATGTTTTGTCAGTATTTTAATCGATACAAATGCGAATTAATCGATTAAAACAACTAAGAGATTTTTTCCAGAATGTTTTAATCGATTAAAACAAGTCTCGTTATCGATTAAAATAACTTAGGAAGTTTTAGGAAACTTTTTGGCGTAATTCTAATCGATTAAAATACGAAATAATCAATTAAAATAACTAAGAGATTTTTTTCCAAAGTGTTTTAATTGATTAAAACAGATTGTTATCAATTAAAATCACTTAGAAAGTTTTATGAAAACTTTTGGCAGTATTTTAATCGATTAAAAGGCAAAATAATCGATTAAAACAATTTGAAGGATTTTTTTACAAAGTGTTTTAATTGATATAAACATTGTCGTATCAGTTAAAATAAATCTAGAAAATGATCAAGAACATTTTAACAGATTAAAAGAAGTTTTAACAGATTAATTCAAGTTTTTTAATAGATTAAAAGATTGTTTTAACGGATTAATTAAATCAGCAGTTTGAAAAATCCTCTATAAAAACAGGATTGCTTAAGTCTTTTAAAACATACCTTTGAGCAATCAATCAAGCAATCATAAGTGCTAATTTCAAGAAAGAATCGCGCAAGTTTTGTGAAGTTTTCGTAACTCTTTCTTGAGGCAAATTTTGCATTCTTTTTGTGAAGAAACTCATTCTGCAGAGCTGCATAAACCTGGTTTGAGTGTTCTAGTTTCTTCCCTTTGTTTCTTTACTTTTCTTTACTATATTGTGGGTACCTGGAAGTGTGGGCACTGGTTTCTGTGGCTGGAATTTGGTTGCAGGGTTGTTCAAGAACTGGAAGTTGGTTCTTGGTGAAGGTTTAGGTGCAAGAACTGAAATTTTGGTTCTTGTGGTAGATTGAGTGTGTGATTTGAATTGTAATCTGTAAATCATTCAATCTAGTGGAACTCAGCTGGAATTTGGCTGGGAACTGGACGTAGCCCTGGGATTGGGTGAACCAGTATAAATCTTGGTTGTATCTTCTAAACCTTTCTCTCTTTAAATTCTGTTGTTGTCTTTATTTTTGATTGCTTGCTTTGTTTGATTCAAGAATTGGTTAGAACTCTTAATCTTTGAAATAAATAATCTGTATATTGCGAAAATCTTTCAAAGATCAATTCACCCACCATCTTGATCTCAGCCTACTTTTCTAACACAATTAGCATCTTGAGATTGTTTATTAGGTCATCTTCATACAATAGTTTATGTGAGAATGTGAGAAGAGAAGTATCACATCAGAGAAATTATATGTTGGTGCTTACTTTTCTTGTTATAAAAGAAGCACAATATTTACTTTGTAAATCACCTCAAATTTCTTCCTTCTCTTTTCTACTAGTGCATTACATAGTAGTTGAGTTCTCTTATTTCTGAGAGAAAATATTATTATTATTTTCTCCTTAGATTTAAAAAGGGTATTGTAACTTCTTCTGATAGTATAATTTTATTATTGTCTTTTTGTTTCCCTTTTCTCATCTTTTATTTTAGTTATGAGTTCTTATGCAGTTACTTTGATTTGTAACAGTGGTATCAGAGTCGATAGTTGGTTTCTTATTTATGATATTATTTTGTTGCTATAATCATTAGAATAATGTTTATTTATGATATTATTCTGGTGTTATAGTCATTAGAATAGTGTTAGAGAAAATTCTTCATATGCTCTGTGGTTGCGGTAATCTGATCTTCCACATCAGAGAATAGTTATTCTAGTTATTGGATATAAAGTGTGGTAGTGTGACAGTACATATCTAGGAAAAGTTTTGGCAAGGAAAGACTTGGCATTTAAGTGTGTCTATTAGTAACTCACCTCTCTTTCTTGGGAGCTTTCTTGGTGCACTAATTATAAGTTATGTTGTTGTTTCAATAGGCAATACTATTCATATTGAAAGGTACATAAGTTTATTAAAATCATGATAACAAAATATGAGATAGAGAATCTTAATGGGAATAGTTTCTCATTGTAGAAATTAAAGATGAAGACAATTTTGAGAAAAGACAATTGTGTAAAAGCAATTGGAATCGCAAGCATCACAGATCAAAGTTGGGAAGAAATTTACAACAACGCTATAGCAAATTTGTGGAGAAGGGTACAATGAAGGAGATTTGGGAGTCCCTCATCAAATTGTATCAGGAGGAAACACATATTAGACTTGTTTATTTTTATGTGTTGGAATCACCGGTATTATCCCTAGGAAGGGCCAAATATTTTATGTCAGCAATGATAATGATTACTCCAGAAAATTATGGGTGTACCGCATCAAGAGGAAGGTTGTGTTTTCAAAGTTCGGGAAAGACAAATTCTTGGACTATGCTAACAATGTGAAGGGGTATTTCCTATGGATTCCACTATCCACAAGGTTATTGTTAGTGGTGATACAAATATTATTTTTCTTCAAGGTGAAATTAGAGAAAGGATTGGTGTGCTCCAACCAGAAGACTTAAAGAAAAAGGAAATTTTGTTTGTTAGTTGACCAAATCTTTATACAGTTTAATTCGGGTGTCCAGGTATTAGTACAAAAGATTTGATTCTTCATTATTAGCTTTGATTTCAACAGACTAAGTTCATACTATTGTACCTATTACAATAGATTTGATGACAATGATTTTATCATTTTGTCGTTGTATGTGGATGACATGTTGGTGGGAGGCTCCAACAAAGTTTGAATCCATGTTTTGAAGGCACATTTGGCTAGGAAGTCTTATATGAAGAAATAGGGACCAACAAACAAGATTTTAGGGATGCAAATTCACCGGGACATAAAAGATAGGAAGGTTTGGCTTTATCAAAAGATTACTTATTGAAGGTCTTGCAGTGCTTCAACATGCAAGGGTGTAAGTTAATTTTTACCCCATTTTCTATCAAGTTATCCTCAAGTATGAATCCTAACAATGAAGTAGGGAAGATGAAAATATCTCGAATATTGTATGCATCGACAGTGAAAAGTCTTATGAATACCATGATCGGTACAAGACCAGACATTGCACAAGAAGTGGGAGCGGTTAGTAGATCAATGGAAAATTATGGTAAAGAGCATGAGTATTATCAAGAGAATTCTTATCAAAAGAACCTTGGATGTTGTAGTATGTTTCGGAGGATCAAAACTAGTTGTCAGATGCTATATTTGTTTAGGTTTTGCAGGTAATCTTGATGAGTTTATCTTTGTTAGAGAGACAATAACTGATTATCCAAGTTATAGGATGTTGTACTATTTATCACAGAAGCTAAGTACATGGCAATCACCCAAGCATGTAAGGAAACTATTTGGATTAAGAGGATAATATAGGAACTCGAGCACAAGCAACAACAAATTGTTGTGTATTGTGACAGTCATAGTGTCTTGCACATTGTAAGGAATCTTGCCTCATATTTCAAGATAAAGTAAGAAGAACCTAACAGATATTATGACAGTCGTTTAGCAGTAGTGACAAGTTTACATAGAGATGATCCTACTAAAAGTCTATTGCAATAACAACATGCAAGGCAGTAATAATATATTTTGAAGATTTGATTAATTTAATCAAAATCTTCAAGTGAGAGATTGTGAGAATGTAAGAAGAGAAGCCCCACATTAGGGAAATTATATGTTGGTGTTTACTTTTCTTGTTATAAAAGGAGCACAATATTTACTTTGTAAATCACCCCAAATCTATTCCTTCTTCTTTCTACTAATGAATTGCATAGTAGTTGAGTTCTATTATTTTTTAGACAGAATATTATTATTGTTTTCTCCTTAGATTTAAAGAGGGTATTGTAATTTCTTCTGGTGATAAAATTTTAGTATTGCCTATTGTCTATTTTGTTTCTCTTTTCTAATTTTTTATTTTAGTTGTGAGTTTTTATGCAGTTACTCTAATTCCTAACAGTTTCGTCTAGTAGCTCATCTAATGTCATGGTTTAGTAGTTCATCTTATATGCGTTGATTGATTCTTCATATGATAGTTGAGACGGTGAACTATTTATGGTTGGAAAGTTGGTGTGTAAAAGAGTGGGTCGGTGTGTACTAGGTTGGTTTAAAACAAATGCCATTGATACCAATTTTCAAAGAATGGTTTAGACCAATATAAGCTCAACATAAGACATCCAAAGAGATAGGCGTAATGCATGTACACATGTAGATGAAGACTATGTGTCATTAAGTAATATATATCAGATGTTGCATGATCCATGTCAATCAACCTATCTAATGTGATGTACAATTATATGTCTAAGTTGATAGCAATTAAACGTCATTCTACAAAGGTCTTTCCATGTAGTTTGATTAGATGATTCAGTATGTCTTTTGTTAAGGGTTTTGTAGTAAAAATGTTAGCAAGATGATCTTTCATGGTTATAAATTATAAATTCATTATTCCTTTTGGACATAATCCCTTATGAAATGTTTAATTTCTTTGTGTTGAACTCATGAATGTAAAATGAGATTCCAAGATAAACTAAGGGCAGTATTACTATAACAAAGAATAGGAATGGTATTCTTGTGTATGTTATAGTCTTCTAGTTAATTTTTAATATGGAGTAACTAAGAGTCGTTGTTGGTAATTGATATGTATTCATTGATAGTGTTGTGGTTCTTTCCTTCTTACTAGCCCCTGAAACCACTTTTCCTCCTAAGAAATGATAACGTGTTTTTTTCTTTCCATTAGATCTCTTGTGTAGTATATGTCACGATATTATTCTAACATGAAAGGTTCTCAATCCTTAAAGTAAAGCCATGTTTAGGGATTCTAATGAGATATTGTTAATCACACCTATCCTTGGATTTATCATTCTACAGGCTTCTACAATTTGTTGTCTCCATTATCAAGTGTGACTGTTCTTGTTGAAATTCTTCTAATTTAGGGTTTCCTTTTTGGGAATTGTTCATCCTTTGATTTGTTCAGAGGAGGTGTTCATCTCAAGTAGGATTCTTGAAAGGTGTGTTTCTATGTTCATCCTTTGATTTGTTCAGAGGAGGTATTCATCTCAAGTGGGATTCTTGAGAGGTGTGTTTTCATCCTTTGATTTGTTCAGAGGAGGTGTTCATCTCAAGTGGGATTCTTGAGAGGTGTGTTTTCATCCTTTGATTTGTTCAGAGGAGGTGTTCATCTCAAGTGAGATTCTTAAGAGGTGTTTATCTTTTTAATTAGTTTATTGTTTATTGATTCTTCTGCAAAGTTGATTGTAATTTGTAAACTGAATTTTAAAGATAGTGAATTGGGTTGTATCTCTCGTATTAGAGGTGACAGAGAACTGGATGTAGGGTTGGCTTGACCAGAACCAGTATAAATTATTGTGTACTTTTATCTTTCTGATTATATTATCGCTTCCGCTTTATTTGTATTCAATCCGATAATTAAAATTGAATTAACAAATTATTAGACATCTTAAATAAATTTTTAATTTGTGCATCTATTCACCCCCTCTATATGTCATTTGTCTAACATTTTCCTCTTACGAAATGATAACCTACACTTGTGTTTTTTTCTTTCCATTAGATCTCTTGTGTAGTCTATGTCACATATTATTATAACTTGAAAGGTTCTCAATTCTTAAAGTAAAGCCATGGTTAGTGATTCTAATGAGATATTGAAATATTCATTTAACAACAATTAAGTTAATATCTTTTGGGTCAACTAAAAATGTGCACATCAACACACACAAAACATGATATTTGGTCTAGAACCAGTAAGATATAAAAATGATCTTATCATTTTTCTATATATAGTATTTTCCATTTTCTTTGAATTCTCATTTACTCCTAGACATGTGGTTTGTTGTAAAAAACATGATGTTAAAGTGTTAAAGTCTTAGATATTGAATAAAGCCCATCTCTCATGATGATTCAAATCTTGGTTGCTTTATATGAGTGTGTTTTTTATTTTGTTGTAATTTTTTTCATACTTCCTTATTAGATGTTTCAATTTGTTAAATGATAGCTTAATCGATTAAAATGTTCTTGAAACAAAAATTTAATGGATTAAAAATTTGTTTTAATTTGTTAAAATCACTTAAGAATAAAATTGGTAGGTAAAGTTTTGTTTTAATATGTTAAAAAAAGGAAATTTAATAGAGTAAAATGTTATTGGTCACAAATGAGATATTTTGGACCTTAAAAGCTTTAATATGTTAACAAAAATCAATAAATTAAAATGTTATAAGCTTTGAAGTGAAATTTTTTTACCATTTAATCGATTAACTTGATTTTAGTAATGTTAAAAAATGTCATTGCAAGTAAATAGAGGTTTTGAGTGTTTCTATTTTACTCTACTGAAATTGTTTTAATTTGTTCAAAACTCTTCATATTTTCAAACAACATTTTGTTTGTGTTTTAATTTATTAATAATACTATTTAATAATTTATTTCACACTTAATTGAAATTAACAAATTAAAGCGAAATTTTAATTAATTAAAATGGTCCGTTACTCCTGTAGAACATTGTGCTTTATTAAACATTTGACATACAATTTTTTTTATCAAATATTTTGCTAAGACTTTTCATTTCTTATGAGAAAATCATATTTTCTTTATACAAAATCTTGCATACTATCTTGGTTCTATCTTTGTGATCAAAGTTGCATAGAGAGTTACATTTGAACTTTTTACAAAGGTTCTTTTTTTTTTATCTAGCTATTACTATATCCTGGTGAAATATTTCTCATAATTATACAATTAGACATGTTCTACTGTATCCTAGATTGGGGTTTCTAGAAATTGTGTCGGTGATAATTTTTATCCCTCTTATTAGTAAGAATTGTTCTTAAAGAAGTTAAGAAAACTCTTGAAGTATATAGGTATTCTACTTTGTGTAAATAGTGAAATTTTTAGTTGGATTTGACTAAGGACGGGATGTAACTTTGATAAGCATGAACCGATACAAATTCTTATATTATTTCTTCTTCTTTATTTTTTTAGTGGTTTGTTTCTTTATATATTCTTGTTCACATAATTCTCAAATCTAAAATAATTTGTTAAATGAAATTTTCATTTTCAACTTATCAAATAAATCTTGAAAAAGATTCTAAGTTCAATTCACCCCTCTTAAACATAACCATTTATTTTAACATCTTGCATTAGGATTTTTATTTCTTTAGCTTCATCCAACTTGAACTTCTTTAAAAGTTATTTCACATACTTTTGTGATGTGTGTTTGTGGCATTTGTAGCTACTTAATCAGAAGTCCTAGAAAAAAAATTTCAACTCACCCATTATACTCATTTCAAATTCATTATGGATAATCTTGGAGTATTCTACAGAAAGAGATTTTTTAGTAACATAAAAAATAGTATCAAGTTAAACTCAGTTTCTTTGAAATAGAGTGGATGGAGGTATGCGTTCCTAACTTAGGATTATAATTAGTCTTTTGTTGAGAATGGTTTCGAGTTTATTTTTCTTACTTGAAAGGTTTTGGACTTCATCATGATTACTCACCTTACTTTTAGATTTTTTTTCTAGCTTTCAAGTTATCTAGGCATTATCACATTTTAATATATATTCATCTCCTTTGCGTTTTCTATTTCTTTGATTAGGAGTTTTTTTTGTTAGTATGATTCTCCCTAACTTTCAAACATCTTAGTTTTTTTTGTGTTTATCATATTCATTATTAATACCATATAGTCTTTAAAAAGTGCTACTTAAGCCCATGATTTGTATAAAATGTTTTTATAAAAGTTCAAATAATCATTACAAGATCAAGATGTATCCATTCTCCAAATTTGATATATGTTTTTTTTAGAAAAAATTTATCATTATCAATACTTAAAAAAAAGTACTCTTTCTAAATTAGATAAAAAGGTAAGTAAAATAATAAATACATAATCATTAAATAATATATATTTTGATATTTTCGATTATTTATATTATTTTACTAAATTTATTTATTTGTTTAAATATAAAGAAAATTTAATCATAATAATTAATTAATTAATTACAACCTTAACATAATTATTATACAATTTTTAACCATTAAATTTAAAAATTTAAAATATTTTTTAAATATATTTTTATTTTGTAAGCAATAAATTTGAAGCACTCTAATCCAATGCACTGTTTACTAAATTACTAAAAGATGTAGTGCATATATAACTAAATTATGACTAAATTTGCACCTGTATACAATTGAATTAAAATTATTCGTATTAATAAGTTGATAAAGTAATATTAAAATATTATTATAAATAATTTAATAAAATAATTAATAGAATTTATTACATATTAACATCATTTTCTGAACAAGATATTTTCATGAATACATTAGCGTCAATTTGTATTTATTAATAAAATAATAATAATAATATTCATACATACTTTTACATGAATATATTATAAAGTAATAAATTATTATTTTTCTATTAATAATAATTATTAATATATTTTATTTAATAAGTATTTAATATATTAATAATATTATTAGCATTAATTAATTAATAAATAAATATGAATTATAACTGTTGTATTCATTGAGATGAGTGATTAAAAGAGCTCATTTTGAACAAATACAATAATTTCAATTCATATTTGTTAATCAATTAATACTAATAACATTATTAATATATTAAAAACTTATTAAATAAAAATATATTAATAATTATTATTAATAGAAAAATAATAATTTATTACTTTATAATATATTCATGTAAAAGTATGAATGAATATTATTATTATTTTATTAATAAATATAAATTGGCGCCAATGTATTCATAAAAATATAATAATATGTCTTCATTTATATTTACTAAATTATTAACGTATCTATTAATATACTGATAATGTTATTAATATAAATATTAGTATTTGTTATTTATAATATCGCTGTTAGGTCAAACGATGCTTAATTTAAAGAGTCAAAGCTTCATTTCCATAACAAGTAAGAAAAAAAATCATCTTAACAGCCATAAAATTTCTTAATTTAATAATAGTATTAATTTTAGTATTAACTTGTAATAGAATGTATTAATAAAATAGCATGATATGAATAATTTAATAAACAGAAATGAGTATACTTCTACGTAAACATAAAAATATTATATTTGGTTATAGTATTAGAAATTGATTTTTTTTTAAAATACAAATATTAATTTTAGTCACTAAAATATATAAATATGACCTCACTCATCTCAACATCACAACAATTACAATAACTGCTTCAACCAATATAATAGTCTCATTTCATATTTGTTGATAAATTGGTGCTAATAATATACTTATATAGAAATATATTAATATCAACATATAATAGTTAAAATGTAAAAGTATATATTAATATTAAAAAAATAGTATCATATTAATTTATTAATAAATATTAATTGGCACCCATGTATTCTTATATATATATATATATATATATATATATATATATATATATATATATATATATAAATTAACTTATATATTGATATACTAGTAATGTTATTAATATTTTTATTTCTTATAATATTATTGTTAGATCAAGTATTAATATAATTTTTATTAATGAACATCTTAATACCTAAAAAGATTATTAGAAAGTAAATATGATTCTAATTTAACTTTATAAGATGTGGGATTTAAATATATTTTTTTCATTAAGGATATTAATGATTTTGAATTCTGATACATCATAGAAGATATGATGACGTAGTATAATAGATTATATCACACATTGTTGTAATGAACTTTATTCTATAAAATTAATTTGTAAATTAAGGTTTACATTCTATTTATATGTCACAATTTAATTCTATATTTAGACTATGTAAAATTTTAATAAGTACAACATAAATATTCTAGATTTGTGTGATCTAAAAATGGAGTGAGTCTTGATGATTAGGGCTAAGACAGAATTTTTTTTTAAATTATTAAATAAAAATTATAAATCATATATTAAAATTAGTAGAATTTAAAAATTTGAGGCGACTATTTGTAGTTCTGTTCCTTTAAAATCTAATTTTGTCTTTTAATTTTTAAAAATAATTTAAAATAAATGATTTTGATAATAAGTTGAAAAGAAAAAAACATATTTCATAACTTTAATTTATAAACTATTTTCAACAAAAATGATGGTTAAGGGTTACATATGAAATTCGAAGATAATTTCACTAATTTTATCATCTATGAATTAAAAAAAAAAACATATTTTATGTTTTACATTTTTCGTTTTTAAAATTTCGTAATAAAATAATTACTAAATAATTTTTTAATTTTAAAAATAAGAAAAACTGTTTTAAAAATAATAATCAAACAAGTTTTTGGTCTCGTGAAAATCCTGTACCTTGTGAAAAGTCTTAAAATTATTAACCCCTCCAGACAAAATAATATGTGTATTATTAACAAAATTTTTATTTATATTTATATTAGTAGTATAAAAATAGAACATAAAATATGTGTATTATTAAAAAAATTATTTATATTTATTTGATAGTATTTATTTAATTTAAAACAAGAATATTCTAATTTAATATCTATTATAATAATATTATTAGATTAATTTTCACATATGAAATATTAACCATTTTAAAATTCTTATTTATTTCAATTTTATCTTTAAAATATATCTCATTAATTTAAAAAAAAATAATATATATAAATTATTATTAATCTCAAATCCTAAACTATCTAAAATTTGTAAATCTACCGAAACAGCTACTAATGTCTCTTACTCGACTAAATTGTTACAAGTAAAATAAATATAAACTTTCATGTTAAAAGCACAAGGCCTAGTTATCAAACACTGATACCACTGTCGAGTATGTTTGCAAATCCATTCATTTTCGTTGCTCAGTCAGCAAAAAGGAAAACTACATTGGAAAGTAAAAATTCAAGGTGAAAATGGATATCCAAACAGTCTGAAAGTAATTCACGTTTATTTTCACAACCAATTACATCAGGTTTCTGCAGAAAATGTTAGACAGGATTTTGGCAATAAACGGGTAGCAATCATTAATGCATCAAAACCAATATCATTATTCTCAAGCACAGCAAACACACTGTACGGCCAGAGAAAGCAACCACATTTTGTTTTCTAAATGCACCATAAAACTGTCGTTAACATAATAGAATTCACGTCTCACACTAAACTTTGTTTATTCATAGCAACTTAGCGACTTGGGTCAGTAAAGAAGCTGTTGACGGAGGGCATAATCTCAGGAGATCTGTTGCGCACATACTTCCTCAGGAAATGCTCCGTATACTTCTCTCCCTCAGCAAAGTTTTCCAACACTCCAGCCTTCCTTCCCTCCTTGTTCACCCTAAATACATGACAAGAACAAAACAAGCATCCATTATTTTCCATTAATAGGTGAAACGATAATACCAATTAATGAAATCAACAAACACCAGATGCAACTCTTATGATGATGAATGAATCAGTGCCTTATAAAAGTTAATCGATTTTTCTAACTGAGGCTGTTCACTCAAGCTTCGATTGGGATTGATTCCATTTATAGTTTAAAAAGCGTTAATATGAAGTTTGATCTTTGAAAGTGATACCCTATTTATTCTCTGTCCCCAAAAGTGTTCATGTGTTACATACGTTCAACTAAGTCCTCAAATCACATTTTGGTCCCTTGACTCCTTTCATCACAAATATATATTCACAATGTGAATAAATTGTGAGCAAAATTGATAAATTCACGTATCAAACTGGCAATATTTACACTTTAGAGCACTAATTAGCATCTGATAATGCGAAATCTGATACAATACAAGATGAAAATAACAACCCCTTTTGGAACAAGGGAAACACTCCAAATAACAAAAAAGAAATGTGAATAAATTTCCTCTACCTTTTCATTCACAAATTTGATTTACATATAGACCAATTAGTTGAGAGAACAACGGATCAAAAGCCACATGCACAATATAGAGAACTACGTGGAGCAATCTAGAAGATATCATCACCTTCCTACTATCCTGTCCTCTTTTTTCCCTATCCTTCACCATTTTATCTTCAATACGGATAGCAATGTATAATACTTAAAAAAAGTTAACAGTTCAGATAATCGCAATTCACAAAGGATCAAAGAGCAATGGATCAGAAGTTTAATAAATACGCAATAAGTATTAATCTCAAATCACAAATAATTCAGACTATCCCATCCAAACAAGAAAAAACCCGCACTGTATATAAATTAATTTGGATATTTTCAAGGTCAATTTGTGATCTCAGTCCATGATTTTGGTCTCCCTAACTTTTTTCGGCGATTTTAGTATCCGTAGCTTAACAAAACCACGATTTTATGTTATATTCATGGTTTAATTGGACTAAAACAAAACAAATGAAACATTTGCAAAAATGAGCATTGAATCAAAATTAGAATTCTGAAACTAAATTCGAAAAAAAAAAAATCTGAAACAAAAAATATAAGGACCAAAATCGCATACCAGGACAAAAATTATAATTTATCCTGATTTGAAAGATCAAAACCTACAACTAAAAGCAAAGAAGCCAATTTCAGTACAGGAAAATTTGAGACAGACCTGACTTCAGGGTTGATGCAGATATTACGAACCAGTTGAAACGCACAGATCCCAACAGCAGCACCAACCGCGACGAACAGTGGATACACCTGAAAATAAAGAACAAAAGGTGAAACCCTAAAACGAAAATGGCCGATTACAAATAAACCCAAGATGGATCGGAACACACCTCGGGTCTGAGCCAGCGATTGGCCATGGATAGTTGCAGAGTTGAAACCTGAAAAAGGGAAAAAGAGAGAAGATAGGGCTTGGCAATGCAAAGGAAGAGACAGAGAGAAGACTGAATAACAGTGAGGGGGACTTTACAATCAGAAACTGTGTGCTTAAAATATTGGGTAAATTCTTAGAGGTAGAAACACAACGCAACCCTATTGGTGGTTACAAGTTACAACTTGCAAGGGTAGAAAAGGAATTCTGCATTGTACTTGTGTATGCACCTGGGTATGCTGCAATCAAACAGCCAATTATGGAGCGCCAGCTCAACGTAAAATTTTTTTATGTAGAAATTAAAAACATACAACTCACCCTACCTTAACTGATTCAAAATTAAGTTTGTTTGACTATATTATATGAGTATTTTTTTATAAATTAAGTAAAAACATACGCACTGATTCAAACAGTCTTTTAAGAAAAAAATTAGAGGTCTGAATGTCTCGATAATATGAACTTTACCAAAATTTTTAGGGTAAAAAATTCTGAAAATTAAATATAATATTATTCAAATAAAATAAAATTCTAATATAATTTGTTGAATATTAAAAAAATATTTCAATTCATTAATAAATATATCAAATTTTATATAATTATAAATTTTTTAAAAACATTATTAGTATATATAAATATATTATAAAATTAGGTCAATTTTTATATCTAAAATATTATTTGTCATAATTTCAATTTTAAAAGAAATCAGTTAAAATATATATATATATATATATATATATATAAATTATTTATTTTTAAATAACATTAAATTCATAAACATGTCAAAATAATAAATATATATAAATTATTTATTTCTAAATAACATTAAATTCATAAACATATCAAAATAATAAATATAATATTTTAATTTTTATAATCATATTTTTAATTTGGACGAGCGAGTAAATAAAGAGAAAAAAAAGAAAAAAAATATATATATATAATATTTGAGTAAATAGAAAAAATTATTATTTATAAATTAATCGATTAATAAAGTGTTAATTATATTAAATATATTTTATAATTATATTTAATCATATATTTTCTTTTTTATTTAATTAAATTATATGTTTGTTTGAATTAATATAATCTATTCGATATCTTATTTAGAATAATATTTCAATTATAATTCAAAAAATGGTAAAATAAAATACAAATACTAAATATAATAAATAAGGAGCTTTTTTATTAAATTGGTGTAGTTTTTAAAATGTGTATTTAACTAGATGAAATTTTAAAATATTGCAATTTTAAATAAATCATGTTATAATTCACAATATATTTAATATTTTTTTTAGTTTTGAAAAAAAAATCATAATATATAATTTGATTTTAATATTAATAAAATATTTATGTTGTATTTTATAATAATATTTTTATTTATAATTTAATAATAAGATTTGTATTTTTATAATTTAATAAAATTTATTAATTTATGAGATTTTTGTTAATATAATTTAATAAGATTTTTCCATAACACGATTTTAGTATGATTTTAATTTTTAAATTTTATAGAAAAAACTTATAATAAAATTTCAATATAAATAAAACATCATACTATTATTTCAATTTTTATATTATTATTACTATTCTTATTATTATATTAATATATTTATAATAAGATTTTTATTTTTATTAAATTTTATAATTTTTATAAAAAAAATCCCATAAACAAATTATTAATATCGGTTGAAGCTGATAGTGAAAAGATCTATTTGACTCAAATTTAGTAAAAAAAAAACTTTTTTTTATTCAGATTTTCGCAATAATGATGATCTCAATAAAGTTAGACTAAAAGATAATAAGTTAAATCTATATTAAAAATATAAAATTAAACATTATATTTTAATATATCACAACCTTTATTTATTTATTTATATATATATATATATATATATATATATATTAAATATAGAGATTATAATGTCGACTTCAAATATTAGTGAACTCGAAATCAAAATATTAGTATAGGAAGATAAATTTTTAATTATATTTCTCCACCAGCATCATAATCACAGTATAATTGGGTTAGTTGTGTCATACATAAATACAGAAAAATTATATGAATTAGCAAGATTTAAATCCATGAATTTTAATTTTAAAAAAGTCAACACAAAAATTCATATTTTATTTCTTATTTATCACTTATTATAATAAGTTAAACATCCTATTTTAATTCTATATTCACTTTTTTTTCCCTATTTCTATCAGTTAAACATATCCCCTAGATAATTTATTAAAAAATTATAATTCCTTTTTACAGAAAAAATTAACCATATATTTTGACGAAGGAGTCTTATACATTATTCAAATCTAAACTTTAGACTAATCAATTAATTTAATTTAATTTAATTTAACGCACTGAATTATAATTAAATAATAATAGAATATTTTACATTAATGTTATTTATTAATAGATATAAATGTAATAATTAATATTGTTAATTTTATTCTTATAAATAAATATTTTATTTAATAATAATTATTGTATTATCAAATATAATATATGTAATAAATTTAAATTTTTACATATACATTTATTAAATATATATAACTTTTTATAAGAATCCCTCTATATTGAATATATAATTAAATACAAATTATTTATTTTTGAACTTGATACTTATATAAAATACATGGAGATATTAATATTAATAATATATTTAAAAACTAAAGAATGTGAGAAAAATGTAAAGATTAAATAATATACTAATAAAAAATAATAAATAAATTTAATATTATATTTATAATTATAAAATTTACTATTTTATAATTATATTATACTTTTTGTAAAGATGTCATCATTTTTTTAATTATAAATTATTTTAATTATTAAATTATAAATGAATTAATCTTTAACTTTATTCTTAAAAAATATGGATTATATATATATATATATATATATATATATATATATATATGCCTAAAATTTAAGAAATCGATTAATATAATTAATTTTAAATAATTTTATAGTCATTAAAAATAATATTGTCTATAATTGATTTTAAATGTATATTTTTCAAGTTTTTAGTCAATAGAAATAATAATGTCTGTGTTATGTTGCTGACTATAGTTTTGGCATATATTAACCACGATCTCTAACAATTTAAAATTATATAATAAAAAAATAGTTTATGCCAAATTCAATTATATAATAATAGAAAAATAAAAGAGTGATGAATCCTCGTTCTATTTCAAATAATTTTAATATATTATAGTTGTTAATTCTAAAAATTATAGACATAGAGAGAAATAAATCTTTAGTTATAATATATTAAAAATATTATTTTATAATGATTCATTACTATAATACCAAAAGTAATGTATAGAAAACAAATTATAAACTCTAGGTAAAATATAATTATTTGTAAAAAACAATCTTAAATGAAAAAATTAAATATACAAAATTGAGAAGATATGTATTTACTCCTAGGGAAAGAATAATAGACTTATTTTTCTTTCGGATCATTGTTTTTTCCAAATTGATATAATATATAATAATAATTCATATTAATCATTAAATTAAAAAAATAAGTAATAAAAATGAGTATTAATATTCTTATATTTATTTATAGAGTAGGTGATTTGTTAAAAATTATCTTATTTATATTAAATAATATATATTGCTTAATTAAATTATGTCACTAAAAAGTCTTATTCTCATAATTTTTTGTTAAAATACAAAATATTTCAAAATTTATTTTCAAATAAAAGAAGTTTCAAAAGCATTAGTTAAAAGATGTAATTTTAACTGATGGAAAAAAGGCAAGGAGAGACAAATGGATGTGTTTAGAACCAACTTGTTTTGAAATAACATATAATAAAGTGAAACTCCTAGTTAAAATTTAAATTTTATTTTTTTAGGATATTTATTAACTTGAACTATTTTATAAAAAAAAAAATAGATCATAATTTCTATTTTATCTTCAAAATTTAAGCACTTTGAAACCTAAAAAAACAAAACTTTCATACCCACTTGATTACTATTTAAAACCTGGTTTTGTTATGTTAAGTCCAAACTCAAAAACTCATTAGTATGAATATAACTCACAATAATAAAAAAAATCTTTCAAACTCAATTTTGTTTTTCTAAAATCCAATTTTGATATTTTCACCCCAAATCCAAATATACCTACTGGGTTCATATCTAACCTAAATCCAATAACTTAACATAATCATAATGGTACTCTATTAAGTTAATACAATGAAAAAATGAGTTGTTGCACACCACCAACTAGAGAGACGAAGGTGAGGAGGTTAATGTCCAAGGAAGCAAAGAAGGTGGTGTGCAATGATTGTTCGTAGAGGTGAAAGCGTGATTTGTTTCATCGTTATAATGGAGGTAACACATGGTTGGTGGTGGTGGTGTTCGTGCAGGGTTTCAATGGTGCAGATGGTTTCTCGTTGTAGTAGAGATGATTTATAACATATGGCTAGTGGTGGTCGTGTAGAATTCCGATTATGAAAGAGTGGTACATGATTTCAATTACAACTATAAATCTCCTTTTTTCACTATTTTTTTCCCTCCAAAAAATCCTCCTCTAATGTTTTCAAACCTTGAATTTATAAGTTAGAATTGGATAATGATAATTTCTTTTTATACACTAATTAGTACAATTTCAAACAACTTATTAGTGGCTAGAATAGTATAGCATAGTGTCTATAACAAGAGAGTGTTATAGGGAGGTGGTTGTAGAGAAGACACAAAAATAATTATGAGTTTTCTATGACGAAGAAAGGAAGAAACATGTTTCTTTTTTTTTTTGTATATTAATGTATTTTGGATTTTTTTGGATAATTTAATTAATTGATTTTTGTATGAAAAAAAAATTGAAAATTTAGCAAAAATGTATAGATTTTAAAATAGTGGAGGCAAAGACCAAAA
Organism: Sphenostylis stenocarpa; assembly: GCA_963425845.1. Taxonomy (NCBI): domain Eukaryota; kingdom Viridiplantae; phylum Streptophyta; class Magnoliopsida; order Fabales; family Fabaceae; genus Sphenostylis; species Sphenostylis stenocarpa. The sequence goes on from OY731406.1 coordinate 53,459,240, forward strand.
TTTAAAAGAAAAGTTTGAGAACTAAAATAAACTCAGAAATCCAATATAAAACTTATGATTTAAAATGTAATGGAAGTGGAATCCAAGACTTTTTGTGAATATGATTTAAATATTAAAAATATAGGGTGTAGGGAATTTTAAAGCAATGAAGGGAAAAATATAAGGATATTTTAAAATAATGAATATAAGAATGCAGGGAAATTTTAAAGTAGTGAATGTAAGGACCAAACTTCAAATGATTAATAGGTTTAAAAATTTAGAAATAGGCTTAGAAATCCAACATAAAACTTATGAAAAAATTTATATAATTTAATATTAGAAATAAGAGGTATTGGGACCAAAAATACGAAAACAACATGGATATTTGTGTGAACTAATAAGTGTGGATTGATGGGCCCAATATAAAAGTAAAGGGTATAGGATCCAAAAACATGAAAATAATATGGTTATTTTGCATGAATCAATAAATGTGGACTCCAGGACCAATAATGTAGTGAATATAAATTAAATATTAAAAATTAAGGGTAAATGGATAAAAAAATATAAAAACAATATATATAGTTTGCGTGAATTCGTAAATGTGGATTTGGTGACCCACTAGTGGATATAGGGACCCAATATGAAAACTGCCTAGAGAGACATATTGAATGAAATCAAGGCTAAAAATTTATTGGTAGAAACACTTTATTTAAACAAATAATGCATGATAAACACATAATAAATTATATGTGATTTACAAATGAAGTATGAAATTTAATGCATGATCCATGGTATATAGAAAAATATATGATATGCAAATTCATGAATGATATCAAAATTCAAGGAGGGAAGTAATATTTGAATTGTATTTTCTTTTTTAATTATGTTCAAACTATCTTTTTAAATTGAGTCATGATTATGCTTTTCTATTCAAGATTCTAAATTTTCAACAAGTAGTTATCCTTGTCAATGTCATTTATAAATTCATCACATTTTTCATGGTTCTTATTTCGATCATTGCAATTATAATGCATTATTAATATTAGAGTATATTTCATAATTGATATATAACATTATGATAACACGATGATGAGATGGTTAAGCCAATGTCAAAACATTTATTATTAGGAATGAAAAGAGTAAATATAGGAATAACTTTGGTAAAGGTGTAATAATATTAACAAAAACAACAATTTGAAAGTTTCGTTCATAATATTAATCATGTTTACAAATTTAAAGAACTCCACTCTCTTCGGAGAATATAAGACAATTATAAATTCATTCCCTAGTAACTTCATGTATTTATCAATCATACTCTAATTTGCCTTAGTTTTGAGGGTTTTTTTTTGTAATTTTTTTTGTAATTTTCAACATTGTAAGTTGTCATATATACCCCTTTGATAAGATCTAACATGATAATTGAATTATTATTATTTTGAATTAGAAACAACTTATTTTATGGTTTGAGTTTATTTTAGAATCCAATTATTAATATTCCATAATTTACCACTGGACATGCGTTTTATTTCTTAAACAAGTGTGAAGATTTGCGATTCAACAAATGAAGAAACACAAGAAATAAAGATCATTACATCACTTGTCATTGGACACAAATTTAATTCCTTAAACAAGTGTGAAGGTTTGTCATGAAACAACATCGACACAAAATCAAATTAAATGAAAAAAGTAAAGAGAAAGATCGTGATATTTGAATTAGAAACAGAAAGATTAAATGAAGAAAGGAGAAAGTAAAAGAGAAAATATATATGGAAGATGGATGATGCCATCTATTCAAGATAAATGAAAAATAATTGTCACTTTAGATTCCTAAAAATCAAGATAAGATTCAAAAAATAAGAAATTACTAACACAAGTCTTTCTTTCTCAAATTCTAATTCTATATATATATATATACAATGATTTTATAAGAGAGGATATGATTATTTATAGTCTTTCATGCCCAAAAAATAAAATATAAATAAAATTCAAATGAAATAAAAGAGAGAAAATTTTAAATTCAAATGAAATAAAAGAGAGAAAAATTTAAATTCAAATTTGAATATAATATTGAATTAAAAACACTCTTGGTCATGTGATTAAGAAAAGGTGTGTTTCAAGCTTGATTCATGTCTTCCTTGTGTCGACCACACTCTCCTCATTTTGCTCCATGTATTCCTTTCTAAATGTGACTTATTTCAATTGCAATTGTAGCTCATTTGTGTTTCTTCTTGACCAAATTTGTTCCTCTCTTGATGGTACAAATAAAGGCCCAAAACAAGTCATAATTACAAAAGAAAACCTAGATTATAATTAAATTTTAATTACAAATGAATACAAAATAAATATATATTTTTTAAAACAAGAGTATTTTGTATTATTATGCTCCCTGACACTCTTCTTAGAATTGCATACTTTTATTCATTTTCTTCTTATCTAATCATGAACTCATTATCCTCCCATTCTTGGAGAGAAGTCATTCACAAATTTATAAAACCTGCATCAAAAAGAGTAAAATCACTCACATTAAATGTAAAACTCAAATTATAATTAAGGAGAAGATCTAACTAAAATGCATTATTATTCATTTTTTTTATTATTAATCTCCTATAGGTTGAAGTTTGGTATTTGAGATAAAAAGTTTGGCTCTAAATTTTCTCATAATGACTTCTAAAAGTGACCTAAAAACTTTAAATCTCTAAAAGATATAATACTTTTTGAAATCTCATGTATCTAACAACTTCCTTAAAGAGGAGATTTATAATACAACATGCATCATCAACATTGTGACATGAAATTAAATGAGTCATTCTATACAAAAAAATATACTATCACAAAGATTGCATCATGTCCTTTACTTGAATTTAGAAGTCCTAAAACAAAGTTCATTAAGATATCCATTCAAGGTAAGTTAGAAATTGGAAGAGAAATATAAAGTCCATAGAGTTGTGCCTTAGACTTGACCTTTCTACAAGTAATACATTTTTTTAAAAGTGAACATGTTTTCTCATATCCGACCAAAATAAATGTTCATGCAAAACTTTGAAGGTCTTAAACTCCCCAAAGTATCACATTAAAGCACCCTCATATGCTTTCCTAACAAGTGTTTCTCAAGGTACACAGTTTTTTGTTTCAAAATAAGTATCCATTTTGTATGAAAAAGCCTTTGTGTGATCCATTTAAACAATATTATTTTGATACAACTCTCTTATATGATTAAATCCAATAAATTTTGTTTCAAGAGTATTAAGCAAGATATGTCTCCTTTAAGGAACATCAATTACCACAATTGTTTTTTTTTGCTCATGTTTGATCATATAAGGGAATTATTCAATAAACTCAACATTCTCTTATTAAGCTTATATTGACCATTCAAATATTTAAGGAATCATGATTACTATGAATCACAAATTCCTTTTGTAAAGTATAGTGTTGTCAATTTTTGAAAGTCGTGATAATAACATAAAGTTCTTTATTGTAAGTGGAGTAATTAATGTGAATACCCTTAAACTTTTCATCGAAATAAGTTATGGGATGTCTTTCTTGAAAAAGAACAACCCCTATGTACATTGGAAGCATCATTCAATTCAAATGATTTAGTAAAGTTGGATAATGCTAAAAGGGGTGCAATGATAAGCTTTCTTTAAGATTTTGAAAAGTTTTTATTTATGATTGACTCACATGAACACTATATCCTTCTTTACTATATCCTTCTTTACTATATCATTCAAAGTTGCAACAATTATGTTAAAGTCTTTCACAAATATCTTATAGAAATTAGTCAAACTATGAAAACTCCTTACTTCACTCACATTTGTAGGAGTTAGTCAATATCTAATTGTTATTACTTTTTATTCATCCACACAAACTCCTTTGGAGTTTACAGCAAACCCTAGAAAAATTATATGATCAATCCCAAAGATGTATTTTTCTTTATTAACATATAATGTCTCTTTCATAAGGTTTTCAAGTACACTCCTAATATGATTCATATTACACTCCTAGGCTGTGTAGAAAAACTATCATAATTAACACTTGCAAGAAACGAATTAGAGACATATAATTCTTCCATGTACACCATTTTAACTTGTATATAATAGTTTAATACACTCCCAATTCAATTTTGTTTAGACAAATTTATAGATGAACATATATACTCTTGTGTATCTACCATCAGAGAACATGTACTTCACACATGATGTTGTTATGTCATTATAACTCGGTATGCATGACAGACATAAGACATGTGTGACATGTCATTTCATGTGCCCTTTAAAAATAATCAAAACTCATATGTGTGTAACATGTCTCTTTAATTTATTTATATCTCCCTCAAAATATTTTTAAAATGAGACATGTATTTATTATGTTATTCACATTCAGTTAAAGTGTCTTCTAGAAAACAGTAAACTTGAGATACATGCTTTTAATTTTCATATTCTTTTAGAAAACATAAAATAAAAAAATTAATATACATTACATGTTATATTTTTAAAATCATTCTAATTATTAATCTAATTCGCACTAAGTATGAGAAATAAAAAAAATAAGAACCAAGCCCCAACTCTAACCTATTGTCAACTAGTGAGCTACTCCAATTGACATTTTCCCGATCCTTAAAAATTGAGAGTGATAACAGATCAAAGGTGATATAGTAGAAACTTTTCGCCTCAACGGGTAAAGGTAGAGAGTAAATAACGCTCATAAGAACGAGAAATAACAAACCATTTTCGTTGATTTTGTTTAGAAAACCTTGACTGATTGAATCTTATCTAAGAAAATCTCAAACCAAATATTAATCTAATATTAATAATTGAGATTGATGTATATAAATAATAAATTTATATTTATATAACTAATATAATTTAACAAAATTTACTATGATCAAATTTTCTATAATAAAATATCTCCATATAAAATATAAAATAATAAAAATAATAATGAGAGTTTAAGTTGATAAATTTTATAATTATGTTAAATCTAAAATAAATATTTTTACACTAAATAATATAATTTAAGTTTAATGTAAAATATATGAAAAAAATAATTAAATCAAGTTAATTAATTCAAACTTAAAATCAATTAATCTGTTTTATTTGATTATCAACGGCAAACGGATTCAAATTGATTTGGTCGAATTTTTATAACTTTTAACATAAATAGTAAATTTGGTTATTTAAATTTTATGTGTGACATGTGATTTTCATGTGTCCTTTAAAAATATAAGACATTTGTATGACATGTCTTACATCCCTTGAAAGATTTGTAAAAGGAGACATGTAAGTATTATGTTATTCACGTATTTTAAAAAATATATTTTAATTTACATATTCTTTAAAAAAAATTAATATATATGACATATTATATTTTTAAAATTATTCTAATTATTAATCTAATATTAATAATTGAGATTAATATACATAAACAATAAATTTATATTATATATAACTAATATAATTTAACAAAATTTACTAAGTTTAAATTTTCTATAATAAAATATTTACATATAAAATATAAAATAATGAGAGTTTAAATTGATAAATTTTATAATTATCTTAAATCTAAAATAAATATTTTTAGAGTAAATAATATAATTTAAATTTAATGTAAAATATATGAAAAAATAATTATATCAAGTTAATTAATTCAAATTAAATCGATTATTATTTTTTATTTAATTATCAACTCAATGAATTCAAATTGACTTAATTAAATGTATATAACTTTTAATATATTTAACGTGTAATATGGTCAAATAGTAATTTTGTTATTTTAATTTTTTAAAATTTAAACAAATAGAGATAATTTTTTTGGGAGTAATTTTAATATCTCATTATATTTTTTATTTTTAGGGTTTATTCTTAAAATATAATTTTTTATAAAATATTATTAGTTTATATAAAATTAAATTACATTAAAAATTAAAATTATTCTTAAAAATTATTTATTTGTTTTTTAAAATATAATTAGGAGAAATGTACATTAAAAAAATTCAGAAGTTTAATATTATAAACTAAATTAATATTAACAAAATAAAAACAAATATGTGGGTCCGAACTTCTAGGTCTTGAACCATTTCCATCAAAAAGATTCTCCATTTTCAGCCTATCTTCCTGGCGTAAGTTGGAAGTGCGGATCCTAAATAGCTCCTTACTCCTCCCAGAAAACCCAAAACCCAAAAATGCAATCCCTGTCGCTCACCAAGAGGCTCTCCAATTCCAAGCTTCTCTTCAGAATCTCTTCCAACCTCGTCGCTCACGCATCCTCCGCCACCGCCTCTCCCCCCTCTCCACCGCCACCGTCGCCTTCGATCCCCGCCTCCTCTGCTCTCGCCAACCTTCTCACCGCTCCGTGGTCCACAACTCAGTCCCGCGGAATCGCTCTCTCTGGATCTGACGTAAGTTCCTCCGTTTTCTCACACCATTGCTTACTACATATTACGCTGCTGCGATATTTTCTTACATTATTCTCCGTCGTCGATTCTTTGTGATTGGACGCTTCGATGATGATTTTAGGGCTCGTCGTAACTGTTCATACATGTCTTGCAGGTTAGAGTTGGGAATCTCATCGGAAACCGAGGTTTAAATGTTTTCGCGTGCTGCTTTGTTGATTCGATTTGATGTGTGATTTTAGTTTCTAACGAATTCTCCTTTTTCATTTCCGCTGCGGTGGACGTGGATATTTTGTTTCCAGGACGCGCACACGAGGTAACTACGGAATGCTTTGGGAATTGGTTGTGAAGTGGTGTTCATTGAAGCTTATTGTCTAACTTAGCGTTTGGTTATGTTAATCATGTTAGGTTCTTAAACTCTATCGCTCCTGTGAAGGAACTGGCAAAACCCCACTTGAGGTTTATTCTAAGATTCTTTCTCTAGCATTCTTATACAGCTTCTTGAATTCTGATATTTTATTCAATTTTGTTAATTTTGAATATTCTGTATCTTTCTCGCATTGGAATTAGTCGGTCAGTGATTAATTCTTGATGTGTACTGTGCTGTACTTATGTTGTTTGCACATATGTATATATTCTACTACCTTACAGAAGGGAAAGGATTTAGAATGTTGTCAATCTAAGGAACTACTTCTGAAGGCCTTATTGTGAAGTAGAGGCCTCCATTGGTCATTATTTGTACAGAAAATATTCTTGGGAATTTTTCACATCTTCTTTCAGATATAACTTGACTTGTTGAAGCCAACTACTTGTCTCCAGTATCCACAATGTGGTGTGCTTGATATTGTACTACACCTCCTCTTTCTCTTGCAGGAAATTTTAAAAAACAAAATTCTATTGGTTCACTTATCATTTGTGAGAAAAAATGGGGAAGAAAAAGTTAGTTCTGATGCAGTACTATATTATAAAGATAATATCAGTCTTCTATAATTCTGTCATGTATTTGTTTTTATAAATACTTGGGGACTAACAAGTTATTTGTCATGATAGAAAAATTATGCACAACCCGAAAGACTTTTTTTATTTATTATTTAACGAATTTACTTGCTCAACTAAGGTTATCAAATTGAGAATTGTCAAGCTATTTTTTGAATCATAAATTGTAATTTTGTATCAAGTAGTAAGATTCAGTTATAGTGAAAAATTACTTCAAATATATCATATAGATGATATATAGTGTTTAATGTAACTGATTTAAACTAAAAATAGATAACTAAAAACATATAGTGTTTAACTTAACTGATTTAAACATCATTAAGTCTTTATTTTGGAAGAATGGAAGTGAAACAATTAAATAGTTATATAGAATACATGTATTGAATCAGTGGGTTACAAATAAAGGTGAGATTATTAAATAGGATAACTTCACAAGTATTCTTTGAAATTCCTTTTTGTTTAAAAATTTACGTGCTTATGACATTTTTAATATTTTTTCTTCATGATAGTAGGTGAAAAAGTAAAAACATATGACTGATTGGTACTTCGAGTTACATATATTTATTCATGTATCGCAAGTCATTCATGAGGAATTTGATTCAAATAGTAACTAGTGATTTTTCATGGCATATCGTAGATTTTCAGTACCTCCAAGGGTCATACTGTGTAATTTAATCAAGTAACATTTCATTCTAATAACCTGCACTAAGTATTGGAAATTGAATGGAATGAATTATATTTGGTACTGGTGATGCGAAATGCTCAAGTCTAGTTCATTTGTATGACCAATGACTGACAGGTTCCGACTCACACTGTAGCTGGTTATGCCACAGTTGCTACTACAGAGGATGATGTCAACAGGTTAGTTGTTGCATTTGATGATATAATTCATCACACGTTCAATCTCGATAAGCGTAATCCATTATTGCATTGATGAGCTTGATTATTGTATTGAGTCTTTCCCCAATGTTTAGGTGTCATGTACAGCTAGAAAACTTTAAAGTTAGATTGTACATCTAATCAATTCTGTCATTTATCTTATAGAAAAAATAAATATTTTTAGATGGGAAAGGGAAAACACAAAAGGAGGATAAGGTTCCTCCAAAGAAACCTAAAAGCTCTAGGAAAACAAAACATGACAAATTCTTAGGAATCCACTGCACAAACATGGTCTAAGGAGAAAACATAAAATTGAACCACTGAAAATGCTGCAAAGTTCTCCTGTGAAACTCCCTCCATGGAACACCTGTAACAAAAGGGATAAACTAATGCTAAAAAAGAACTCTATACAATACTCCCTTTCTTTGAACAAAGAACATAACTTAAAAAAGCTTGAGACAGCCTAATTAAGCCTGCTGTTTCCTTTACAGTTTATGCTCTCCACAATTTTCTTTTGCTAATCTTGTTTGCTGGTAAAATTGATTATGTTTAGGTGCTATGTGTAGCTAGAATTTTAAATTTTTGATTCTATGTCAAATCATTCCTTACATTTATATTAACAAGAAATATTGTCAAATAGGAAGGGAAAAATACGAAAAGCACATTTGATATCCTCCGTAGAAACCAATAAGGTATTGGGAACAACATGTGTGCCAAAACCATAACTTTACTAGGAAACTCCCTCCAGAAAACATCCGCAACAAATTGGATAAATTAATAGTAAAATTCAAAACAATATACTTTTGCTTTAAACAAAGATAACTTCTTTACCCAACAAATTAATTAAGTTTTTTCCTGTTGGATCAAAAAGTGATTGTGGATAAGCAATTCACTTGCAATGCATACTATTAGAAATTGCTTCCCCATCAATTCCATGCCCTTCACTTTGACCAAAAGGTTTCCTCCGTTCAACAACATATAGGCTAGGCAGAATTCCCTTTTCAGAGCCAGCATTATAGCGTGACCTCCTAGAGATTAATATTGACTGCCTAAACTTAAAAGTATTACTAACCTCAAAAGTTTGTTGTTGAAAAGGCTTCTTCACTTATACTAAGTTACCATCATAATCAAGAAAATCTTCCTGAACCTTTTGTTGATCAAAAGTTCAGGAAGGGTGTCATCACTTTGATAATTCTGGCGATCATCTTTGACCCATAGTTCATCCACAAGCGGACCTTCATCTTTGTAAAGAGGAATCAAATTATCTTCATGAAAAAATACCCACTTAACTCAATTCCTGCAAAGAAGATTCTTCTCCAACCTCTATAGTAACGTTTAAATGTTGAATAACTTGGGCACTCTTAACATTTTTTAATTTTTATCTAATCTAATCCATCTTCGAGTGTGGAGAAAAACTCTAGACACACCTGCAATCATTTCTCTGGGACGGACAATGCTTCTGCATTGATCTCTTTGGGAATTGTAATGATTTTCTGCGTTGTCCATGTAACTACTCAATATTGGAATTACCAACGTTAATCATTTCTCTGCATACTGATGGACAACTCCATCTTTTAAGTGTACCTGGCTGGTGAAATGTGAGCTCCACCTGAAGTGGTTGATTCTTCCATTTTACTGCATAGACTTGAAATGAAATTATTACTTGTTTTGTGCAAATTGGTTCTTGTTCTATTGAGGACAATGTAAACTTACACCGTATGATTGCGCTTTCCATATGATGTAGAATAAAAATGAAACTAAATGTTTACCAAAATATTTTAACATCTTCATTGCAGACTTTTTATGTATTATTTTTTTATGTATATTGGGGATTGGCAATGAACTGATTACTATGGTCAGTGCTATTGATTCTGGTGGTCATATCGTTGATTATTGGAAAATATTCTTTGATTTTTATGTGTTACTTTGAACAATATTATGTATCTTGATGTTGCCCAAAGTTGTGTTACATTCTCATTTCAGGGACAGACTTAGCTTGTGTTAAGCTCGAATTTGAGTTGATAACTGTTTGATACAAACATCCAATATAAAGATAGTTTTGCATCTGATGTGTGTTTTCTACTCCCATTTCTTGACAACAAGTCTGTTTCAATTTTTTCATTGGTTGATTTTCTTAAATTCATGGGCTATTAGTTTCAAAACTTTGGGGGTAGGTAGTTAATAAATATATAAATGCATTAGTAGTTGTGCTATTCCTAATTGTTGGTTTAGTCTGTGCAAGGTTTAAAGGGCGTTAGATTGGTATTAATGCTTGAATCATTGTTTGATAATGAATGAAACATTAAAAAGGTTTAAAGGGCATTAGATTGGTATTAATGCTTGAATCATTGTTTAATGAATGAAACATTAAAACACTTATGACATCCATTAGTTTCCCTTTTTTATTAAAAGATGGTATCTTGTACATATGGTTTGGTTAATTCCCATTTCCCTGCATCTATTGGTTGCCATGTATAGGAAGGAGCGAAACAGTGGATTAGGGAAAGGAGCAAAGACAAAGAGAGAGCAGCTCCTTAAAGCTACTGCAGTTGCCCCTCTTCTTTTGTTATACCCAAATGCCTATTCATTGCTCTTGGCAAATTTCTTTGTGTTCTGGCACATAAATGCGGGGATAGAAGAGATTTTGGCAGATTATGTTCACCATGAAATGACCAGAGAATTTGTCATGATTTCTCTCAGGTTGTTCTTGATAATTGCAATGAAGGATGTTTTCTTAAACTTTATATTTGTATAAGAAACGCATCGGTTGTGCTGAAATTGCTTTCAAATAAGAGCTCATTGAGGGGCAAACTTGACCAAACTGTAATTTGTAGTCTTTTTATGTTTTCCCCCCAAACTTACGAGGCAAGGCAACATGATGAGTTCGATTTATCAAGATAATGGATGATTTTTAGCGTATCTTGGATATATTTTCTGCTGTTAATTAGTATTTATTCTAGTTAGTATTATACAACAGTTATAGTGTTGGGTAAGAATTTTAATATATTTTTTGTTCGTTACAACTTTTTGAATAGTAAAAAATTAGTATGCATATTTGTATTGTTACTTGTATGACAGATTTTTTTAATTTTTGTGTTTTTTAACGTTTTCTAATCGTTGGGCAATTTTTGATACATTTTATGGATTTATACACAGTTTGATTTAGGTTCGATGAATGTCAACAATACATATTTTGATAATTCTTTATTCTATTTCTTTCTTTTGTTAGATGATTTTTCATTTTTAATTTTGTTAAATAATTTAGGTACAGTATCAATTATTGTAATCATGTGACTTTTTTATGATAATCACGCGACTTTTACTCGTAGTGACAAAACGGAGAAATTAGATGTTCCACTCCATTTCTAATACTTCATTGTAGCCTTTTCTTTTTTTTCAATCCTTTGTTTATTTTAGAATTTTGAATATGTAATTATTCATTTTTTTCAACTATACCCTATCAATCAATAAAGTAATTAAGATTATTTCTTTGTAGAGTGTTAATAATATTGATTTTTACTAGTTAATATTGTAGAACATTATTACTATTTTTATAGAATTTTCATCGAAAATGAAAACTCTCATCCGAGAACCGATAAAGAGTAGCTTAGTTATTGAGTGTGGTGGAATAGTTGGTGTAAATCTTTTTGAGATGTGTTCAATTTATTTGGATGAGAAAATAGGACTGATAAAGATAATTCTTAGAAAATTGTAAATAATACATGGGAGTATTTTAATCAAAATTTATGTAAATTAATCTTTTTTTATGTTTATCTTCCTATGTTTTTTATTTTCTTAATATTTCTTATGAAACCCTTGCACAGACGTTAGTTTACAAGCACAAATTACAAAACTTGCACAACGCCGGCAACAAATTTGTAACATGCTACTTTCTCACCTGAGGATAACAGAAGAGCATATTTGAAAATAATTTGTTAAATAATAATAATTAAAAAAAATAATTTTTAATCAATTAAAAATTACATATTATAAATGATGTTTAACTAGAATCTATTTGCAATATGATTTCTTTTTTCATTTTAAATTATTGTGACAAGATTCAATGGTGAGTTATATTATTACTTAAAAAAGACTTATCAGAGAACGACTAGTAAAAACTGAAATTGATGTTTGATTCTGTTTGTCCAGAAACTCGAAAATCGGACTTTTCTTCAATATATCTAGGGCGTCTTCACTTATAAAAATTTTATGAATTTTTTGATACATAACAAAGTTATTTTTTGTAACTACAGCAGAGTTAAGAAATTTCATCAAATTCTAGTTTAATTAAAGATTTATGATTAAAATGGTGGATCAGAAGGGGTTTATACCAAATCATCAAACACAAGGTCATTTTATATTAAACAGGTAAAATTTAAGGATGGCAGTTGAGCTTGAATTCACGAGTATTCATACAAATTATTTTATGAATGAAATTTGTTTATGTCAAATGATGTTTAACTTCTTAAATTGAATTAGATATTTAAACTTTTAATTGATACTTTTTACTTTTATAATTAATTCAATTTTAATACATTTTGGTTTTGCTAGTAAAAAGAAAATGAATTTAAGGGTTATCAGCTGTCTATGTAAAATTAGTTTATACATACATTATTGAATCACACTTCACAGATAATATAATTTTTTAAATAATCAAAATAAAAATCATATTTATTTGATTACCACAAATAAAATATTTTACAATAATTAAATAAAAGATATAATGATAATTTTAAATTTAGCGTTATATTATATATTAAAAAATTACTATAATTAAATAATAGATATAATGATAATTTTAAATTTAGCGTTATATTGTATATTAAGAAATTACCATAGTTTTGATTCGTTATTATATTTTATTGATAATTATTTTTATATAATTTTTTTTGCGGTAATAAATCTAAAAGTTTTTAATATTCTTTTATTATTATATTTTTGATATATCATCAATCTCAATTAAAATTTAAATATTTTCCATCTTTGATTTGTTTAGTATAAGTTTCTCTAATAATCATCATCTTATTGCTAAAATCTTATTTTATATAGTTATTTTCTCTCATAAAGACATTAAACATTTAGTGACATTTAGGAAGGTGAAAAAGAGGAAGAGAAAAAGGAAGAGAAGAAGGAGAAGGTGTATAAATGTAATATTTTACTGTGGATCTCCCTTGCAACGATGTCAAGCATATTAGAGGTATTTGCAACAGAAAGTCACTTCACATAGGAGAGAAAGATGAAGAAGAGGAGAAGAAGAGTTAATCATGATGGAGAAAAGGAGAAAAAGAAATGTAACAGACGAGAAAAGAAGGTAAAGAGAGGATAAAACAACAGTACACATGACACTAAATTTTTCTTTGAATTAGGAAATGAAATTGTGAGAGTGAAAAAAAGAGAAAGAGGGTGAAGAATTTTTGTTGTGGAAATTAAAGGAAAGAGAATAAAAAATAAAAAAAATAGAGTAAAAATATTGTAGAAAATAAAAGTGATTTGATTGATTAAAAAATTAAAAAATAATATAAAGTGATAAATGACCAAAATTATCATTATGATTAATTTTAATTAAAATAAATATAAATTGAAATAGATGTAATTTAATATAAAATAATTACTTAAAAATTAAATAAAAAATTTAAAAAATAAAATTATTTTATATAAATTTTAAAAATAATTGGTGATATTTTATACAAATATTTAAATTATTTTTTATATTTTACAATAATTTATAAGTAATATTAAAATTGTAGAAATTTGTAAAAAGAAAAATACTCATTTAAATCACTTGTATAATATTTGATTAAAATAAATATTTTATTAGAATTGGTTAATCAATTTTTTGATAACGTAATATATTATAGATTGGGAAAGGGTAGTTATGGAAAATTTAAAAACATATTTTCCTCTCAAATCTTCTTAAACTAACAAGAAAGATAATAGTGTATATTTTTTATTTATTCTTTTTTTCAAATCCACACGTCTATGTTAAAACAGATTAATCCTCACCTTCCGTTCCTAAAGTACAATAGATAATGTTTTAAAGACAAAAGCTAAGAAGAAATAAATAGAATAAACAAGTGGATAAATATAATGAAACATATAACGATTATAAATAAATGTTTTACTTTAGTATATGTGGATCTTCATGTTGTTCTATTTTGCTTGCTTAGTTACGATAATTCATTTTTATCATAGGTGCTAGTGAAACCTAGTCTGAATTTTATTCAATTTGATTTTAGTTCCGTGAGTTTGAAAATTTTCCTTACATTCATTGAAATTAAGAAAGGTTAATTTAATGATTGAATTATCTGTATCTATTAAAAAAATTGGATTGATTGTCAACCTTCCATATGGTGGGATTGGATTGTTCAATTTGATTAGAGTTTATTTAGAATAACCAATGTTATTACGAGATAAAATATAATTAATCATTTAGAAGATAAGAAATTACTGAAAAGTGATCAGAGTTTGTTATTCACCTATGAAGTAAAACACTGATCACAAGCACCAACACATCAATAAGGATGATTTCTAATTTCTAATCAGTTATGGAGTTTGTTGACAAAATTGGTTGTACATCTATGAAAACTGTCCAATGTTTAAATTAGATTAAAATAAGGTGAGAATAATATGAAAAAAAAAACTAAAGAATAAAATAATTTTATTTATAAAATTCTTATAAGGTTTATATCCCTTTAATTATTATAAGTGTTTTTAACATTCTCACCATTTATTAATAGAATTTTAGAAACAAAATATCATTAATTAATACATTATTATAATAATTTGTTTTTCAAAATTTGTGCCTAAATATATATAAATACACTTATTTGAATTAATTGATAACATTATTTATTCATCTCAATGTTCTTCTTATATTTTCCTTGTATCGTTTACCTTATCTTCTAGTTTTTTTTTTGTTATTACTATAGGTATGTCTAGTTTCTTTGTTCCAATCTTTTCATTATCATGCCTTCTTTTGATTTTGGTTTCTCTAGTAACTAATGATCCCCTTTATGTTGAACCATTGATGAGTGGACATGAAGACACATTGTTAATGATTTAAACATTGCTAAAATTCACAATAAAAATATATCCTCCTAGTAAGGATTAATGAGACAGGACAACGAGCTTACATAAACTCATCTTTATAAAAATATCCACATAGCAAGAGCTAGTGTGAAAGAGTAATGATCTATAACATTTACTAACTATCTATCAAACTACAATATTTTTTTAAAGCATCAATATTTATGCAACATTGAGCCTCCTCGACCATCTTGACTTTTTCAACAAAGGATTTCTCTCAAACTTGACCTAGTTATCGAGAAAACTAACATTTTAAAATGTCGCTAAAATACTAGCATTTCAAATGCATTGTCAGCATTATAGTATATCGTTAACAAATCAGAATATGGTATTAACAAAACATGCATCTTTGAACAATAGTATGTCATAATAATTGATGTCCTAACATGTTAATTAAAAATTTATATCTCAAAATGTGACTCGTATCCTAACATGTATGTATACTTGTCATTTACATAAGAAGAAAGTAAAGTTGTCACAAACAACAACTTGATATTACTAAATCAAATACATACTTGTATGTATTAAACTTCTGTTAGACAACTCTTTGTTAGTTATGTTATCAATCAACAATACTTTTTTAGCAAATAAAGTAAATTTACATAAATTGTTACAAATATAGATAATTAATTAATTACACGATTTTATATCAAAGGATTATATATATATATATATATATATATATATATATATATAGAGAGAGAGAGAGAGAGAGAGAGGACTTATCACATGAGTCTAAGTCACTTTCTTCTTGTAACCATCCTCATAAACTTTAAGAAGTAACTTCTTTAATTCGAATGACTTTGAGGGTTTTCTTGCTCTCCTCAACATGTATCTTTTCCCATTAGCTTGACACCACAGCGACATTGTAGGTTGTTGTTCTTCACCTTGACCATAACCCTAAATCAAGTACACTTTGGTAATAATTTTAAATTGATCTCACATGGATCTTGAGGTGACCTTATAAATTGATATCTTAAATAAGTCATTATTAAAAAAAAAACAATTGCCAAAAAAATATTAAATCGTTGAAATCAATTTAATCACACTTGCAATAGAAAAAAAAATAACTCCACATTCGACTTACAAAAATAAGATTTGGGAGGCTTATGTTCTTGAATTGTGTACTATATATGTGTCATAAAATTAGAAAGAATTCTTAAAATTAATACTATTAATTTAACAAATATTCAGTATCAATGTATAAATCAAAATAAACATGATTGTTAGTAATAAATGAGAAAATCAACTCACATCCCATTAATGAGTGTAATTGGATCTTAAAATAATGATATATATTACCTATAATAACTTAGTAAGAGTCTTGTAAATAGGACAATCTCATTCTCTAAACACTCACTCTCACTCTCTTATTTACTTGATGATCAAAGAGTCATATCTCATCATTTTGGAATTTGTTCCTCAATGTTATTTACAACTTGAACAATACTCGTTGTCACACATAATGGGTCTAATAAAACTTATCTCATACCACATTGTTAATAGTTCAAGCATGTAACCAAGCTAATTCATCAAATGTTGAAATGGATGCGAACATGATCATTAGAAGTCTGAAATCCCATATAAAGGTCATAAAATAGAAAAAGTTTTATAGCAACATTGCAAAACAACAAAATCAAGAAGAACTGAAGTGAATAAAAGGGAAGCTTCAAGAGGAGATGGAGGCCTTAAGCTACATAATAAAGAATTGGAAAAGCAACTATGTGCTCTAGCAAGACAACAATCTCCTTCTAGATACCAATTTCTCTTAAGATACCAATCTTCAATTCACAAAGACAAGGCTGAAACAAATCCTCAACCCATAATGATCAAGCTGACCACAATACAAAAGTCAAATCTCATGCTTAAAGTGCGATTCTACAACATGGGTTAGGTCGAGTCGTTAACAAAAATAAGCATGCTCCTACTACAAAGCAGACACAATCCCTTAACACCCAAGGATAATCCAAACTAAAACTTGGAAGTCCTTTTACTCCTAATATCTTGGAGGAACCATTGCCTTCAGGATGGACTTAATATGAAAAAATTTGGATGAGTCATGGATCCAAATGAACATATCCAAACACATATGACACAACTCAACTTTTATGAAAAAAAGAATAAGTTGAAGTTATGCTTAGACTTTGAAAGTAAAATGAAGTTCTTGGAGAGGTTGATTGAAGTAGTGTCACAAAATGAAGAAATATTTCAATCAAAGCTTGAATAATCTTGAAATTGGTATTTGATGCATAACATTTGAGAAAAATTCAGTTATTGATACATACTCAACTTTTACCATTGAAAGAGTAATGATATTTTGTTTCTTACTTGCCCAAGAGATAAAACATGAGTTAATAAAATGACATTCACCAGTAGTATTTTTTTTTTTTTCATTTTAGAGTTGTTGTAACCTATGCAACATAGATGAAGAATGAAAATGAGAGTGAAAGAATTTCTCTAACAAGATCGAGAAATACAAAATGATTAGAATTTCATGATGAGATAGAATGGATGGGGAAGCATTCCCAAGACTTTTGAATGCTTTAAATCTATATTTTTACTTAAGTCCTGTTTAATTAAATAAATTATTATTTCATTCTTTGATTAAATAACTATAACTTTTGTTCTTTCAGAGTTTTTTCTTCCCACCCATTATTTTTATTTCAAAGGTTAATGAAGACAATGAATTTGAATAATTATACAATTCTTGATTGTTCATCTTGACACTAAAGTCAACTCGTGATCCTATATAATACATTTTATGGTCATCTTTAACTTAACTCATGATCCTATGTGATCTATTACACGATTGTCTTTGACCCAACTTGCTATCCTATATAATCCATTACATGGTCGTTTTTACCTAATTTGTGATCCTATACGATCCATTGCGTGGTCATCTTTGACCTGACTCCTGATCCTATGTGATCCATTGCATGGTCTTCTTTAACACAACTCATGATCTTATGTGATCCACTACTTGGTTGTTACTAACCCAATTTGTGATTCCACAAGTATACCATTATAAAAACCTAAGTCACACAAATTTGATCAACATGCAAGTTATGATTGGATACAAGATTTTTGTATAACTCAATTATAATATTTTTTATCATGTCAATTTGGATTGACTTAATTTGGTCACTTGTATAAAGGTATCATAAACAATGAGTTGTGAGGTATTAAGAGTTCAAGAAAAATAATAAATTAATAAAGACATTCAAAAACATTCAAAGTATATGATAATCGAAATAAACTATTGTTCAAAATATAAAAATTGCAAGAAACTTAAAAATTGCTCAATGACACTTATTGTTGACATTTTCCGCCCAAAAAACAAAGTATCAATTAGTTTTTCATAAGTAGTGTTTTCAAAGCCAATCTACAAGGTTGAATCTAATTACATTTTGGACTAAAATGTTAAGCCTCAATGTTTTAATCTCAAAACAAAAGGGCTATATAGCATCAGAAGTTGGTGTTCGACCCATTATGATAAGAGCCACTGATATTTAGATGATATTTGGACAAACGTTTAAGTCTCAGTGTCTTTGTCTCGAGGTTGAACAGTTGTGTTGTGTCTAAATGAACTCGAACCTTTATTGACCTAGGGGTCATATTGATTTGATATATAAAAACCATGAGACCAAAAATAGTTTATTTTTTATATCATATCACCCTAAAAATCCGCCTACAATTAGGGATTATTACAATAGATTTCGCGATGCAAAAATCAAGTCGGTAAAGGCGAATGACATTAGACTATTAAGGCTTAAGCCCACAAGGACTAGGTAGGGAACACATTAGCTCAATAAAATGAATTTCTAGAGTTGAGATGAGTAAGTTTTTTACTTCTTTGATACTGGCCCAGGTTTCAAAAACTTTTCGCTAGAACATAATCCTACTTCATAGTAAAATTCTTATACTAACTTGGTCTCGTAGTTTTTCCTTTTCACATTAAAAATATTATATATTATAATTTTATTTTTTTTAGTATTATGTTCTCGTTACTTATTTTAAGTTACATAGATAAAAGAAAATCTTTTTACTTTCACATAATTTATTTTGTTTATCAACACTAGTTTAATACATTTCTTTACTTATAAATAGTGGGTCACTTTGTATTTTATAAACATGTGCAAAAAGTGCATACATACCTAATAAAATGTGACACTTTATATATAAACTTGTACAGGGTTGTTAGTTTTTGTGAGTGATTTTTTGTCAATCCACTGATGTAAAAAAGATTTTATGACGATTCAATTTTGAGTTGATATTAAAAATTATTTATTATTTTAGTTTAGAACTGAATCATTATAATAAGTACTTTTACATTAAACCGCCATATAAAACTAAATTTTAATTACAAAATTATTATCACTCAACTTATTATTCAACTTATTACAATGGATGATTAAAATCATAATAATAAAATAACATAAAATATTTTTTTTCTAATAATCACTCCATGACTAAAATCATAATTAAACTTAATTTTATAATATATATATATATATATATATATATATATATATATATATATGTGTGTTAGACAAATGACATCTAGAGGGAGGTGAATAGATGCACAAATTAAAATAGATGTCAAATTAAAAATTTATTTGTGAGTCAATAATTTGTTAAAGCGGAAGCAATAATATAATCAGGAAAGGAGAAAGAGATAAGGGAAAGAGAAGAGCACACAGAGATTTATACTGGTTCGGGTATAGCCAACCCTACATCCAGTTCCTAGTCAACTCTTAATACAAGAGTGACCCCCCCTTCACTATCTTTCAAATTCAGTTTACAATTTACAATCAACTCAGCAGAAGAACCAGTAAAAAGTAAAATAATTAAAAAGACAATCGCCTCCTTAGAAACTTACTAAGGATGAACATCTCTCTAGAATGCCACTAGGGATGAACACCTCCTTTGAACAAATCAAAGGATGAAAAACACATCCTTAGAATCCCACTAAGGATGAACACCTCCCTAGAATCACACTAGGGATGAAAGCCTCCTTTGAACAAATCAAAGGATGAAGGTAATAAAAATAAGAACAGACACACCTGGGTAATAGAGACAACAAATTGTAGAAGTCTATAGAATGTCAATCTCCAAGAACAAGTGTGATTAACAATGAAAGCACAGAAGGCAGTAGAGAAGAAGGTTTTCTCAAAAGGTGTAAAATATCTCTGTTGTCTTGCTCAGAATTCTTTTCTCAAAACTGATTGAATGTAAATTGTATTTTCGAATTCTGTAATTGTGTCTTTTTTATTTTTCATCAAAACTTAATTAAATAGAAAAATAGCATCAGAAAATGGCCGTTGGACATTAATAATATCATAGAGAAAATCGGGATGTATTCAAAAACATTTATTCTTTAAAACGGATATATTTTTTAAATTTGAATTTTCATAATTGATTATATTACCAGTATAATTAATTATGATAGAGAAAATCATTTTTCCATTTCTGGTGCATCATAATTAATTATGACAGTGAAAAATATCATGTTATGAATTTTATCACACTTGTGCTTTGGAGGCTTATGCATAATATTACTTCATCAACTTGTACCTCCATATCCAGTATTCTAAGACTCTATCTAGTCTTCAGGAATCATCTTGGGCTTGCTTGAATCATCATCTTTATCAAAAACATATATTGGGCATGTAGGGAAATGTTTCACACTGTCACCTACGTCATAAATTCAGCTTGTCCTTAAATTCATCTTGAATGGTGTTGACTTGAATGTAGTTGACTAGAATCATCATCAAAATCATCTCTTGGAAATGTAGGAACATTTCCATCAATCTCCCCCTCATTGCTTTCAATCTCCCCCTTTTTGATGATGATCAAGGAAACACTTGAAATGAATTAAAATGCTTGACTCTATATAGCCAGCTCAAGATTAACATAGATTTGTATCAAGTGTCAGAGTCTCTTAATCTCCGCTTGGATATATTAATAACAAGACTCCCCCTAACTCATATGAGCAAATACTTCTCTTAACTCCCGTTGTTTAATTTAGATAGGAAAGAATTTCACACAGATTTTAATTCATCAAAAAATCTCCCCCTGTTTCATTGATAATCATAAAAAATATTACAAGAGAAAAAAATCTCCCCCTGTTTCACACAGATTAATATCATCAAAATATCTCTCTGTTTCATTGATAATTATGAAAAATATTATAAGGGAAAAAAATCTCCCCCGGTTTCACACAGATTAATATCATCAAAATATCTTCCTGTTTCATTGATAATTATGAAAAATATTATAAGAGAAAAATATCTCTCCTTGTTTCACACAGATTAATATCATCAAAATATCTCAATGTTTAATTGATAATTATGAAAAATATTGCAATAGAAACTGAGAACAAATTTGTACATATTAGTACATAAATCAAGGTAGGGAAGATAATGCATTACAAAGTGTCATAGAGAAGAATATCATATTAAGGAGACAATATCTAGGATACCCAAGACAAATGAAGAGAGAGAAAGATAGGGGAATAAAATGATTATAGAGATAATCGAATGAAATGCAGTAGTTTCCCTCAATTCCAGTCTTCTTATTAAGGCAGCTTTCAAATTCAAATGCACTCATATTCCAGATTTCAAATTTCAAATTCAAATTGCAATAAATTTCAAATTTCAAATTCAAATTCCAACAAATTCCAAATTTCAAACTCAAATTTCTAATCCCAAATTTCAAATTCCAATTCCAATTCAATTTCAAAAATCTCAAACTGCAAAATTTTCAACTTTCAAAATCTCAAACTACAAAATTTCAAATTTCAAAAATCTCAAATTGCAAAATTTCAAATTTCAAAAATCTAAAAAAATCTCAAACTGCAAAATCCCAAATTTCAAAAATCTCAATTGCAAAATTTCAAATTTCAAAAATCTTAAATTGCAAAATTTCAAATTTCAAAAATCTCAAATTGCAAAATTTCAAATTTCAAGAATCTCAAACTGCAAAATTTCAAACTTTAATAATTTCAATTTTCATAAATTCAAACTTTCAACATAATTGATTATGACAACAAGAAAAAAAATTTCTAATTCTGATAATCAATTAGATGCTCAAACTATCATCTAGACATGTATGAATGTTTTAGTCCTTTAGGCACCCATTCATATTTGCCATTAGATATGCCAAAATGTTTTATGTAAAATTTATTTGATGTATGACCTATTTTCATGCAATAAAAACATGTTGGTTTTCTTTGAAAAGGTCTAAATGCGTTTTTTAAAGTTTTTGAAACTGGTTTCACATCTGTTTTCCTTGACTCTTTCACAAAAATAGTTTTATGAGGTTCTAGACTTTCTTTGGGTTTGTAACCAAATCCAGCTTTGTTAGAATTTCTTCTTTGATAACCTAATATCGAATCAAGATTTTCAGAAGATTTTGAAAAATTGTTTATTATTTTCTCTAACTTGAAAATCTCATTTTCTAAAAGATTACAATTTTCACAAGGTTTAACAACTTCTTTATTTTTAGACAAAGTTTTAGATTTCTCAACATCTTTCTTTAAGCACTCATTTTCTTTTTCAAGAATATCAACAGTATTTTCTAATGTATTAAACTTTTGCCTAAGTGCATTGTATTTCTTAGATAACTTGGTAAAGCCTTCATACATATCTTGATATTCTTTAAATAACTCATCATATTCATTTAAGGAATTTGTACTACTTACCTGTGATGAGGCTTCATCATCACTTTTTGTCATCAAGCAAAGATTTGCTTCTTCTTCTCCATCACTGCTTTCGGAAGAACTCTCTTGTGTTGTGGAAGAAGCATGATCCTCCCAAGCAATATAAGTTTTGCGTTTTCTCTTATAGGTATCGTTCTTCTCTTTCTTCTCTTTCACATCTTTCTTCTCTTTCTTAAGTTCCAGATAGTCTAATTTGATATGACCAAGTTTTCCACATTCATAACAATGAAATTTATTTGTTTTCTCCTTTCTTTGCTGTCTCTTTTTCCTGTTCTTCATAAAGCGAGAAAATTATTTAACAAAAAGAGACATATCTGAATCCGAAAACATACCTTCATTTTCGCTTTCGTCTTGTGAAGAATTTTCTACTTTTAAAGCTATCGTCTTGGTTTGATTCTGTTCACCGTTCTTTAACCTTTGTAGCTTCATCTCATGTTCTTGCAGCTTTCCAAATAGAGTAGCAATATTCATTTTTGTGATATCCTTTGATTCTGTAATAACAATGACCTTTAGTTGCCAATTCCTGTCTAAGGATTTCAAGATCTTTGTGTTCAACTCCTCATTTTCAATACTCTTTCCTAATGCTTTCAAGTGATTTACTATATGTGTGAAACGTGTTTGGAAATTCGTGATGCTTTCATTTTGCTGCATTTGAAATACTTCATAGTCCTGGATGAGTGTGTTTTTACGTGCTCGATTTACTTCATTTGTTCCTTCATGTGTTACTTCAAGAGTGTCCCATATTTATTTTGTTGTCTTGCATTGTAAGACCCTAAAAAATTCATTACGAGTTAAGGCAGAAATAATAGTATTTCAGGCTCTTACATCATAACGGGCACGCTTATTTTCATTCGGCGTCCATTGATCAAAAGTCTTTGGAACAACTTCAGACTCCATTGTTCTCATCGAAATGTAGGGACCGTTGAGTACAGCATCTCAAACACCGTAATCTAGTGTTTGTAAAAATATTTCCATTCTCGCTTTCCAAAACTGATAGTTTTCACCTTCAAATAGTGGAGGTCTGTTTATTGAGGCTCCTTCCCTGTAAACCTGATTCTGCATAGACATCTTGACAAATCGTTTAGAAATATCTTATCTAACCAAGCTCTGATACCACTTGTTAGACAAATGGCATCTAGAAGGGGGGTGAATAGATGCACAAATTAAAATAGATGTCAAATTAAAAATTTATTTGTGAGTTAATAATTTGTTAAAGCGGAAGCAATAATATAATCAGAAAAGGAGAAAGAGATAAGGGAAAGAGAAGAGCACACAAAGATTTATACTGGTTCGGGTATAGCCAACCCTACATCCAGTTCCCAGTCAACTCTTAACACAAAAGTGACTCCCCATTCACTATCTTTCAAATTCAGTTTACAAATTACAATCAACTCAGCAGAAGAACCAGTAAAAAGTAAACTAATTAAAAAGACAATCGCCTTCTTAGAAACCCACTAAGGATGAACACCTCCCTAGAATCCCACTAGGGATGAACACCTCCTTTGAACAAATCAAAGGATGAAAAACACCTCCTTAGAATCTCACTAAGGATGAACACCTCCCTAGAATCACACTAGGGATGAAAACCTCCTTTGAACAAATCAAAGGATGAAGGTAATAAAAATAAGAACAGACACACCTGGGTAATAGAGACAAAAAATTGTAGAAGCCTGTAGAATGCCAATCTCCAAGAACAAGTGTGATTAACAATAAAGCACAGAAGGCAGTAGAGAAGAGGGTTTTCTCAAAAGGTGTAAAATATCTTTGTTGCCTTGCTCAGAATTCTTTTCTCAAAACTGATTGAAATGTAAATTGTATTTTCGAATTTTGTAATTGTCTCTTTTTTATTTTTCATCAAAACTTAATTAAATAGAAAAATAGCATCAGAAAATGGCCGTTGGACTTTAAGAATATCATAGAGAAAATCGGGATGTATTCAAAAACATTTATTCTTTAAAACGAATATATTTTTGAAATTTGAATTGCCATAATTAATTATATTACCGAGTATAATTAATTATGATAGAGAAAATCATTTTTCTATTTACGGTACATCATAATTAATTATGACATTGAAAAATATCATGTTATGAATTTCATCACACTTGTGCTTTGGAGGCTTATGCATAATATTACTTCATCAACTTGTACCTCCATATCCAGTATTCTAAGACTCTATCTAGTCTTCAGGAATCATCTTGGGCTTACTTGAATCATCATCTTTATCAAAAACATATATTGGGCATGTAGGGAAATGTTTCACATTGTCACCTATGTCATAAATTCAGCTTGTCCTTAAATTCATCTTGAATGGTGTTGACTTGAATGTAGTTGACTTGAATCATCATCAAAATCATCTCTTGGAAATGTAGGAACATTTCCATCAATCTCCCCCTCATTGCTTTCAATCTCCCCCTTTTTGATGATGATCAAGGAAACACCTGAAATGAATTAAAATGATTGATTCTATATAGGTAGCTCAAGATTAACATAGATTTGTATCAAGTGTCAGAGTCTCTTAATCTCCGCTTGGATATATTAATAACAAGACTCCCCCTAACTCATATGTGCAAATACTTCTCTTAACTCCCGTTGTTTAATGTAGATAGGAAAAAAATTCACATAGATTTTAATTCATCAAAAAATCTCCCCCTGTTTCATTGATAATCATAAAAAATATTATAAGAGAAAAAAAATCTCCCCCTGTTTCACACAGATTAATATCATCAAAATATCTCTCTGTTTCATTGATAATTATGAAAAATATTATAAGAGAAAAAAATCTCCCAGGTTTCACACAGATTAATATCATCAAAATATCTTCCTGTTTCATTGATAATTATGAAAAATATTATAAGAGAAAAATATTTTCCCTGTTTCACACAAATTAATATCATCAAAATATCTCCATATTTCATTGATAATTATGAAAAATATTGCAATAGAAACTGAGAATAAATTTGTACATATTAGTACATAAATCAAGGTAGAGAAGATAATGCATTACAAAGTGTCATAGAGAAGAATATCATATTAAGGAGACAATATATAGGATAACCAAGACAAATGATGAGAGAGCAAGATAAGGGAATAAAATGATTATAAAGATAATGGAATGAAATGCAATAGTTTCCCTCAATTGCAGTCTTTTTATTAAGGCACCTTTCAAATTCAAATGCACTCATATTCCAGATTTCAAATTTCAAATTCAAATTGCAATAAATTTCAAATTTCAAATTCAAATTCCAACAAATTCCAAATTTCAAATTCAAATTCCAACAAATTCCAAATTTCAAATTCAAATTTCTAATCCCAAATTTCAAATTCAAATTTCAAATTCAAATTTCAAATTTCAAATTCCAATTCCAATTCAATTTCAAAAATCTCAAACTTCAAAAATTTCAAATTTCAAAATCTCAAACTACAAAATTTCTAATTTCAAAAATCTCAAATTGCAAAATTTCAAACTTCAAAAATCTCAAAAAATCTCAAATTCCAAATTTCGAATTTCAAATTCAAATTTCAATAAATTTCAAATTTCAAATTCAAATTCCAACAAATTTCAAATTTCAAATTCAAATTTCTAATCCCAAATTTCAAATTCAAATTTCAAATTCCAATTCCAATTCAATTTCAAAAATCTCAAACTGCAAAAATTTCAAATTTCAAAATCTCAAACTACAAAATTTCAAATTTCAAAAATCTCAAATTTCAAAAATCTCAAAAAATCTCAAACTGCAAAATCTCAAATTTCAAAAATCTGAATTGCAAAATTTCAAATTTCAAAAATCTCAAATTGCAAAATTTCAAATTTCAAGAATCTCAAACTTCAAAATTTCAAACTTTAATAATTTCAATTTTCATAAATTCAAACTTTCAACATAATTGATTATGACAACGAAAAAAAACTTCAGATTCTGATAATCAATTAGATGCTCAAACTATGATCAAGACATGTATGAATGTTTTAGTCCTTTAGGCACCCATTTATATTTGCCATTAGATATTCCAAAATGTTTTATGTAACATTTATTTGATGTATGACCTATTTTCATGCAATAAAAACATGTTGGTTTTCTTTGAAAAGGTCTAAATGCGTTTTTTAAAGTTTTTGAAACTGGTTTCACATTTGTTTTCTTTGACTCTTTCACAAAAATAGTTTTATGAGGTTCTAGACTTTCTTTGGGTTTGTAACCAAATCCAGCTTTGCTAGAATTTCCTTTTTGATAACCTAGTATCGAATCAAGATTTTCAGAAGATTTTTAAAAATTGTTTATTATTTTCTCTAACTTTAAAATCTCATTTTCCAAAAGATTACAATTTTCACAAGGTTTAACAACTTCTTTATTTTTAGACAAAGTTTTAGATTTCTCAACATCTTTGTTTAAGCACTCATTTTCTTTTTCAAGAATACCAACAATATTTTCTAATGTATTAAACTTTTGCCTAAGTTCATTGTATTTCTCAGATAACTTGGTAAAACCTTCATACATATCTTGATATTCTTTAAATAACTCATCATATTCATTTAAGGAATTTGTACTACTTACCTGTGATGAGGCTTCATCATCACTTTTTGTCTTCAAGCAAAGATTTGCTTCTTCTTCTCCATCACTGCTTTCGGAAGAACTCTTTTGTGTTGTGGAAGAATCATTATCCTCCCAAGCAATATAAGCTTTGCATTTTCTCTTATAGGTATCATTTTTCTCTTTCTTCTTCTCTTTCACATCTTTCTTCTCATTCTTAAGTTCCGGATAGTCTGATTTGATATGACTAGGTTTTCCACATTCATAGCAATGAAATTTATTTGTTTTCTCCTTTCTTTGTTGTCTCTTTTTCCTATTCTTCATAAAGCGAAAAAATTGTTTAACAAAAAGAGACATATCGGAATCCGAAAACTTACCTTCATTTTCGCTTTCGTCTTGTGAAGATTTTTCTACTTTTAAAGCTATCGTCTTGGTTTGATTCTGTTCACCGTTCTTTAACCTTTGTAGCTCCATCTCATGTTCTTGCAGCTTTCCAAATAGAGTAGCAATATTCATTTTTGTGAGATCCTTTGATTCTGTAATAGCAGTGACCTTTGGTTGCCAATTCCTGTCTAAGAATTTCAAGATCTTTGTGTTCAACTCCTCATTGTCAAAACTCTTTCCTAATGCTTTCAAGTGATTTACTATATGTGTGAAACGTGTTTGGAAATTCGTGATGCTTTCATTTTGCTGCATTTGAAATACTTCATACTCTTGGATGAGTGTGTTTTTACGTGCTCGCTTTACTTTATTTGTTCCTTCATGTGTTACTTCATGAGTGTCCCATATTTCTTTTGTCGTCTTGCATTGTGAGACCCTGAAAAATTCATTACGAGTTAAGGCAGAAACAATAGCATTTCGGGCTCTTACATCATAATGGGCACGCTTATTTTCATCCGGCGTCCATTGATCAAAAGTCTTTGGAACAGTTCCAGACTCCGTTGTTCTCATCGAAATGTAGGGACCGTTGAGTACAACATCCCAACCACAGTAATCTAGTGTTTGTAAAAATATTTCCATTCTCGCTTTCCAAAACTGATAGTTTTCACTTTCAAATAGTGAAGGTCTGTTTATTGAGGCTCCTTCCCTGTAAACCTGATTCTGCATAGACATCTTGACAAATCGTTTAGAAATATCTTATCTAACCAAGCTCTGATACCACTTGTTAGACAAATGGCATCTAGAGGGGGGTGAATAGATGCACAAATTAAAATAGATGTCAAATTAAAAATTTATTTGTGAGTCAATAATTTGTTAAAGCGGAAGCAATAATATAATCAGGAAAGGAGAAAGAGATAAGGGAAAGAGAAGAGCACACATAGATTTATACTGGTTCAGGTATAGCCAACCCTACATCCAGTTCCCAGTCAACTCTTAACACAAGAGTGACTCCCCATTCACTATCTTTCAAATTCAGTTTACAAATTATAATCAACTCAGCAGAAGAACCAGTAAAAAGTAAACTAATTAAAAAGACAATCGTCTCCTTAGAAACCCACTAAGGATGAACACCAACCTAGAATCCCACTAGGGATGAACACCTCATTTGAACAAATCAAAGGATGAAAAACACCTCCTTAGAATCCCACTAAGGATGAACACCTCCCTAGAATCACACTAGGGATGAAAACCTCCTTTGAACAAATCAAAGGATGAAGGTAATAAAAATAAGAACAGACACACATGGGTAATAGAGACAACAAATTGTAGAAGCCTGTAGAATGTCAATCTCCAAGAACAAGTGTGATTAACAATGAAAGTACAGAAGGCAATAGAGAAGAGGGTTTTCTCAAAATGTGTAAAATATCTTTGTTGCCTTGCTCAAAATTCTTTTCTCAAAACTGACTGAATGTAAATTGTATTTTCAAATTCTGTAATTGTGTCTTTTTTATTTTTCATCAAAACTTAATTAAATAGAAAAATAACATCAGAAAATGGTCGTTGGACATTAAGAATATCATAGAGAAAATCGGGATGTATTCAAAAACATTTATTCTTTAAAACAAATATATTTTTGAAATTTGAATTGCCATAATTGATTATATTATTAGTATAATTAATTATGATAGAGAAAATCATTTTTCCATTTATGGTGCATCATAATTAATTATGACAGTGAAAAATATCATGGTATGAATTTTATCACACTTGTGCTTTGGAGGCTTATGCATAATATTACTTGATCAACTTGTACCTCCATATCCAGTATTCTAAGACTCTATCTAGTCTTCAGGAATCATCTTGGGCTTGCTTGAATCATCATCTTTATCAAAAACATATATTGGGCATGTAGGGAAATGTTTCACATTGTCACCTACGTCATAAATTTAGCTTGTCCTTAAATTCATCTTAAATGGTGTTGACTTGAATCATCATCAAAATCATCTCTTGAAAATGCAGGAACATTTCCATCAATCTCCCCCTCATTGCTTTGAATATATATATATATATATATATATATATATATATATATATATATATATATATATATATTTCATATTTTAACTAAGACTAATCTTAATTTTTTTTATATAAATATTTTTTTTAAATTATCCAAATATATCTCTTATCAATTTATATGAATTTTTTTTTCATACACAAAATTTAATTCTGAAAAACAAATTTGTTTTCATTATTTTTTACCGTTGGCACAAGAAAAATGTGAAATGAATAACCAAATTTTTATTTCTTTTTACATTTTCAAAAAAGAAATATCAAAGTTTTACCAATTAATCATTCATTTATTTCAAAAATGGATTTTTTCTTTAAAATAGATGAATGTTTAATTAGGGTGATTTTTGAGATTTTTTTTAAATATAAAGGAACATTTTTTAAAAATTTGGTAGAATTAGGTTATGTTTTTTTCTTTATTAATTATCAAAAAATAAAAAATTTTTACTCAAATAATAAATTTATCTAATTAAAGAAATAAATTGATAAGGAATATTTGAGTAATTTTTTTAAAATATATTATTTAATAAAATATGTTTTTGGTATTAAATTATGACAAATTTGTATTCAGTACAACTAAAATATTTTATTTGATTTTGATACATTATTAATTGCTTTGTTATGTTTTTAAATACATCACTTGATAAATAGTTAATTTTATGTCATTTAGACCGTTAATGATATGTATGCGTGTGGATTTAAGTATCAATAATATTTGTGAAAATAATTCATTCACAAATTATTCAAAATTTATAATAATAAATTATTTATACAATTATAATAATTTACTATAATATCTATTTATGATTAGTCTTAATATTCTATAAAATCAAAATTTTCTCTAATTATAATCATTAACATCACTATATACACTACAAGAAAAAACACATTTAGCCACCAAAATTAGCGACTGAATTTTTTTGGTCGCAATTAGCGACCAATTTAATTTTGGTCGCAATTAGCAACCAATTTAGCGACCGATTTAATTCGATCGCAATTAGCAACCAATTTAGCGACCACTTTAATTCGGTCGCAATTAGTGACCGATTTAGAGACCGAGTTAATTTAGTCGCAATTTAGTGACCGATTTAGCCATCGAAATATGATTTGGTTTCACTTTTTTATTTAGCGACCAAAATAGCGACCAATAGTTTGCGTCGCAAAATTTTGGTCGCTAAATCGGTGGCTATTCCATACTAAAATTAAAAAAAATCATTTAGCGACTGATTTAGCGACCAAATCACAAATTGAAATAGTGGCCGAATTAAAATCGATCAGCTAATGAAAAAATAGCGATCGAATTAAAATCGGTCGCTAATAAATATTATTTTTTTATTATATTTAAATTTATTTTTTTATAAATATACTTTAATTGTTTTAGTATATTTTTTACAATTTATTTTTTAAAAGTAATTTATTTTTTAAAAATAATTTAATTTTTAAAATATACTTTAAAAATAAACTTTGGTCTCAGTATTAACAATATGAAGATTAACTTTAATTTTAAATTACTATAATAAAAAAATTATTAAAAATAAATCCAATTTATTAAAAATTTAAATTGTAATAAATTAAGACTAGAGTGATATTAACTATTCAATACATTGTTTAAGAAAAGTTTAATAACAAATATTCTTTAATTTATTTTTCAATTGAAAATTTCAATTGAAATTAAATTATATTTTAAAAATTTATATTAAAAAAATTAAACACATCAAATTATCACATTTTAATTCCTCATTAACTTAATTAATTAAAAAATTACAATTTTAATCAAATTATTACAATTTTATTTTATAATACTTTATTTTTAATCTAATTTTTAAATTTATTGCTTTATTATTATTAATTACTTAATCATGGTTGTTGTCATATAAATGATATACCAAAAAAATTTATATCAATATACATTAGATAATAAATATATTATTTAATTAAACTATTTATAGAAATATATTTATCTTTAGTTAAAATATTTTTTAGTTTAAGTATACTAATTAATATTTTTCATTGTTAACATAATTAATAAAAAAGATTAAAAATTTAAAATTAATATCTTTTATAAATACTAAAAATAAACCATATTTAAATAAATGAAAAATATATTTAAATTTATATTCAACATAGTTAAGGTTGTGCCTTTTTAAAATTTATATTGAACATATATTTAAATTTATACTAAAAATAGTTAATATAAATTAAGGTTGTGCCTTTTTTAAATTTTAACTTTTTCATATATTGGATTTTCATTAAAAAAAATTATAAAATTGCATAAGAAAATTAGAGATTTAATTATACTTTTAATAAATTTAAGATAATACTAGTTTTATTTTTATTTTTAAATATTTATTTTAATTTTTTAAAAGAGAGAAACTATAATTTTAGTTTCTAAATACTAAATTTAAAGAATTAAATTTATTATTATTTAATATTTTAATTTTAGTATTAAAAATTTAAATTATATTTTATTAAATTAAAATAATTACAATATATTTTTCTACTTTGAGAATTAAAAATATAATTAAACTAAAACTGAAAATATTATAATACATTTTTGAACTCTTTTTTATAATATTTTTATCATTATTATATTTTTGGATTAATTATTTTTTTCTAATTTTTTATAAATTCAATTTTAATATTTAAAAGTATTTAACATTTTGAATTCTGAAACTTTTTTTCTATTAACATATTTAAAAACATAATATACTAAAAAAGTATTATACATAATTATTTCATCCAAATTTTTAATAATATGATAAATAATCAAATTCATATATAAAACAAATTTAATGATGGATTAAAATAGAACAACATTTATAAGAGACTATTTATTTTTATTTATGATGGATCAAAAGTGGAAATACATTTAAATTTATAATTTTATTTATGAAACACATTTAAATTTATAATTAACGAAAATAATGAAAATCTTAATATAATATGATACTTTTTATAAATTTAAACTTACTTTTTTTAGTTTAGTTTTTAAATTTTATGTATTATTATAATATAGTAAAAATGATAGAGTTTAAAAATAATGTAGAATGTGAGAAGTTTAAAAAGAAAAAAAAGTTAAAAAAGATATATATATATATATATATATATATATATATATATAAATGTAATTGGATTAAATTTATTATCCCCTCATATATTATTATACATTATTAGCGTAATTTTAGTTTAATTAAAAATTAGAATACAAATATACTATACTATACTAATATACCATTATATTATTTTCATTGTATATAAATTACAAAACTAATAATTTTTAAAAATTTTAATGATAATTTTTTTAACTTATATATTACAAAATATTTTTAATACTTTAATAAATATAACTTTTTTTAAATATTTTCATTAATTTAACGTATAACTTTTAATATTTTTTTAGTATTTTTTTAAATGTGGATATCTTTAATATTTTGGACATATAAATATAATTTATACATGTTTTTAACCTTTTTCTAATATTTGTTTTTAAAAATATAATATCATTCTTAATATTTTATAGATTTTATATTTATATATTTATAAAAGTAATTGGATTAAATTTATTATCCCCTCATATATTATTATACATTATTAGCATAATTTTAGTTTAATTAAAAATTAGAATACAAATATACTATACTATACTAATATACCATTATATTATTATTTTCATTGTATATAAATTACAAAATTAATAATTTGTATACTATACTAATATATTATTTTTATACTATACTAATAGTATAATATACTATATTATAATATTATTTGTATACAAAACTAATATCTTTATATCTTTATATATAAATATATAAATATGGAAAGATATAAATATATGTAAAAATATAAAGATATAAATATATGCAAAAATATAAAGATATAAATATATAAAGATATAAATATATATCTTTATATATAAATATATTAATATATAAATATATATATAAAGATATAAAGATATAAAGATATTAATATACTATATTATAATATTATTTGTATACAAAACTAATATCTTTATATCTTTATATATAAATATATAAATATGGAAAGATATAAATATATGTAAAAATATAAAGATATAAATATATGCAAAAATATAAAGATATAAATATATAAAGATATAAATATATGCAAAAATATAAAGATATAAATATATAAAGATATAAATATATGCAAAAATATAAAGATATAAATATATATATATATATATATATATAAAGATATATATATATAAAGATATAAATATATAAATATATAAATATATAAAGATATAATTTTTTAATATATATTTGAGAAATTAATCAATTATAATCTATTATTTGAAAAACTAATCAATTCTAATCAATTATTTAAAAAACTAATCGATTATAATTAATTATTTGAAAAAATTATCGAATATAATCGATTATTTGAAATTTTAATCGATCATAATGAAATTGACCTGAGACTTTAGATAACGGTTCTAAAATTAACTGCTATTAAATATATAGTTTAGATAGCGGTTAACGTGGAACCGCTATCATATGGTCACTTTTAAGAGCGGTTATAGTGAAACCGCTATCATATATATGTCACTTTTAAGAATTTTAACCGCTCTTACAAGTGAACATATAATAGCGATTCCATGTTAACCGCTATCTAAAATATATTTTAGATAGCGATTAACTTGAACCGCTATTATATATTTTCAAGTATAATTGATTATTTGAAAATTTAATCGATCATAATGAAATATGTGGTGAGCTATGATAGCGGTTCAGATGGAACCGCTCTTAAGTGTCGGGTCAATTTCTTTATGATCGATTAAATTTTCAAATAATCGATTATATTCGATAATTATTTCAAATAATTAATTATAATCGATTAGTTTTTTAAATAATTGATTAGAATTGATTAGTTTTTCAAATAATATATTATAATTGATTAATTTCTCAAATATATATTAAAAAATTATAAATAAAAATATATATTAAATTAAAATTAAAAAAATTATTTATCAATTATATATTATAAAAATTATAATTATATAATTAAAAAAATCATATTTATAATTATAACTTTTAAAAAAATTATAACTATAAAATTAATGTTAAATAAATTATATATATTATATAAATTATATTTATATATAGATATATTACTTAAATTAAAAACTTTAAATATATATATATATATATATATATATATTATAAAAATTAATATTATATAATTAAAAAAATCATATTTATAATTATAACTTTTAAACAAATTATAACTATAAAATTAATGTTAAATAAATTATATATATTATATAAATTATAATTATATATAGATATATTACTTTAATTAAAAACTTTAAATTATATATATATATATATATATATATATATATATTGCATAAATTAGAATAATAATTATCAACTTGAAAATAATTTATATTTAATATATATATATATATATTCTAAAATATAATTTATTTTAATTTCTATATATATATATATATATATATATATATAAATGAAAATAAGTTATATTTTGGAATATATATTTTATATTATAGTAATTAATATAAATTATATTTTAGAATATATATATATATATATATATAAAATTTTACATCAAAATATTATTTCTTCTTATATACATATAATTTTTAAGATTTTTATTATCCTCCTAATTTATTATTAATTTCTAAAAAAATTATAATATCAAATAAATCAAAAAATTAAAAAAAGTTTAATCATACAAATAAATTTAAATATAATATTTAATAATATATTTTAAAAATATTATTTTACTATTTTAAACAATAAATCTAAATATATTATTAATTTTAGAAATATACAAATCTTTTTAAATACCTAATTTAAAACTATAAATGTTAAATAAAATATTATAACATATTATAAATATATATATATATATATATATATATTAGTTAATTTTTTTAACAAAATAAAAAGAAAACTATTCAGAATTCGGTTGTCGGAAAATCGAATTCTAAATTGTTTGAAAAAATTATAAAATATAAATACGTTTAGGTTTCGTATTCGAAAAATCGAATTCTCAACTTAACAAAAAGCTGTGCTATCTAGGTAAATAGAACCTACAGTATGCTATTTGAGTAATTAAAAAATGAATACGTGCTACTTGTAGAAAAAAATTCACTAATATACCATTATATTATTATTTTCATTGTATATAAATTACAAAATTAATAATTTGTATACTATACTAATATATTATTTGTATACTATACTAATAGTATAGTATAATATACTATATTATAATATTATTTGTATACAAAACTAATATCTTTATATCTTTATATATAAATATATAAATATGGAAAGATATAAATATATGTAAAAATATAAAGATATAATATAAATATATGTAAAAATATAAAGATATAAATATATAAATATGTAAAGATATAAATATATATCTTTAATATTTTGTAGATGTAAATATAATTTATATATATTTTTAAACCTTTTTCTAATATTATTTTTTAAAAATAAAATATTATTTTAAAATTTAATATTTAAATTTTTAATTTTTTCTTAAATATATAAATATATAAAGATATAAATATATAAAGATATAAATAAATATATAAATATATTAATATATTAATATATAAATATGTAAATATATAAATATATAAATATATAAATATATAAATATATAACTATATAAATATATAAATATATAAATATATAAATATATAAATATATAAATATATAAATATATAAATATGTAAATATATAAATATATAAATATGTAAATATATAAATATATAAATATGTAAATATATAAATATATAAATATGTTAATATATCAATATATCAATATATCAATATTTAAATATATATTAAAATATATAAATATATTTGTATTTATAGGTTTTATAAATATATAAAGATATAAATATATGGAAAGATTTAAAGATATAAATATATGTAAAGATATAAAGATATAAAATATATGGAAAGATATAAATATATAAATATATGTAAAGATATAAAGATATAAAGATATAAATATATAAATATGTAAAGATATAAATATATATCTTTAATATTTTGTACATGTAAATATAATTTATATATATTTTTAAATCTTTTTCTAATATTTATTTTTAAAAATATAATATTATTTTTAAATATTAATACTTAATTTTTTTTTCAAATATATAAATATATCAAAATATAAATATTTAAATATATAAATATATAAATATATATATATATATATATATATATATATATATATATCAATATTATCCTCTCATATATTATTATACATTATTAGCGTAGTTTTAGTTTAATTAAAAATTAGAATACAAATATATTATATTATATTAATATACCATTAAGTTATAATATTTGTAATTTATTTGTATTGTGTATAAATTACAAAACTTATAATTTTTAAAAAATTTAATGATAATTTTTTTAATTTATATATTACAAAATATTTTTTAATACTTTAATAAATATAATTTTTTTAAAATATTTTCATCAATTTAAAGTATAATTTTTAATATTTTTTAGTATTTTTTAAATGTGGATATCTTTAATATTTTGGACATATAAATATAATTTATATATGTTTTTAAACCTTTTTCTAATATTTGTTTTTTAAAATATAATATCATTTTTAATATTTTATAGATTTTATATGTATATATTTATAAAAGTAATTGACTTAAATTTATTATCCCCTCATATGTTATTATACATTATTAGCATAATTTTAATTTAATTAAAAATTAGAATACAAATATACTATACTATACTAATATACCATTATATTATTTTCATTGTATATAAATTACAAAATTAATAATTTGTATATTATACTATACTAATATATTATTTGTATACTATACTAATAGTATAATATACTATATTATAATATTATTTGTATACAAAACTAATATCTTTATATCTTTATATATAAATATATAAATATGGAAAGATATAAATATATATAAAAATATAAATATATAAATATATAAATATATCAATATATCAATATATAAATATATAAATATATAAATATATCAATATATAAATATATCAATATATAAATATATCAATATTTAAATATATCAATGTATAAATATATCAATATTTAAATATATACTAAAATATATAAATATATTTTTATTTATACGGATATACATTTATTTGTATATAAATATAATTTATTTGTAAGTTATTATTAAAAAAATCCTAGTAGCTCAGTGGTTAGAGTTTCAACTTCTAACTACTAGGTCCGGGTTGAATCTTGACAATGATGATAAATATTTTAATAAGTTAAACTTCTAAAAAATATAATATAATTAAGAGTTACTGTAATAAATATAAATAAAAACTTAAATATGTCAATAAATATAGTAATAAGTTAAACTTCTAAAAAATATAATATAATTAAGAGTTACTTGGAAATAAATATAAATAAAAACTTAAATAAGTAAAAATATAATATAAAAAGAGGTAGGGAAATAAATAATAAATATAATTAAAAATGTAAATAAATAAAAATAATTAACTTTGTTATTTATTTAGTGACCGATTTAAATCGGTCGTTATTTTTTTACTTTGTTACTTGATTTAGCGATCGATTTAAATCGATCGCTATTTTTTAACTTTGTCATTGATTTAGCGACTGATCTAAATCGGTCGTTATTTTTTAACTTTGTCATCGATTTAGCGACCAATTGGATATATTAATTTCGGTCGCTATTTTGCGATCGAAATAAAATCAGTCGCTATTTTGCGACAGAAATGAAAATCGGTCACTAACACATTAGCGACTTGGCTTTTTGCGACGACGCTTTTGATCGCTAACTCGATTAACGATCGATTTTTTGACATTAGCGATCAGAAAATCGGTCGCTAAAATGAATTTTTCTTGTAGTGATGTATTATTTAAGGATATATAAAATTAACTATTGTTAATAGTGACAATTAAAAATTTAACATATTATATAAAAATCATATAAATATTTTAATTATACTAAATACAAATATTTATTATAATTATTATATATATTATTTTATATTAGTATTGATGTAAAAATAGAGTAAAAATGATATATGTATTTTAAAAAATAAAATAAAAATATAATATAGATATTATTGTTTCTTTTTGTAACGACCCTAGAAATCGCTACTATAATGATGTCTTCGCAAAGTAGTAAACAAGTAAATAACAACATTTATTTTACATTATATTACTTGTAATTGTAACATATATTGAAATTCGAGTTCACTAACAGAACTTCAAAATATAGTAACATAATTTATTTATATATTATACATGTAAAAGTAGTTCCTCGAAGCTATCCCATCGAACTATCCCTGTTGTCCAGTAGTCACATCACCATCTCTCAACTCCCGATCTGCTCCCACATAAAAGTGATCATTGCGAGTCCCATCCACATGAAAAAATAGGGGTAAGTATTAAATCATTCGATATAATAAAACGAGATATAGAAGTAATAATTACATATTATGATCAATTACGAAATTATCAACACACTAAGACACCTTCAGGAAGTATACCCTAACTATGCCCGAACTCGGAGGCTATCATCTATGGGCACATTGTGATCGGTACCGCAGATACCATTCGACCACCCTCCACACGAGTAGGATTACTGGCGCCGCTTCATCACTCATCCTGGAGTACCCCTCCGAGCGCGCCACCAGTCATCCCCCATCGACTTCTCACCACCTGATCTCGTAGTCTACCCGACCAGACCAATCGGTGAAGTGCGGGACCTCATTCGAGAATCCTCAGACATAGTTATTACACTAATGTACTCTGTACCACCCGGGTACCATTCAAACATACAAAATTTATTCACATTTGCTTGGATTCTGGACCACCTGTCCTCACGGCTCATTCGGGTCAATAAATTAGTATTTGGCTGATTCTGGCACCAACCTTCGGCTCGGTCTAGCCAATATATAATGTCTCGGGATCGATTCGGGCATCGGCCCTCGGGCTTAGTCCGACCCACACACGTCACAACACTCTACTTTCATTCTCTCTCTCTTTATATATATATATATATATATATATATATATATATATATATATATATTTTCCTAAAATCATTTCGAAATCAATAAATTACTATTTTGCCCTTGATCTTTTAAAAAAATCCCCACCATATCCCTTTCTTCTTCCTTCTCTCGCTCAAGCGAGTACACCGTCGCTTGAGCGAGATGGAACCCGAGAGTCCCCTTTGTTTGAAGGCTTCGTCGCTCAAGCGAGTACACCGGTCGCTTGAGCGAGACATGACCCGAGAGTCCCCTTTGTTTGAGGCTTCGTCGCTCAAGCGAGTAAACCAGTCGCTTGAGCGAGACATGACCCGAGAGTCCCCTGTGTTTGAAGGCTTCGTCGCTCAAGCGAGTACACCGGTCGCTTGAGCGATAAAGGACCCGAGGGTGACCATTGTTTGAAGGCTTCGTCGCTCAAGCGATATAGTTGTCGCTTGAGCGAGACAGAACCCGAAAATCCCAAATTTTCTAGGTATACTCGCTCAAGCGACGTGTTTTTCGCTTGAACGAATTTTGCAGATTTTCCAGTCCGCCATTTTCAAAATCCAGATTTCAAATTTCTCAATTTCAATCACCCAAATTAGTTCCAAATCAAAATTTAACCATAACACATGTTCAATTTAAGTTAAAAACAACAATTTTAGTATATAATTCATCCTTAATTTCAAGAATTTCAAAAAAACTTTCAAACGGTGAACAGTTCATCAAAATCAGAAATTCTTCAAAATTAGACATTCTTCAAAATCAGACATTCCAATAATTCATATCTCTAATCCTATTCCTTATTCACAGAGTACCCAGCAATTCAATTTCATATATTGAATGAATTAAACTTCCCCTTACTTGGTATGGTATTTCTACCGAAGCTTTCCCACTTAATTCAAGTTCTCTCCCGTTTCACCAGATCCTGCACGAGTAGAGTCTCGTTGCTTGAAATTTAGACAATAGAAGAAGAAGGATGAGAGGAAAATTTTTGATTTCCCTTCTCCCCGCTCGAGTATTCATATATAAGAAAATTTTCTTCGTGCATGAGAAAAACTTCGTTACGAAGTTTTCTTGCACTGATAATATTAATATAATATTAAAATAAGGCATACGTCACAATCTCCCCTCCACAAAAATTTTCGTCCTCGAAAATAAACTTACTTGGAAATAGATATGGATAAGACTCTCGCATCGATCCTCCATCTCCCAAGTGAAGTCTCCGGATTCCGATCCTATACTACCTTTACCATTGAGATAGTTCTACCTCTAAGTTGCTTCAGTTGAGAATCCTCTATCCTTACTGGTCTCACATCAACGGAGAGATCGTCTCTAATTTGCACATTGTCGACTCCGGGACATGATCGGGGTCATGTACATATTTCCTCAACTGAAATACATGAAATACATTGTGCGGATTCGCCAAATGAGGTGGCAATGCTAAGCGATATGCCACTTGGACCTACCTTCTTCAAAATCTGATATGGGCCAATAAACTTGGGAGTCAACTCCTTAGATTTAATTGCCCTTCCTACTCCGATGAGTAGGTCCGATTCTCAAAAATACATGGTCTCCCCCCTCAAATTCCAAAGGTCTCCTCCTCTGGTCCGCATATGATTTTTGTTTACTCATAGCGGCTCTCAGCTTCTCTTGTACCTCCCGGACCTTCTCTGTAGTCTGCTGGAGTAGCTCAGGTCCAATCAACACTTTCTCCTCATCCTGATACCAACATAAAGGTGTTTGACACCTCCTCCCATAAAGAGCCTCATATGGTGTCATTCCGATACTGGCATGATAGCTGTTATTATACGTGAACTCTATTAATGGAATGATCTCATCCCAACTTCCTAGATTATCCAACACACAAGACCTCAATAAGTCTTCTAGTGACTGGATGGTCCTCTCTGACTGTCCATCATGCAGGGGTGATAGGCTGAACTCAACCTAAGTCGGGTACCTAATGCCTCTTGTAAAGTCTGCAGAATCTTGAAGTAAATCTAGGATCCCTATCAGAGATAATGCTAGATGGTACCCCATGTAATCGAACAATCTCGCGAATATATAGTTGTGGCAGTTTAGCCATAGATATCCTCAGATTTACAGGGAGGAAATGTGCACTCTTCGTCAATCTGTCCACTATCACCCGAGATCGAATCGTACCCTCGAATTGTCCAGTGGTAAATGGGTAACAAAATCCATGGTAATGCTATCCCACTTCCATTCAGGTATCTCCATTTGCTTGTAGCATTCCTCCCGGCCTTTGGTGTTCCACCTTTGCTTTACGACAAGTCAAACAAGCGACCACATACTCCGCAATATCTCTCCTCATACCGGACCACCAATAAACCTTCTTCGAGATCTTGATACATCTTAGTCATACCAGGGTGTAGACTTAGATGACTCAGATGACCTTCATCTAGTATTGCTCTCTTCAATTCCTGGTCAACAGGAATACAAATCCTTCCTCTAAATCTCAGAATATTATCCTCACCCATCTTATAGTCAATGGTCTGCTCGAATCCTAACTGATTTATAACATTTTTCAATGTCATATCACCTTGTTGTCTATCTCTGATCATCTTGAGAAAATCATTAGTAATGGTAATGCTACCACAACTAATACTAGTATCACGAAACTCTACATCTAGATGCAAATCCACTGAACTTCTCAAGTAATCTCAATTCATCCATCATCATTGCTGACATCCGAGCCGCCTTCCTACTCAAGGCGTCGGCCACCACATTCGCCTTTCCTGGATGATAAAGTAAGCTGAAAGTCATAATCCTTCGAAACTCCATCCATCTTCTCTGTCTCATATTTAGCTCTTTACGATCGAATAAATACTTCAGGCTCTTGTGATCACTAAAAACTTCAAATCGACTCCATAAAGATAATGTCTCCACATCTTGAGAGCAAACACCACTGCTTGCTAGTTCTAAGTCATGAATGGGATAATTTCTCTCATGAATTCTAAGTTGTCTCGACGCATATGCCACCGCCCTTTTATCTTGCATCAAGACACAACCTAACCCACTGAATAGAAGCATCACAATATACCCGAAAAGATTGAGTCACATCCGGGATCACCAACACTGGGGAACTAGACAATCTTCTTTTCAACTCCTGGAAACTCTCCTCACATCTATCTCGTCCAAGTAAAAGGTTGATCCTTACGGGTCAACTGTGTCAAAGGAGTTGCTATCTTAGAGAAACCCTCTATAAATTTCCGGTAATATCCTGCAAGTCCCACAAAGCTACGCACTTTCGTC
Source organism: Sphenostylis stenocarpa (assembly GCA_963425845.1). NCBI lineage: Eukaryota > Viridiplantae > Streptophyta > Magnoliopsida > Fabales > Fabaceae > Sphenostylis > Sphenostylis stenocarpa. The sequence goes on from OY731406.1 coordinate 53,502,578, forward strand.
ACTGTCTTAGGGGGTTCCCATTTTAACACTGCATCTACCTTGGTAGGATCTACGAGATATCCCTTCTGCAGATATTACATGTCCCAAAAGCTGCACTTGTTCTAACCAAAACTCACATTTTGAAAGTTTGGCATACAATTGTTTCTCTCTTAACACAGCCAACACCGCCCTCAGATGTTCCTGGTGTTCTTCCCGAGTTCTAGAATAAATAAGAATGTCGTCTATAAAAACAACAACAAACTTATCTAAATAAGGACGGAAAATCCTGTTCATATAGTCCATAAATACTGCAGGTGCATTTGTTACTCCAAACGACATGACCACATATTCATAATGGTCATATCTCGACCTGAACGCCGTCTTTTGTATATCCTCTTCTTTAACCAGTATCTGATGGTATCCAGATCTCAAATCAATCTTAGAAAAGATTGATTCTCCTTGTAACTGGTCTAATAAATCATCAATCCTCAGCAACGGGTACTTGTTCTTGATAGTCACCTTGTTTAGTTGCCGGTAATCAATACACAACCTGGAGCTCCCATCTTTCTTCTTTACTAGCAATACAGGAGCGCCCCAGGGAGATACACTCGGGCGAATGAACTTCTTTTCCAGCAAATCTTCTACCTGTTTCTTCAATTCAGCCAATTCTGCTGGAGCCATACGGTATGGTGCCATAGAGATTGGGCTCGAACCAGGAATTAGATCAATCCCAAATTCGACTTCTCTCCGAGGTGGTAGCCTTGGTATCTCATCTGGAAACACATCGGGAAATTCTCTCACTACTTGGTACCTCTTCCAGGATATTTTCCTTCATTTCATCCATCCGAGTCAGAATCAAATAACACTGAGCTCCCTCTCGTAGCTCTTTACGAACTCGTCGGGCTGATGTAATAAGTTCATCTCCTAATTCGGATGTACCAACCTCTTACGTCCACGATCAATCGGAATGCAATTGGTAGATAACCAATCCATCCCTAAGATTACATCCATATCCTTCAAAGGTAAACCGATTAAGTTCACCTTGTACTCGTCGTCCTTCTACGACAATTGGGCACCTTAAACACACATAGGAAGACACCACCAGTCCAAGCTGGCTGGTGTAGATACCCTCAATTCATAGGGTAGGTCACACACAGGTAACTTAAGTTTATCCATACAATTATCAGCAATAAAAGAATGGGTAGCTCCTGAATCAAACAAAACTCGTAGAGGTATATCGAGAGATAAAACACACACCTTGCACTAAATTCTCGACCTCGATGCCTCTGCTCCCGACAAGGCAAACACCCGATCCTGCAGCTCCGGGTTTCGCGTCACTCCCCCGGGTGCTAATGATGCCCCAGCTGAGACTATAACATTGGGATTACGTGGACGAGTCTCTAGCCACATGTCCCGGCTTCGGCAAGTGTAGCAAAGACCGCTCGAGAAGTGCGGGAAGGATTAGTGAAGGCATTACGTGGGCACTGATTCACTGTAATGAGGGCCTCAACATTGAAAACATTTTACCCGGATACGAGATCCCGATGATCGAGGTGTTGGGGTAACACTGCCACTCTCGGAAGGCTGGGGGCGTGAATAAGGCATCCTCCTCTCTGATCTACTACCCCTACTCGGGACCCCACTTGAGTGGGTCCTCATCACTCTGACTCCTCCCTCCTGGAGTCTCTCTATTGTCTTCGCCTTCTCCACCAGCTCTGGGAATCTCCTGATAGAGAAAGGAACCACCATGAGTTTGATCTCAGCCCTCAAGTCTTTCTCAAACTTCCTGCAAAGCCACTGTTCTTAAGTTGTACCTGTGTAGAAACGAGATAAGTGCTCAAATCGTATGGCGTAATCATGCACCATCATATTACCCTGTCTCAGACTCAGGAACTCAGTCTCCTTCTGAAATCTAACACTGTCAGGGAAGTATTTCTCCAGAAATCTCTCACGGAAAGTTTCCCAATTACACACCTCCCCACGTGCAATCATCATCCTTTGAGTCCCTGACCACCAGAACTCAGCCTCATCAACTAGTAAGTATTTCCCGAATGTCAATTTCCTGTCTTCCGGGCATAAGGTAGCCTCAAAAATCTTCTCCACTTCACGCAGCCACTTCTCTGCTGCATCTGGACCCAAATCTCCTCCAAAACGAGGCGGATTATGCCTCATGAACTCAGTCAGCCCCATCTGCTCTGATTGGTGATATCCAGCAGAGGATGATGCCATAGTTGGCCTCCACTGCGGGTAGGTAGCCTGCTGCTGCATGGCAGCTGCCAACATTTCCATTGCCCTGGCTAGGGCATCTACACTCGGTGGAGTAGGAGTAGGAGTAGGAGGTCGCGGTGCCATCCTATATCAAACGCAACCATCAATACAGAGCAAACATTCTCGCACTCACAATCAGAGTATAATCACAACGGACTTATCATAGGTTCACTACCCATCCCCACAGATTTACAAGGATACTACCGCTCTGATACCACTATTGTAACGACCCTAGAAATCGCTACTATAATTATGTCTTCGCAAAGTAGTAAACAAGTAAATAACAACATTTATTTTACATTATATTACTGTAATTGTAACATATATTAAAATTCCAGTTCACTAACAGAACTTCAAAATATAGTAACATAATTTATTTATATATTATACATGTAAAAGTAGCTCCCTCGAAGCTATCCCACTGAACTATCCCTGCTGTCCAGTAGTCACATCACCATCTCTCAACTCCTTATCTGCTCCCACATAAAAGTGATCATCGCAGTCCCATCCACATAGAAAAATAGGGGTAAGTATTAAATCATTCGATATAATAAAATAGATATAGAAGTAATAATTACATATTATGATCAATTACGAAATTATCAACACACTAAGACACCTTCCGGAAGTATACCCTAATTATGCCCGAACTCAGAGGCTATCATCTGTGGGCACATTGTGATCGGTACCCGCAGTACCATTCGACCACCCTCCACACGAGTAGGATTATTGGCGCCCTTCATCACTCATACTTGGAGTACCCCTCCGAGCGCGCCACCGGTCATCCCCCCATCGACTTCTCACCACCCGATCTCGTAGTCTACCCGACCCGACCAATCGGTGAAGTTCGGGACCTCATTCGAGAATCCTCAGACATAGTTATTACACTAATGTACTCTGTACTACCCGGGTACCATTCAAACATACAAAATTTATTCACATTTGTCGGATTCTGGACCACCTGTCCTCACGGCTCATTCGGGTCAATAAATTAGTATTTGACCGATTCTGGCACCAACCTTCGGGTCGAGTCTAGCCAATATATAATGTCTCGGGGCCGATTCGGGCATCGGCCCTCGAGGCTTAGTCGACCCACACACATCACAACACTCTACTTTCATTCTCTCTCTCTTTATATATATATATATATATATATATATATATATATATTTTCCTAAAATCATTTCCGAAATCAATAAATTACTATTTTGCCCTTGATCTTTTAAAAAAATCCCCACCATATCCCTTTCTTCTTCCTTCTCTCGCTCAAGCGAGTACACCGTCGCTTGAGCGAGATGGAACCCGAGAGTCCCCTTTGTTTGAAGGCTTCGTCGCTCAAGCGAGTACACCGGTCGCTTGAGCGAGACATGACCCGAGAGTCCCCTTTGTTTGAGGCTTCGTCGCTCAAGCGAGTAAACCGGTCGCTTGAGCGAGACATGACCCGAGAGTCCCCTGTGTTTGAAGGCTTCGTCGCTCAAGCGAGTACACCGGTCGCTTGAGCGATAAAGGACCCGAGGGTGACCATTGTTTGAAGGCTTCGTCGCTCAAGCGATATAGTTGTCGCTTGAGCGAGACAGAACCCGAAAATCCCAAATTTTCCAGGTATACTCGCTCAAGCGACGTGTTTTTCGCTTGAGCGAATTTTGCAGATTTTTCACTCCGCCATTTTCAAAATCCAGATTTCAAATTTCTCAATTTCAATCACCCAAATTAGTTCCAAATCAAAATTTAACCATAAACATGTTCAATTTAAGTTAAAAACAACAATTTTAGTATATAATTCATCCTTAATTTCAAGAATTTCAAAAAAACTTTCAAACGGTGAACAGTTCATCAAAATCAGAAATTCTTCAAAATTAGACATTCTTCAAAATCAGACATTCCAATAATTCATATCTCTGATCCTATTCCTTATTCACAGAGTACCCAGCAATTCAATTTCATATATTGAATGAATAAAACTTCCCCTTACTTGGTATGATATTTTTACCGAAGTTTTCCCACTTAATTCAAGTTCTCTCCCATTTCACCAGATCCTGCACGAGTAGAGTCTCGTTGCTTGAAATTTAGACAATAGAAGAAGAAGGATGAGAGGAAAATTTTTTATTTCCCTCCTCCCCCGCTTCAGTATTCATATATAAGAAAATTTTTACTGTGCATGAAGAAAACTTCGTTACGAAGTTTTCTTGCACAGTAATATTAATATAATATTAAAATAAGGCATACGTAACACTTTTCAAAACAATTGTATTTTTTAATATATTTTTAAGGAAGAAAGACAAAAAAAAGCCACATAAAAAATCTTACACTAAAAAAAATCGAGAAAAAAGAAATGTAGATATAAGTAAAGAGAAACAAAATGAATTCCTATCATTCTGATTATTTTCTTTGTAAACACTTTTGTTCACTTTTATTTGTTTTTGTTAGGAAAAGAAAATAGAAAAAAAGTTATTAAAATAATGGGTAGAGAAAGATGCAGTATGCAAAGAGATTGACGGAGCTCAGGAAACTAAATGGATGGTGAATGATAGATCATAGATCATGTGAGGAAGGAGCGTAGTCCTCTGACACCAGAGCAGTGAATGAATGATGTTATGGAAGGAATATAATACAATACAATACAGATAGATAGATATCATAGAAGTAGGACCCACCCATCAGAATCATTTCTAAACATTCAAAGATATGGATGGTAGTGTGAAGGAAGTAAAAAATTATGTTTGTGTGAATCTTTTGACAGCAGACTTCTACTGTGCCTCTGCAGTAAAGGCTGCTCAGGTGACTGATTTGATGAGGGAGTCAATCTGCATATCTTCCAATTCCAATGTGAGATCACAAAACTGCAATGCCAACTTTATTTTTACCAATTCACTTTGGTACTTGTGTACAAATTAGTGAGGGTGAAAAAAGAGATAAATATAATGTAAAAAAATCATTTTTGCTTTTTTTTTTTTTTAAAATTAGAGACTAATTTTGAAAAAGAATTAAGAAAAACAAAACTTATTTATTAACTTTAATTTAAAAATCGATTTAACAAAAGAGGATGATGTGGATAACTTAGTTTATTTTTTTAATAAGAAAAATAGGAATTAATTTTATATATAATTTAAAGGAACATAAATTTATGGGTGTCCATGTCATCCCGTCCTTCCGTCTGCAACAACAAGAATCATACCAAAATTTTTAAAAATAATTTTAATCATTTGATGATAATAAATATATATAATTTAATTCAATTATAGTGAGAAAAAAAAATTTAAAATCAAACTATTTTTTGTTAATTTTAATTTTTAAATTTTTAAAATCTAAAATTCGAAAACGATTTTTAAAAACTCTTTTAACAAAACGGTTGGAGAAGAAGTTTTCTCGGAGTATATGACCACTCATCTAACAGAGTACATGAATTTTGTTTTAAAAGGAACATAAACTTTATCAACATAAACCTTATCAATATGTATTATAGTAAAAAACATATTTGAGAAAATAATAATAAATTATGTAGAATGTGAATTGAAAATAGGATTATTATGAAAGACATAAATAATCCTAAGAGATTACTATCTTATTTATAGAAAATTAATGACGAACCAACATGTGTCATATCTAAATATATAATAAAAAAATAGTGAGTTAAATGTTCAAGAGTTATCAAACCCACAATATAGTGAACAAATACTAAAACACACAATTATATTGAATGGTTGATGGTGTGACGATAGAAAGTTTTAATTTCTTCAATTAACATGATCAAATGATATTAGTAAATGTTCCTTTTGTTAATTACATATTAATATATATATGTTGATCCAATACAAGTTGGATAGATTCATAAAAATTTATAAATATCAATTTCATCAAGTATGAAAGGAAGATGGTTAGTTTTCTTGTACAAGTCCAAATTTTATTCAAACCAATTATACAATATGAATAATCAAGTATTATATACATAATACAAAAAAAAATTTATAAATAAAAGTAAAATTTTGAATCAACGTAAAAAAATAATCAAATAAGACAACAACTTTCCAAATATTTCTTTTATTTGAACTTATTCAGTTTTAAAGTCTTTTCGTTCTGAAATAAAAAAAATTTGAAGAAATTATACGTTTACCACAATATACATTTACAACGAAAATGGATCAACTAAATCTAAATAAATAAATAAAAACTCATTTTACCATATTTATAATAATTTTAATAATTATATAAAAAATAATATTATAATATATATTTCAATTTTAGGAGAATTTTATTATTTTAATATGTATATTTTGTCATTTTCACTTCGAAAATAAAGCATAAGATAAAATTGGATGACACACAAAACATAAAATATTAAATACTTAAAGATATCACCAAATTTAATTATATTTTAAATTTAGCTTCAATTATCCTAATTTATTTTCAATTTTTCATTTATTTTTTAATTTTAATATTACTATGTAAAATATAAAATATATACGTATATTTTTAAATAAATAAAAAATATTAAACTAAAAAAATACAATATAATATAACTTCTATATTAATGTTAAAAAATAAATCATACGACCAAAATCATACGAACATCATTTTAATAAAAAATAAATCATGTAACACGATTTCGATAATATAAATTTTTTAATATAAAATTGTATTTTAAGTACGACATGTAAAAATTCATAATTTAAAAAAAATTTATCCATTTTAACAAATCACTATAAAAATTGTACCAGTTTATAACTTAACCGTTTTTACTGTTAAATATGAAAGTTGTTTATGTTTTGAATATGGCAGATTCATAATTCAATATTAATTTTATATATAAAATCATGTTTGTCTTCACCTCTCCATTATTCTTTAATTAAGTATTTAATAGAATCTTCATTATACAATAAATTTGATATTTTGTAAACAACTATGTAGTTGAAAGTAGATAATGTTAGGTTATAGCTTTGGCCTTGAAGAAAAATCCCTCAAAAAAGGATATTGGAATTGTTCAAATTTTAAATCTTCTATAAATAATTTGCAATAATATATATATTTGGAGTTGTTGAACTTTAATTTTTCATACAAATTCAGTCATAATGTATGCAAAATTTTTTAGCTTTAGTTTTTGGTATGGGCTATTTTTGTAAAAATTTAGTAATAATTTGTAAAAACGTATTCTATTATAAAACCAATTACTAAGCCACATAATTTTTTTATTTTTTACCAAATGCATATTCATTCTATTCATTCATATGGTAAACAATATTTAAACATAAAAAAAAACTAAGAATTCAACCATTATTTTAAAAGAATTAATCTAATTAAAATTTAACGAATAATCCATTCAAATTTATAGGTAATACATTTGATCTTCTTCACCTAAACTTTTATAACCTACTTATTTATTTATTATTTTGGCTCTTCCACTTAATAATTATTAAGTATATTTATTTATATAATGATAATTTTTCTTCTTTAATTTAATAATTATTAAATATATTTATTTATATAATTATGATATTGATATATTTTTTAATGAATATTAAAAAAACTATTAATATATTAAAAAAAGATTTTATATTTTTATATTTTTTTATCTTTTCATATTTTATTATTATTTATTAATAAAATATTATTTAACTTCCCAAAATCATTATCAACAGTACTATAATATATATATATATAACACTCATAATTAACTTGATGAATCAAATATTTAAATATAAAAATAAAAATATTAAATTCAGGATGTACTATATTATAGCTAAGTTGAATACAAACTCATCATTCCAATCTGTTCGTTGATTTACTTCCAGCTGCCCTTGTAATATATTAATTAAGTGGTTAATTGACTTCTAATTTCCCTTGTAATATATCAATTAAGTGGTTAAATTATTATTCTGTCGTTTTTCTTTAAAAAATATTATTTGTTTTTATATTCTTTATTTGTATATAATAATTCTACGAAAAATCTGTCTATTATAAAATGTAAACACTATTTGTGATGATTTAAAAGATTTAATAATACAAAGTAAAAAGAAATCATCCCGAATTTCTAGAAAGGTTAACATAATATATTGCAAGATTTGTATTAAATTGTTGAGGATTCCTATAAATTGAACTTTGATATCAAATAAAGTATAGTCACACTCTTAATTTCATATTGAATGCAATCAAATTGAAGATTTAGAAAAAGAATGTATGATAACACGTAAAATTTGCAATCATTTCATTGAAATGTACTTTTTTTAACCAGATTACAGTAAATATTGAAATACATATAAATCTTTTAATATATATATATATATATATATATATATATATATGTATATATAATTATTGTATTATAGAAGATCTTAAAATGGAGAGATTGTTCCGGAAAGAAAATATTAAGCATACATTTTTAAAAAGTTATTTAATATTACTAAAATAAAAGTTATATGAAGTTTTAAAAGATGTTGTATCTTATATAATATGGAGAAACCAATATGAAAAATTAAGGTAGAATTTTAAAATAAAATCTTACGTTTTATATATATATATATATATATATATATATATATATATATATATATATATATATATATATTTGTAAATGTTGATAATATCTTAATGTCTCAAGAGGTAAATGATAGGAAAGAAAAAGTTAAATTATTAATTAAATTTTTGAATCATCGATAACTTTTAATTATATATTTGAATTGTTATTGTTGAATATAGAAGATATAGAGTTTGTGATTAATCTCTCTTGTGTATAAATCACACATAAGGTAGTCCTATTTATAGTAGAGAGATACAACTAAAAGAGTATCTGAAAATAACAGAATAAACAGAAAATATTGTTTGATATTATGGTTAACAATATCTTAACAATTTCAAATAATATCTAAACAATATCTAACACTCCCCCTCAAGCTGGAGCATACAAATCGTATGTGACAAGCTTTTTACAAATATAATTAATTCTAGGACCCCGTAATGATTTAGTAAAAATATCTGCTAACTGATCACTTGAGTTAACAAACTCAGTCTTGATGTCTCCAGACATAATCTTTTCTCGAATGAAATGATAGTCAATCTCAATGTGTTTGGTCCTCTCATGAAAGACAGGATTAGAACTAATATGAAGAGCAGTCTGATTGTCACACACAAGTGACATTTGAGTGACATCTCCAAATTATAACTCTTTAAGCAATTGCTTGAGCTAAACAAGTTCACAAGCAGTCGAGGTCATAGCTCTATATTCTGCTTCTGCACTAGATCTTGCCACAACACTTTGTTTCTTACTTTTCCATGAGACCAAGTTACCACCAATGGAGACACAATATCCAGATGTAGATCTTCTATCCGAAGGAGATCCTGCCCAATCAGCATCTGAGTAGCAAACAACTCTTGTATGGTTATTAGAATCATATAACAATCCTTTTCCAGGAGATCCTTTAATATACTTTAAGATACGAATGACTGCATTCCAATGATCTTCACATGAGAAATTAAGAAATTGGCTTACCACACTGAATACAAAGGAAATGTCAGGACGAGTAACTGTAAGATAATTCAATTTTTCAAAGTCGATCCCACGAGGAACAGTTTCAATGGAAATTCCCAATTATGCTTACTAAGTAGATTAAAACAGATTAGGTTTTGCAAATAAGAGTTGAATTGAAATTAAATGACAAAGACTTGTAAATTGTTAAGAAAATATCAATTAAAGGTACTTAGGATTGACTTCCTTCCTTATCCCTCTTTTGTAATGGCTAAATCAATTAAGAACGTCAATTAACCTAACAATGTTGATGTCACCTACTCAAATCATCCATGTTGATTCCTCACACATGAAATTCATAAAAAAACCTAATAAATGTTGATTCCTCACACAATTAAGATATTTTCCAGCATTAGGGTTAGGGTGTTTAAGCACTTGATACATTCATTCCATTCCTGACAATTAACGTAACAAATATTCTTACCGTGATCTAGGGTTCAAGATATATTTTCCAATCATACCTCAAACAATCAAGAATAAATCATTCCAAAGCATAAAGGATAAAAATAACAACATCAAAGCATAGATTAATATCTCAAAATATCACCATGATACAAAAGAGTTCAAAGGAAGTGCACCGAATCCTAAGAGAATGAAGTTAGCCACTCATGTTGGCCATTACAATGCTTCAATTGATGAAGAAGAATTGATGAAGATTGGACAAAACCCTAACAGTAGTCGTGCCTCCTCTCCTCCAAGACTGTTTGCTTTTCTCAAAACACAACTTATCTTTTTATAAGAGAATTTGGGTCGGGCCTTGCATCATTCATTCGCTTAAGCGCTCTTCTTTTTTTCAATTTTACTCCAATTATGTTGACAATTATGCTCCTTACTCTTGTATCAAGGTATTCTCGAATTCATCCTATATTGGGAGAAAAATATATTAGAATTAACATAAGTTAAGTGGTTTCATAACAATTCAAGGCATAATTATATCAACTTTTTACCACTTAACACCAAGTTACCACCAATGGAGACACAATATCCAGATGTAGATCTTCTATCCGAAGGAGATCCTGCCCAATCAGCATCTGAGTAGCAAACAACTCTTGTATGGTTATTAGAATCATATAACAATCCTTTTCCAGGAGATCCTTTAATATACTTTAAGATACGAATGATTGCATTCCAATGATCTTCACATGGGAAATTAAGAAATTGGCTTACCACACTAAATGCAAAGGAAATGTCAGGACGAATAACTATAAGATAATTCAATTTTTCAACCAATCTTCTATACTGCTCAGGATCAGGTATAAGCTCCCCTTGATTTGGTAGAAGTTTAGTATTGGGATCCATGGGCGTATCAACAGACTTTGAATTCATCAACCCAGTTTCCTCCAAAATATCCATGGCATACTTCCTCTGAGATATAACAATACCATCATTGGACTGTGCTACCTCAATACCCAAGAAATATTTAAGTTTGCCAAGATCTTTGGTCTGAAAATGGTGATAGAGATGTTGTTTCAACTGAGAGATGCCATGGTTGTCACTATCTGTAAGAACGATGTCATCAACATATACTATCAAGTAAACACATCCAGCACTTGAGTGTCGATAAAAGACAGAGTGATCTGCTTCACATCGAGTCCTACCAAATTATTGAACAACCTTGCTAAAATTTCCAAACCAGGCCCTAGGAGACTGTTTTAGGCCATATAGGGATTTGTGAAGACGACATACCATCCCAAAAGACTCCCCCTGAGAAACAAACCCAGGAGGTTGCTCCATATAGATTTCTTCTTGCAAATCACCATTGAGGAAAACATTTTTAACATCTAGTTGATAAAGAGGGCATTATTGAAGAGCGGCCATGGCGATAAATAAACGAACATAAGTCTTTGCCACAGGAGAAAAGGTATCTCTATAATCCAACCCAAAAATTTGAGTATAACCTTTGGCCACAAGACGAGCTTTGAGGCGATCAATAGTACCATCAGGTCCAACTTTGATAGCAAACACCCACCTGCAACCAACAACAGATTTCCCAGACGGTAACGATACCAATTCCCAAGTTCCACTATTATGAAGAGCACTTAGTTCATCTAACATGGCCTAACGCCAATCAGGATGGGCTAAAGCTTCACGAACAGGTTTTGGAATGGTCACAGAAGAAAGAGAGGAAAGACATGTATAAAAAGGTACGGACAGTTTTTGGAATGGTCACAGAAAAAAAAGAGGAAAGACATGTATAAAAAGGTAATGACAGTCGATGATAACTCAAACCAATATAATGGGGAGAGGGATTATGTGTAGAACAGATACCTTTTTGGAGGGCAATGGGAAGGTCAGACTCAGGTGTCACATCCGGAGGAGACAGAGTAGTTGGCACTTGAGTAGAGTCACATGGTGGTGGTTGTGATTGGTTTCGACAACTATAAACCTGAAGAGGCAGTGAAGAAGAAGCTGATTGCGGAATGGAAACTAATGGTGAAGAAGACACAGTTAGAGAGTCACAAATAACAGGAACATTAAATGTACTAGGAGTGTTGACAAGATTGGATGGAGACAGAGGTGAAGATTGACTTTTAAAATAAAAAGAGAATTCATCAAAGGTGACATCTACAGACACAAAATAACGGTTAAGAGAAGGAGAAAAACATTTGTATCCTTTTTGTGATCTTGTAAACCCTGAGAAAACACATTTATGTGATCTAGGAGAAAGCTTGTCAAGACCAGAACTGAAATTATGAACAAAACATGTAGACCCGAAAACTTTTAGAGGTAAGGATGAAGTGGTTCATGAGGGAATAAAATGGAATGAGGTATTTTATTATCTAAAACTGAAGATGGCATGCGGTTAACAAGATAACATGCAGTAAGAAGAGCATCACCCCAAAAATGCTGAGGAACCTCTCCATGAATTAAAAGAGTACGAGTTGTTTCAATAAGATGTCTATTTTTACGTTCAGCGATACCATTTTGTTGAGGTGTATAAGCACAAGAAGTTTGATGCAAAATACCATGAGAAGCCATGAATTGTTTAAAAGAATGAGAAAGATATTCACGACCATTATCACTGCGCAAAACTCTAATAGAAACACCGAACTGAGTTTGAATTTCATTGAAAAAAGTTTGAAAGATATGAAATAATTGAGAACGATTTTTCATAAAAAATAACCAAGTGCATCTGGAATAATCATCAATGAAAGTAACAAAGTATTGAAAACCTAAAGTAGACTTAACGCGGCTAGGTCCCCAAATGTCAGAGTGAACCACGACAAAAGGGGACGAAGCACCACATGTGACACTACGAGGAAAGGAAGTACGATTATGCTTGCCTAATTGACACGACTCACATGTCAAACTAGACAATTTAGATAAGGCAGGGACAAATTGTTGTAACTTGGCAAGACTTGGATGACCTAACTGAGCATGGAGAAGAGAGGGAGACTCTATAACTGCACCAACATGTGTAAAGGGACGAAGATGATAAAGACCATGAGACTCACATCTCGTGCCAAACACCTGTTTCGAACTCCGGTCCCGTAAACACAAGAATTGTTGGTAAAAGAAACAACACAATCAAGAGAACGAGTTAGACGATCGATGGATAACGAGGTTAAAAGGAGACCCGGGGACATAAAGAACATTATCAATGGTTAAAGAAGGGAAAAATTTAACGAGTTCCAACACCATGAGATGATGCCGAGTGTAACAAAAGATAAAGGATCAGGAGAGGATAAAGAGGAGAACAAAGATTTGTTACAAGTAATATGATCAGTGGCTCCTGAATCAAAAACCCAAGGACCGGAAGAAGATGGGGTCGGACCGAGCAAAAGATGTACTCGTATGTGCGACGAGACACGAGTGGAACTAGAAGACTGTTGATCCTTATACCATTTGAGAAATTTGTTGAACATAGCAGGTGTGCCTGATGAAATAGAAGAAGGAGGATCCTTAACAGATAAAGGTGGGAAAAAATCAGTCTGAGCAACTGCAGCAGGTCGAGGAGGACGACCATGTAATGCATAACACTTGTCAATCTTGTGACCTAGCTTGCCACAATGTTCACACTTAGGACGCCCTTTTCCCTGTTTGCGAGGACGAGTTCGGTCATCACGGTGAGATACCAATGTAGAAGCAGGTGTGTCAGGATTGAGTTTTGCTGGTATACGCAAAAGAGTAGAGCAGGTCGATGTCAAGGTGGGGACAACCGGAGAACCCAAAATCTGATAACGAATATGTGAATATTGATCAACAAGTCCGTGTAATGCCCCTAGCATAAAGAACTTTGATCATTGTCCTATCTCGGTGGCAGGGTCGGGGGAAGGAGACAATAACTCATTGAACTCATGAAAAAGAGCATGAATTTAAACCATACCATGTTAAGGTTCCAACATAAAACCAATTGGCAATATGTGGAGTAACCTAACATGTATTTAAACCATACCAAATGATATGAGGTAGGCGATGTGAGACTTTCAACATGCCCCCTCCAACAAAGTCTGCCGGACTAGACAAAGAGTATTTTTGACCCAATTAAAGGACAACTTTTGGCCCATGACAATAACCGAAAGATGTTAGGCTTTTGGCTCTGATACCATGTTGAATATAGAAGAAATAAAGTTTGAGATTAATCTCCCTTGTGTATAAACCACACATAGGGTAGTCTATTTATAGTAGAGAGATACAACTAAAAGAGTAACTGAAAGTAACAGAATAAACAGAAGATATTGTTTGATATTGTGGTTAACAATATTTAACAATATCCTAACAATATCAAATAATATCTAAATAATATCTAACCGTTATTTTTAATTAAATCCCACATTTTGATTTATTTTTAAATTCAATTAGTTTCTTTAATCTTTCACGTATCTTTGGAAAACTGTTGGAATGTAAGGTGAAACTAGAAAAAGAATTGTCCTAAACATTATATATTGCTACTGAATTGAATTGAACTCCAATAAAATTTGGATTTGTTTCCAGTATACTTTCGTTTTGATTTGAAAAATTGAAATGTTCATTTGAAATTTATGAAATTATAAATATACTTTAAAATAATATATTTATTTAAAATATTGAAATAATTAATGTATTTAAAGTGGTTTGAACAACTCAACAGCTTTTTTAGGATGAAAAAAAAAGAAAAAGAAAAAATGAGTGAGTTTAACGAGAATTTGCAATCTTGGATCGAGTCAATCTATTCTCTCTTGGTTCAATCCGTCTTCAATCCGCAAAAAATGGGACGGTTAGCTGATCAATTATAATCATTATGTTACAAACCTTAATTCTTTCCGCTAAAGACAGGTTAACATGTCAGTCAATAATTTATTTTATAAAAAAAATTATATATTTTTTTAATAATATATATTTAATTATATGAATAATTTTTTAAAATATTTATTTATTAATTTTATTTTTTATTAAATAAATTAAAATTATGGTTATATTTATGTATTAAATAAATTTATTATAATTAATAATTTAAAATCAATTAATTAATTTTTATAATTTAAATCATAATATTCAATAACATGATATAAAATATAATATTTTTAATTTAATATATAAATATTTTTAAAAATTGGGTCAATAAATTAATTCTTTCGTGACTTGTTGAGTTGATAGATTAGAATAAAACTAGTTAATAAACTAAAACTATCCATTCATCATATTATTTTTTAAATGGATTGGAGTAGCGATTTAATAAATCTTAATTTTATCGGTTATTTGATCCTTACCACACTCCACTTAAGATTGTGAGATGATTAGTAATTTTAAATTTTCAATTTATTTCAACCTGTTCTACTTAATATGCTAATCTGGTTAAGAAAAAAAAGATTTATTGATCCATTTTTAAAATATATTTATATATTAAATTAAAATAAAAAATATTATATTTTTATTTATAATATTAAAAATAAAAATATAATATAATATTATAATTTAAATTATAAATAATAACTAATTAAAAATAAATTAAAAATAAATTAAAAATAATTATTTTAATATATAAATATAATAATATTTTTAATTTATTTAATACAAATATTAATTAACAAATAAAACTTAAAAAAATATAATAATTAAAGATATATTTTGAAAAATACATAAAACAAAATTTTATAAAAAAAATTATTATTTAATCTACTTATCTGGAAACTTTTAACAAAACGGATTAAGATATATAGTTGGTTCTAATTATGAAAGATTAGTTCGTCTGATTTTATTATTTTTGATGGAAGGGACACGTGAAAATGGGATGAGGCACCCGTTCTACAACCGAGCTTTTTCTTTCAAAATAGTTGGATTCAGTTCCCCTTAAACTCCTTCTACTTATACAATTCAGTTTAACCAAATTATTTTAAAAGTTTAATTAAGTTTTTATAAAGTTTAATTCAAAAGATTTGTTATTCCATAATCTCAATTATATGTTTAATTTTATTATATAACAAATTTATTTTTATAATAATAATTTATCCACTTTAATGATTAAATGAAAACTGCAGAGGGTGCAGTTGATTTAATATTTAAAAAGAGAATCCAAATCCAATAATTTAACCTAAATGAAAGAAAGAAAGAAAAGATTCAACCGTGTTGTTTTGTTTATCCAAAAGCTAAGAAATCAATCCTCTGATTTTTTTTTTAATTAAAGCATGTAATCTATATCAATTAAAAAAATCTGCGGCAATCATGTGTAATAATTGAAAATTAATTGGCGAACGCGAATTCCACCAAATCGTGAACGTAAGAAGTAAAAAGGTTGATCGGATCCAACTGGGTACGCGTGATGCAATGCAACGCAAGGCAACTTCATTGAAGGGAGATTTGATTTGGTTCAAAAAATGTGAACTGTGTGAAAGTCAAAGAAGATGGGTTTGGAAAGAAGAGAGTGAAAGGTGGACCCGAACAAGATACGTTTGGTCGTGTCTGACCATCAACAACGTTACTATTAATAATAAAAGTATGATTGTGACAGGAGAAGCGACAAGTGCAGGTGGGATAATCCTCTCTGCTTCATTTCCAAAAACAACAAACAAGATCTCTCAGATTTGGATCCTCCGAATCTCCCTCCTTTTTCATTTTCATATTATTATATTATTATTATTATTATTCGTAACCCTTTTCTCCTACGATCACCATTCATTATAAAGCATAACCACCTCTCTCTTCCTTCTTAGCTTTCCTCTATTTTTATACCATACGATTCTTCTGCCCATTTTTTCTTCAATCACTGCATCATCGTTCTTCTCGTTAATTTATTCAATTCTACGATGGCTGCCGCCGGTGATGTTTTCAGGCAGGGCTTGCCGGAAGTGGGTGCCGGGAAGCTGCATGTGCTTGCTGTTGATGACAGCCACGTGGACCGCAAGGTCATTGAACGGTTGCTCAAAATCTCGTCTTGCAAAGGTATAGGACTGAAGATGCAGATTTTTCGTGCTTTTGTGTGCTTTTTGTTCTGATCCATGAAAAAGTAAATAGTATTCGAAAAGGGTGTTTTATGAACTAGACTATTTCGGTTTTGGGGCACTTTTTGTTGGTTTTATTTCACTTGGACTGGGTTCTGATGTTATTGGAACTGGGTGTTGCAGTGACGGTGGTGGAAAGTGGAAGCCGCGCTCTGCAGTATCTGGGATTGGATGGAGAGAAAAGCTCTATTGGTTTTGATGTAAGCATATTTGGCTTTTGAATAACTTGTGCTTGTTAGTGTTTACTTGGAAGTGATGCTTATATTGTTGTTTGATGACTGTTGTGACAGACGGTCAAGGTTAATTTGATAATGACAGATTACTCCATGCCGGGGATGACAGGATATGAACTGCTCAAGAAGATAAAGGTGAGAAATGAGAATGGTCTTTGTTGTTTAATCTAAATTTCTTGTCGAAGATGAATGAACAAGAAGGGAAAATTATTTATGAATGGTTGTGGATTTTCCCATTTTCTGCTTGGATTTTAATTCTCTCTGTTAATTCTGCAGGAATCATCTGTTTTTAGAGAGGTTCCAGTGGTGGTTATGTCGTCTGAGAATATATTGACCCGAATTGATAGGTGAGCTCTTCATTAAAACAGGATGCTGTTCAGTTCTTATGTGGTTTTAGGAACCTTTGTTTTTCTGGATTAATTCTTCAACATTTTATTGATTTATGTGGTAAAGGTCTTTTGTTTTGGATGTTGTTTGTTGATTTACTCATGCTAATGCTTTGATGAGCTTACGAATTAAGATAATTCGGGAGTATCACATTGCTGCATCTGGAGCCCTTGTTTCTGATGATTCCCATCTAAACTCGTACCGCATTTGTGAAAGACATGAATTTGATATGATTAAGATCTCCTTGCAATATTTGTTAGCCATGTTAAAAAGTGATTAAGAAGATTAAGCTGGATATTGGAGAAGGGGATCTCATGGTATGAGAATCTGTTTTTTGACATAGACTAGCAGCATAGTGTGTTGCATATAACGAATCTCACTTGTGGGATAAAGCTATTATTGTTGTATTAGATCCCATACTTTCCCATTCCAGGCTGGTTCCAGTAAAATTCGTATTTACCCAATCAATAATCTTAACATGTTAGTCACATGGAGGAGGTTTTGAGAACATGTTTCAATCTTTGGCTACAATGATTGAAGCAAGATGAAATCTAGATTCCCTCTTGCCTAATTGTCAACTGGTTGCACAAGGCCCCTGTTGGCGCACAGTGGCAATTATTGTCTTTATAATTGCCACATAATTATAATCTTATCATTAACTTCTACAATGCTTGCATTCATACATGGAATACCATTAGTTTATGTTCCTCATAAACATTTGAACCAAGTTCTATATTTGAGTTGTAGATTCATTTATTGATTGTTTACTTTTGTGATCGACAGTTGTTTGGAGGAGGGAGCAGAAGAGTTTCTGTTGAAACCTGTGAAGTTGTCAGATGTAAAACGCGTGACAGATTTCATCATGAGAGGTGAAGGGAAGAAAGGAGTAGAAAAATCTCACAAGAGAAGAAGATCAGATGATTGCACCCCTCCATCACCTTCTGCATTGCACTCAAAGAAGTCCAGATTGAGCATATAGAAAGAGCAGTGGTGTTTATGTCTCCTCCAATTTTGCCAAAACCATTGTTCATATTCAAAAGCCTTTGATGTTATTTGCATTTAGACAAACACATTGCTGACAATGAGTACTAGGATTAGGAATGAGTGTAAGAGGATGACTGAATCACTCTGCTTTTCATTTGGCCGCTTACAATTTTTTGCTGTACAGAAAAAAAGTTCATTAAAAATTAACGAAGCCCTCTATTTGGAGGGGTTTTACTTCAGTTTTTTTTACTGTCTCTACTGTAGAGTTTTATTTCTTTTTATGAATTTTGCATGTACAATTTATGCACTACGATGAAGCATTTCTCTATTTGACGAAGAAACATAAAAAAGATGAAAAATTGAGAAAAAAAATGCAAAAGGGGAAGATTAAAAGAAACATCAGATGCAAACATGATGGGAAAGGAATTGATAATATAAACACAATAGTTCTTTTTTTCCTTTAATTAACAAAAGTGGACCAAAATAAAAATTATTTATTAGATACAAAAATGAGAAACAAAAATTATTGATTATCACGCGCAAAATGTAAAATGTAGAGGGACCAAAAGTAAAAGAAAAGAAAAATAACATATAAAGATACTGATACGTCACTTAACAAGCAGGCAAAATAGTTAGATGAAAATAAGTTATTAAAGAAGAAAAAGATAAAGAAAAACAAGTAAAAATTAAAAGTATTTAGTCCAAGAGGAATAGAAAAATATATATAGAAGAATTAGAATATATGAATATAGATATATTAAAAAAATAGTATAATGAATTCTACCCAATGTAGGTTAATTTTTTTTTTTTTGCTTTTATCAAATATCTAATCTTAATTTTATCCTCAAGATCAAAAGTGTAAACTCAATTTTTATCATTATCATACTAGGATTGAATGATGTTTTATTAATAACATGTACAAATTTATCTAAAAATAAAATAAACATGAACAATGAAAATTATTTTCAAAATGTTTAGTTTATTAAAATTAAATAATTAACATAAAATTGTCATATACATTCGGAAATCAAATTCTTTGTCTTCTAAATATCACTCTCATGTTAAACGTATATTTTGCCAAAAACTTTTACAGGTGTGAACAATGGAGATAGACTCAAGTGTTTTTTGGTCCTGGATTTATTACACGCGTTTATGCAAATTTGGACGCAAACCTTTGAAGTCATATTTGGACACACCCATTAAAAAGTGAAGATTGTTAACTTTGCTTAAAAGATGAAAAGTTACATGAACAACGTGCACCAAAACACTAAAAAAGATGCAGAAAAATAGTTCATTTTTTTCAGAGTTAACGCGTCCAATCCTTCACTATGCATGATGAAACACACAACAAGCCTATGCCTCTGCCTTGCCCAGCATTCTAATGTTGGATACAATTTTGTTCCCACTTTCTGTCATGAACAAGAAACACCATCTATGGTTTGAAGTACATGATTTGTCTCACAATTCTAGCTTTAATCCCATGGCTTTCTGACTTCTTCTTAAGAACACTTCTACATCATCCGACAAGGCATTTACACACCCAATGGGGAATAGGAAGTACAGCAAATAAACATGCAACAATCAGCAAGTGAACGTGAAATTGTCTCATCTCAAAGGAAAATGAAGGTTGAACTTATTTGAGACATGGCACGTCATGAATGTGTAACTAACAGCATACAACGTGCATTATGATGGAAGATGTTAATTTCTTATTAATAATTTATAATCACTAAAAATGTATGAATAGATAAGTGAAAACCAAAACAGGTTGTTATAAATCAGAGTAAAATTAACAAAAGTTTTAGTTTTTTAATGGTCCAACTACTATTCTAAAACTGATATCAAGAACTAATTTGTGTGAACATTATTTTAACACTGTTGAGTTGTTCATCACAGATACTGTTTCTGTTGAATCTTTATCTGAATAAACTCACAAATCTAAAAGCAGAGATGCCAGTACTGTCGAGTGAACATGGTCAAACTTTTTTTCTTCTCCACAATCGTCTGCAGAATTGGTGGAACAATAAAGATTATATTATAATAATTGAGGAAGTTCCTGTTGGCTCCAACCATGGGCAAATACCAATGTATATTTACTGTAGTTGTTTGTTATCAAGCACCAAAAGTTTTGCACTGATAACAAAGTTTCCACTTCCCCTAGGCTTATAAGGCCAAGAGTATAATAAATTAATATGACATGCTACTTTATTCTTCTCAAAATTAGTCATATAATAAACTAATATTAGTTTTTTCTGAATTTGATTACATATTATTGTTATGAAAAGAAAAGTCTTTCAATGTTAAATTAACCTTTTTGGTAACATTTGAGTTGTCTTTCCATATTATATTTACAGTCTCCCGTATCACAATCAGAAAATCTTAATGACGAATAAAAAACCCCTGATTATTAAACTACACAATATTAGGATTTTTTTTTTCATATTTTAACATTTAAATATGACTAGTTGTTTTCTCAAGTGGATTGTTTGGGTTTTATCTAATATGGTGTAAATGAGTTTTCTCAGTTTTTTTAAGTGTGTTTAAAGATTCCGTGGAGAAACAAAGATTGTAATATATATATATTTTTAATTTTAATAAAATATTTATAAGTTCTTTGTTTTACCTTTTTATTTATTTATTTCTACATCCCAATATATATGTATATATATATATATAAAATAATTAAAAAGTAAATGAAAAATAAGAATATAAATGACAAAAGAATAATTAATATAACAATTAAATAAAAAATGTTTCAAAAATGACATTGTCAAAGAAAAATATAGAATTAAGGAGTTGATGGTAGACAATTTTGGAGTCTGAAATTGAGAGAGTTAAGAGGGTCTTTTGAGATTGGATAAAGGATAAAGATGTGATATAATTTTTGGAATAATGCGAGTCCAAATCCCGTGATAGTTTTCATTGAGAATTTAAGAAACCAGCGTGATTCATGCAAGATAACAGTAAGACCATAATAACTAGGTTGCATCTACCAGAGAGAGAACAAGACAAAACCCTTTAAGCAAGATGAGCAATTGGTAAGCATTTTGAGGCACAAGGACCAAGCAAAAGTTGAAGAACAATAAATAAGAAGCATTGGAGCCCTTGAAGCTGAGATTCCGACAACCTTTCCTGAGTGCAACAGCTGGAGGAAGGTTGATGATGTCTGAGAAGGAACCGTTTTCAGAGACGGCAAGCAAGACACAGCACAGAAACATTTAATATTATATTTAAGAAGAAGGTCAATTATGTGTGGAATTAACAACTGCCATAAAATTGGAGGTGGGACGGCACAACCGTTGCATCCACCGTCAACAGAGGGAGCATTTATCACTCCCCATTATTTGTTTAATGGAAGGTTGAAGGGGTTGTTGCACTCTTCAAACCATCCTTTCACCATATGCCAATGGAGACCCTGTGTGTTGTGCTAATAAGATAAAGAATATTAATACAATTGTTGTCATTCCGAGAAACGACTAGGTCCGAAGGCTGGATTCCATGTCTCAAGGATCTGTAACTTGTCTAGAGTTTGTCACCAGCATCTCCAACCTATGTTTTTATTTCTTTAAAATTCAATTATTTTTATTTTTACTTTCTAAATTTTAATTCAACTTATTATTTCGGTAAACTACTGACTTAATATTCCCATCTCTCTTAACGTTCTTAACTTAAATAAGTTTTAGCATTTTTTTTACTCTGTAATGTAAGTAATTATCTCATTAAGATAGCCTTATCTGTCGTAAAACACTGTCAGTGAGCACCATAACCGAAAACCCATGATTACATGACCTAAAACCCTCCGTAAAACACGTGTATTTATAGAAAAGTTAGCTAGCATTTGAGACTATGACAAATATATGACCTCGGGTTAGTTGTTAATTCACCATATGGTCTTTTTCACTCTTTTAATTTAATAGTTATTAGATATATTTATTTATATATTTATAATTTTTTAAATTAAATTATTATTATTATATATATTTAATTATATATTTATAATATCATTTTATTTAATATTTTTTAATAAATATTAAAACAAATTATTAATATATATTCAATAAAAAGTATTTAATATTCTCGCATTTTTTATATTCTATCACCTTTTTATTATTTATTAATAAAATGATATTTAATCTTAAAAATTATTGGTGAAGATTAGAACTGTCAAAATAATTTTTATCTTATAGGTAAATTAATTTAAAGGTTTAAAAAATATGTTAGGTTAGATAAAAAAATTTATGATCTAAATTAAATTAGATTTATTTTGATTTAAAGTTAGTAAGTTTATATATTAATTCATTTTATAAAATAATAATTATTTTTTAAAATAAAAATAATATTATTTTATTAAAAAATATATATGTATTATAAACTAATTTACTAATGAATTTACTTATTTTAAGAGTAAATATATATTAGAGTCTAATAATCATATATTTCAAGATCTAATAGATAAGATTAATTATTATTTTAAATTAATAAATTATTAAAAAAATTGAATGATGATAATAAAAAATAAATTTTTAATTCTTATTTTAAGAAATAATAAATTTATTATTTTATAATTTATATATTAAATTATTAAATCTTAAATAAAAACTAATTTTAATAATATAATTTAAATTTTAAAATATATTTTTATTTTATCTATATTTTTAATTAATTATTTTGATATAAATATATTAATATTTTTTTTAAATTTTAAATCAAACTAAAATTGGTTTGTTAATCTATTAACCTAATATAGAGTCATGTTAGACTAAAAAATATTATTCATTTTTAAATATAAATTATGTTGGATCATCAATTTTTTTATTTTACTCGTAAGACCATACCAAGTTAGGTCAAGTAGCCTGCTTTAACAACTATTAACAACTATAATAAATATCCATGAGTATTGGTAGAGGTAGATATGTAAAAGGTACATACAATACCTTTGACAAATAGATATATTTTTGAACAAGATTTCGTTTAAGGTTTGATAAAGGTCTATTAAGACTTTGTTGCTATAACATATTGATACTCACTGTAAGGTTGAGACTAAAGTCTCATGTTCTTTTCTATCTTTTAGTTCTCGATCGAGAATTATGTTTCAAGTATGGTCATAAATCCTATATTGTTAAGAGTTGAAGTTAAAAGTAATTTATATATATAATTTTTTCTTAACCCATCATAACACATTTTAAAAATAAAACAATGATTAACTAAAGTTTAGAAGTGGATAGTACCTCAATAATAATAATTTATCATAATAATATTATTATAACGTACTTAAATATAAAACACTATTGTTTTTAAATAAAAAAAATTATCTTTTAAAAAACATTTTAATTTCTGTATTTAAATATCATTAAAATTAAGAATTAAAACTAAGAATAATTTATATAGCTATTATTATAATACGATGCTAATAAACTTGAGTATTACACACTATTATTCCATATATATATATTTTTTAATTTTAATATTTGGTTCAAATATCATTAAAAATTCTGCTTAAAAGTTTTTATTTTTTTCATTACGATCCATTTTGATTTTGTATTTTTAATATCACATATTTTATTGCCAAAAGCATTTGGGGATATGTTGTTTGGTTAAAAGGACTAAATTTTTTTTCTTAGTTCGTTTGGAATTTGAAAGATCAAACTTACTCCAAATTTATTATATATTTTTATAATACATTTTTATATATTTTGGTTGAGTTTTATTATAATACTATTTATTTTTACCTTTTTGAAATCTAAGCAGCTTTTTCTCTAAATTATTTTAGTAATGAAATAAAGAATTATAAAAATTAACGAAAAACTTTATACTAAATTTTGCCATAAAAAATTGAAAATTAAAATGATAAAAATAATTAAAGTTGCACATTTAAAACAACTTTCAATTTTAGTGTATGTCACATTTAAAATGTTTCATAAATAAAGTTGTGTATAAAATTTGATGTTTGTCACATTCATACACATATGTTTGTCAACAATATTCATACGTTAAAGAAAAAGAAAATGTTCCAAGACACAACATCATCAATACTATATTCATAGTTTTGTGTTTATAGCTAAACAAAATTTGAATCCTTACACTTAAAAATAATCTGTTTAGTCCTTGTATATGCTACTTTTAATTTCCTTTAGTCTTCTTTTAGTTTTTTAGTTTTCCTTTTTTATTTTTTTATTTAGATGTATGGATTAAATGATATGTATGCGAATTAAAAGACATTAATATTTATTAAAGGGACTAAAACAAAAAAAAAACATATATTTTTAAGTATATCGGATGGAATTATTTATAGTCCTTCGAATGTTAAGTCTTAAAAGTAAAGGTTGAGTAGATTTGTAACCTCTCAGGAAGATCTGAAATATGAAGACAAAGGAAGTGTAACTTGAATAAGATTTTTTAATAAAAATAAATAATAATCATCCAACAAATATGTTATAAAAAGGAAGAAAATGAGAGGAAAAATGTGGAGGTTATGTTTGATTAAATTCAAATAACAGGAGTATATTCTGAAAAAAAGACATAGGTTCCATGATCTACTCACTATAAAAAAACATGCGAAAGTAAATTCTGTAAAAAAATTGATGAAATGATTTTAATTTATGCTACCCATCTAAACTTTGGCCGTCTTATGTGCAATTTGATTGGTCATCAATTTGGAATCGGCCTTTACTACCAATTTAAGCTCCTACTGACATGGCACCAATGACAACTACCTCATTGAAAATATCAACAACCGCGACCAAGAAAATTGAAAACATACTACACAAGTGTTATTTCGTGACTGCAATTTTACTTTTCTTTTCTTGTCATCTTACTATTCTTCAATTCTGGTCTCTGCACTTTCCTACAGTTCTTCAACCAGACCATACTCATTCTTAGTTTTCTGGTATATCTCATTCTATGATCAGCTCAAGATTATAAAAAACTTGGGTGTTCATATTCCTATCTGAAAATATATCAATGTCAGCCTCCAGTCATGCAATTGAAAAGGCTGTGGTTGCCACAGCTGGGGCTATGTTACTCTTTGCAGCTGTTTTTGTTTACTTTTTTCACAAATTTGTGCTTGCTAGATACCACCAGAGACACAAAATTGGAGCAAGTTTGCTTCGAGAATCTGGAGTGAACCTTGAGTATATAAACAAAGTTGGTGGCAATGTGAAGGGATTAATTGTTGAAGAAAATGGGGTTGATGTTCTTTATGTGATGGACACAGAAAGAAGACCATTGATAACTGGATTCCAAAATAGTATACTTAATCCAAGTTATGAACATGATGAAGAAGAAAAGAGAATAGATATAATGGTCCAAAGGTCCAAAGTATCCAAGCCTGAAATTCCACAGGCATGTGAATCTCCAAGCTTGGTTGGTCAAGAGAATCAAGTTAAGCCAGAATCACACACACCATCATTTTCAACATCACTAACACCAAGACAGAACTTGCCACAATCACCTCAGCTAGCACCTCCACTCCAACCACCACCACAATCTCCACCAATCATAATTGAGAACAAGAAAACCCAACCACCACCACCTCCTCCTCCTCCAACTCGTCCTCCACCACCACCACCTGGTCCACCTCCTCTTCCAAAGGCCAGTGGCTTCATTTCATCACTGAAACCCCCACCTTCACCCAAAGGGAAAACAAACATAAGGAGCACTAAAGAGGGTATGACAGGGGAGAGTTCAAGAGAGAAGGGTGTTGGTCAGACAAGACTGAAGCCTCTACACTGGGACAAGGTTGTAGCAAATGTTGATCATTCAACAGTGTGGGATCAGATCAATGATGGCTCTTTCCGGTAAATCCTCCTAATTCTTAATTTCACTAGTAAATGTTTTAAAGATTTTAAATTGTGGTCTTAATTTTGTTATAATTTATGACATTATCATGTAACTCAGTGTTTATATCACTCCGCTTTCAATTTCACAAGAAGTTCTTCCCCTTTTTACAGGTTTGATGATGAACTAATGGAATCACTCTTTGGATATTCAAGTAGCTATAAAACGCAAGAAAGAAACAGAATTCTTTCCACTATGGCTAAGTCCAATTCCAATGCACCAGCTCAAATATTTATTCTTGACCCAAGGAAATCTCAAAACACTGCAATTGTGCTAAGATCACTTGCCATTTCTCGCAAGGGAATCTTGGATGCAGTTCTTGATGGTCAGGGTCTAAGTGTTGAGACACTTGAAAGACTCACTAAAATAGCTCCAACCCAAGAAGAGGAAGCCAAAATCATCCAATTCAGTGGCAACCCGGATCAGCTCGCTGATGCTGAGTCTTTCCTGTACTACATCCTTACAGCAGTTCCAACAGCATTCAACCGTTTGAAAGCAATGCTGTTCAGGTCGAGTTATGATTGTGAAGTTCTTCAGCACAAGGAACAGCTACAAACACTTGAAATGGGTTGCAAGGAACTGAGAACTAGTGGTCTGTTTCTGAAACTCCTTGAAGCCATTCTCAAGGCTGGGAACCGGATGAATGCTGGAACCTCAAGAGGCAATGCACAAGGTTTCAACCTCAGTGCTCTTAGAAAACTTTCTGATGTGAAAAGCACAGATGGGAAGACTAGCTTGCTTCATTTTATAGTAGAACAAGTGGTTCAGTCAGAAGGAAGAAGACAAGTTCTCTATCAAAAGCACAAACTTCACATGAGCAATGTTGAAACAAGCAATGTAAAAAAACCTTATTCATATAGCCTGACACAACAAGAGGCAGATAAAGAATACACAATGCTTGGTCTGCAAGTGCTAGGTGGGCTAAGAGATGAGTTATCTGAAGCAAAGAAAGCAGCCAGTATTGAGTATCACAATTTCATCACAATGTGTACCGCTCTCAATGCTCATGCTAGTGAAATTAAACAGATTATAACATGTTGTGGCAATACCAGGAGTGGTGGATTTATCAACGAAATGAAAGGGTTCCTAGAGGAATGTGAGGGAGAACTTGAGGTGGTGAAAGAGGAGCAGACAAGGATCATGGAGCTTGTGAAAAAAACAAACGATTACTATCTAGCAGGAGCATCCAAAGACAACATGGTAAACCCCTTTCAACTGTTTGATATTGTAAAGAATTTTGTTGACATGGTAGATCAGGCTTGCATAGAACTAAAAAGGAAGGTAGAAAAGAAGAATTTGGGAGGAGAAGCTGCCTCAACAACACCACCTTTGTCACCATCAAAGAGGGCACCACTGAGATTCCCTAACTTCGATTTGTATTTTCTGTCCAATGTTTCAGAAACTTCATCTTCTAGCCAATCAGAAGATGATTTCTGAAGCTGGATTTGAGTTTATATCAATTTGGTTCAGTAAAATGTTCAGTGGTGTTCCCTTGTCGATCATAGATTTGGTATATAAAATCTTTAACTTTGATGGATTTCGAAGCTGTACAAAAGATATGACTAAATGATTATACTTCAATAAGCTTGTTAGAATGGTGATTTTGGTCCAATTGAAATTGAGGGTATTAGTCTTGACAAAGAATAACTAAGAAATTTCTTCATCTTCACATTAATCTTGTTTCTATTTTGGTTGTATGGAATTGCTATAACACTAGGCTCATTATTATGCTAATTGGCTTGATCAAATTGATTGTTAGGAGAAATGAATTATCGCACATAAAATTTTTTCACTTCACCTCATTTCACGTACAAATAAATTGATCTCTTCATGAATATCTAGTACAATTTATGGTAAGGCACTTCCCATTTAAGGTTAATGTTTATAAATAAAAATATAGATACAAATTTTCACATCATATCCGAAGTCATAATAATGAATATTTTATAATGCTCATATTTTCATTTTCTGGCCGGCAACACAATGTCTCCGTAATAAAAAATGATCAAAAAGTTAGAAAAAACTTTGTAATGTTCAAATCAAATAACAATGTTGTTAAAGGCTTTAGATTATTAATTAATGGGACAAGTCTTATCCAACAACTATCGAAGTTATCATCGGCGACAGTGATTTCAAACTGTTTGGACATGCTTTCAAGATTAAAATTCCCAAATTGATAAGAGACAAACAGAAAAATCCAAAAAGAAAACCCACGTGCTAAAAAATACTAACAAAGTTTTTTGGATGCGGCAATTTAGTGTAATAATGTATTTTTCTTAAACAACAATTTTAAATAAACTAATATTAGCAATGGAATATATATATATATATATATATATATATATATGCGCATGTATTTATAATTATTTTAAAAAATATTAATGTTTATTTTTATGGGATTTAATGCTAAATTTTAACTTTTGAAAATACAGTTTTACTTTAAATAAAATTTGAATTATTCTATCAAAGAAAATTGAAATTTAAAGAATTTAAATTATCTAAACAAGAAATTTTAATTGCATGTAATCCAATTTTTTAATATTTCAATTTAATTTTCTTGGATTACTAAAATAAACACATGGTTAAGTTACTTGTTAGTGATAGTTGTTTAGATTAGAAATAATTTATTTTCAGCCAACTAACGTGGACCAGAACTACCACTGAAAATTTTAAATCGTTAAATATTATTAATAAGAATAAAATTAAAATTTAATAACTTTGAATTACTTTTTTCAAATAAATACTGTAATAATAAAGCAATTTTAATTAAAAGATGAAATTAAATGTATTTTAATCTTTTAATATAAGGAAATTGTCCAATAAACTTCTACTTCTGTTTAATATATCATGAATTATGCCATTAGGACATGTTTTTTTTTTTTCCAAAAATAGTTTTTTTTTAACGAGACATTCATTCAATAAAAAAACACGTTAAAAAGGAAGGTATTAATACATTTCTAACACATTCTATTGGCATTTTTTTTCTCATAAAACTACAAGTAAAACTCTTTAAATAAGAAGAAAGACTTGAATAAATCTGTTTTTTTTTTCTTAAATAATTTTCAACAGAATGAGACTGAAAATGTGTTTGAATATTTTTAATGTATAAGAGTATCATGTGTTGATGAAATCCCAATCAATATTAATAATATGTTATTACAATTTTCAATTTATGAGAAAAAAGTTAACAAAATCTGATTCCATACGACATGAAAATTTATTGAGATTGTGATGATAGTGAATCAAATACAGTACTAAGATTGAAAAGGGTCCCTATTATTTGTGATGAATCTCAAGTACGAAAAACATCATGCTAAAAGGAATCCTAGGAGTTTCGAGGTTGGTGTGAGAAACTGTTTGACAATGCTACACAACATTCATACGCATGTTCAACACGGATTCGTGAACAAATCATTAGTTTATTTGGGAATCCCTTACGGGATCACATGCCCTACGGTTGAATGTTTTTAAGGAATTAAAGAACTATTTACATACACTTGTTCAACACGGCTTCGTGACCTCATCATCTTGTTCATTGAACGGTGGAGGTTTAAGTCAATGTCAACGCCTCAATGGTGGTCTTGATCCCACCTGATAAAAAAGAACCATCTCTACTTGATGGCTAAGCATTGATCAAACTTCAAACCTTCTCTCAAGTAGGGTGAGAAGCAATTATAGAGAATAGAAATGAGGGCAGAGGTGATTGAGAAGGCTTATGCTGCGTCTTGGAAAGCTCACAAGTCACCAGACAGACCTTACCTTGTTGAAAAGATCAGCAGAAACGAGGCTTCAGAAGTTATCATCTGTTTTCCTGGATCAGATGCTGTCAAGGATTGGTACTCTCAGAGAAACTTTGGTGAAACCAAAATAGATCTTCGCCTCTTTCCCTCACTCAGAAGCATTGGTAACGATGAACCTGCTTTGGTCAACGAAGCCTTCTCAAAAAGATTCCAAGACATTTTGTTGGCTAGACCATCACTTGCAGATAAGGTGTTGTATGATAATAACAACTCTCTTATCCATTATGATTTAGTTTTGCAAACATCACTTTTGGTTTTTCTTGTGTTTTTTGAGTTTCCACTGTCCCAAATGATCTATATTAACTGATATTTTTTTGTCGACTATTAGTTTCCCTTTATTTAAGGAAAGGAAAATGTTAATTAGTAGAAAGTTGCTACAAATACTTTTTTGGATCTACAATTAAATAAATTAGGACACCTAAAGAGAGAAAGAAAGAGGTTCATTAAATAGAAAATTATTCAACTATACTGTTAGTAAAGAAAAAAAACAGTAAAATTAACTTTAAATCTCTGATAGTACCATATTATGCTGTAGTAATAATGAGGTGTTACAGTTCTATTGGTATCTCACTTTTGTTCTAATTCATTCATTCATGTATGGTCAAGATATGCCAAACTTATAACTTGTTTGGGAATCTGCTGTGAAGGAATGAATCAAGTTTGAAATGTGCAAACTATAATTATTAGTCTTTTGCTTTCACACCTCAAATTTGAAAAATCATTCTAAGATTGGAACTAAACACACTATTAATTTGTCTAACTTCTAACTTATCACTTTTCTTTCAAATTACTTCGCATCAAACGACATTTCTGCAGATAGAGGAAGCTACAAGTAAAAAGAAGCAAATAGTGTTTGCTGGACACTCTTCTGGCGGTGCAGTGGCAATTCTGGCAACCCTCTGGACCTTAGAAAAATACAAAACTCCAAAATCCCATGGGGGTATCCCTCCCCTCTGTGTAACCTTTGGTTCACCCTTAGTTGGGAATCACATATTTTCCCATGCCACAAGGAGAGAAAATTGGTCTAAATACTTCTTTCACTATGTGATGAGATATGACATAGTGCCACGTATCCTCTTTGCTCCACTCTCTTCCCTTGACCAATCATTTGAACAAATTTCACAATCCTTCAACCCCAGATCCAGGTCTTTCATGAGCGACTCAGTGGGAAGAGCCAGTGCGACTACAACATCAGATTTCTACTTTACCATAATGTCAAATGCTGCAACTGTCACAAGTCATGCTGCTGCTAAGCTAATGGGCAGCACAGATAGCACATGGGAAACTCTGGCAAATTTTATTCCCTTAAGCCCTTATAGACCCTTTGGAACTTACTTTTTCTGCACAGGAAATGGAAAGTTAGGGAAGAAAATTGTGATAACAAACCCAAATGCAGTTCTACAAGTCCTGTTTTTCTCTTCTCAATTAAGCACTGAAGCAGAAGCTGCTCAAGTTCCCTACAGAAGCCTGACAGAACATAAAATTTATGGCACCGAACTGCAACAAATTGCAGCACAGAATGTTGTGCACTTAGATCAACAACAGCTCCAGAAGCTCGCTTTGTCTGAAGATGGTGCTGGTGGCTCAAATGCAACCATTAACACGGCCTTAACTGACCTTGGTCTGGTAAGTAAATTATTCTGCATTATATCAATTATTGGAGTTATGTGCTATACATTGTAATAAGATCATAGGATAAAATCCTAGTTATATATGTTTCTTATCCATCCAAATTTGGTTTTGTTGAACAATGATACTCCAGCAAAAAAGTTAATCGTGAAGACATTAGTATACTTTTGCCTAATGAAAATTATGATATTCATATAGATTACTGGGTTTATGTTTATGATACATAAATTTTCTATACTAATTTACAATTGTGTTTGTGTAGAAATTGATGTGAGTTATGAGTATATTAATAATGCCATTAAGCATTTCTATTAAAAGTTTAATTTTTATAATACCATAACAAATGAGTCTAACGAAAATACTAACTTTCTTAACTATTTCTTTAGGGTATGGATTTTGCTTTCTGAAGTAGATCTAGCTAAGGAATTACAGAATATATATGATAATTCGTTTGTTTTGAATTTCAGAGCCCAAGAGCAAGATTGTGCCTTCGCGCAGCGGCTGAATTGGAGGTAAGAAAGTCTGAGAACGAGGAAAAGTTCAAGCAGAAGAAAGCTTTTGTCGAGCAAAGAATAACGAAGGAACTAAGGGAATACAGAGAAATGTGGGAGCACCAAAGAGTAGGTTTCTACGATGGCTTCAGGGAGCATAAGAAACCTGAGGACTTCAAAGCAAATGTGACGCGGCTAGAAGTAGCAGGTGTGTGGGATGAGATCATTGAAAAGCTAAGAAGTTACGAACTCCCAGATGAGTTTGAAGCCAAGAGAGAATGGATTGATCTTGGAACAAGGTGTAGAGAACTAGTGGAGCCACTAGACATTGCTAATTATTACCGACATGGGAGGCATTATGAGGATGATGCCTCTTCTTACATGGCTAGGGGAAGGCCAAAACGATATAGGTATCCTCAAAGATGGTTGGAACATGCTGAAAGAAGGCCACAAGAACCCAACTCAGCATCTTGCTTCTGGGCTGAGGTGGAAGAACTTCGCTACAAAACTGGTACCAGTGGTGCCTCATGTAGAGGTGTTAAGGAAAGGGTTGAGCGTTTGGAGGCTCAGATAAAAGCATGGAATGAAAAAGGAGAACTGGCTAAGGATGTGTTCTTGGAGGGTTCTACCTTGGTGAAGTGGTGGAGAACTCTTCCTCCAGAACACAAGCAACAATCATGCATTAAAAGTCTTATTAGAGAGTGAGATGAGACAAACATGTTACACGCATGGCTAGTCTATTATGCGACTGTATTAATTGGTTGAGTAAAATTCCTTTTTTTATCCTGTTTCCATCTTTTCCTTCATAGTTTTGCTTCAGAGTAAAATTTATTTCTTTATTACCTTAATAATAATTTATAAGTTTTTTAAATTTGTATAAATTTGATTTCACATAAAATACAATGTTTAAATAATGTTGAAATAAAGTATAATGTCCATATTAAATGTGTATTCATCTGAACAAATTTATAGTCATATAAAGTGAAACTTGAACAAAAAGATTTAGTAATAAATATAAAATTAACCTGATCAATTTTATGATGCACATAATTAATTCCTCTTTGAAGACTCTAATAATTATTTTTAATATTTGACTTCAAATCTACTCACGCATTTTTTATATCGTGAATAATTCATCAAATTAAGTTTATGGTATCAACTGGGGAAGATATATTTGTTTTCCTTGAGCAAATGATTATTCTTGTTTAACACTCACATATTCATCTTCAATGAAAGGGTTATCTTGCTGGACATGGTGACCCCTGTCATGTTGTCATACATCATCAATATTTACGACATTCAAATTTTTAAGAGATTTCTCATTAAATCTATTTGTCCAACTGAAGGAGTGACTTGAGTGTAAAGTCAAATCCAAGCCAAAAAACAGTAGAATATGTGTGATTAAAAGATCATAAGGTAAAGACATACCCTTAGCCTTACATTTTTTCATGTCTTATGATATAATGAGGTCAATTAATTGGAATGTGATTCTTTATGCACCATATCATATATATATATCATCTTGTAAGACTTGAACATAATTGTCTTCTCGATGACTCAGAATATGAACAAAAACATAATGTAGAAGTTTGTCCTTTATAGTTAAACTACCGACATTCCTACAAGTTTGTACCTTCTGGTCTAACAATCATAGTCAATGCTTCATCTCTATCATATCCCAGGTCTTCAAATATGTCAGCAAGATCAATCCAATGACCATGATATTTTAAATAGGTCAAATTTAGCCAATCATCAGGTTTTATCCTAATTTGGATCTGTTACACATCAGTTACTAGCTCATCAGGCAATCAATTTCAAAATTGTGTAAAAGACTTTTATGAGGTCTTCATAAATACTACCTATTAAAGTTAGAAATTTGCCTAACCCTTGAAAGAAAGGTGTTACGGGAATTCGAACTAGATCATAACAAAAAACCTTCTACTGCAAAAGTAACGACCATGTTCTAACAAAGTTGGAAAATGAGGCAAGTTAGGAGGAGGGGTTGGTGTAAAACCTTCTACTGCCTTTTTCTCCTTACTTTTTGAGGCATGACTCAATCTCTTTGGTTTTGACGATAATGAAAACATAATTCAAACCTGTAAAGGTAAGTAACACCAATATACATGAAAATAAACATATTAAAACATAAATAAAATTAGTAAACCTTAAATTTGACAATCAAACATAAATACAACAATTCAACAACATTTTGTCAGCAATACATGAAGTTGTCATAGGTTGAACAACAACAATAAACATAGAACATAAACCAAATCCCAATAGACACAATACATCAACTTGCCATTGTTTGAAAAAAATATAATACCAACAAACATAGGTAAAATATTTAAAACAACATTATCAAACATATGTGACATCATAAATGAACTATGACGATCCTCCACCGGTCACGTGCTTCAACAAATAATTCATTCGTAAGTGTGGTGATGTGCCAAAAATCATATCCCTATGGATGAGGTTCCTGCAGAATGTTAAACTCATAGCATGATAAGATCAATTGATTGTCATGCAAATTAAGTTGACATACTGTTGTCAAATATCGTTAACATAATGTTACAATGTTGTAGAGCTGCTTTGAATCATATTTGTTCACTCATCAAGTCAGTTTGTCTTTCCATGGTCATGGTTTGACGCTTCACCGCAATAACCTAACATTGTACAAGATCACATCAATGCTCGACCACCTCTGTTAATTTTGCAAAATATTCTTTACTCTTCCCCATTCTATCCACCACTTGGTGTATCCCTGTAATCATATTTTCCAACTACACATTCAAGTCTACATTAACCTTGTTAAATTTTTGTTTTAAGCCTTTAGATGAAGACGTTCCTGCAAAAGGAGAAGCAGGGACAAATGGAGAGACACCCTTGGATTGTATGAATCCATACTAGGTGGATTGGGCTGCATCTCAATAAATGTTGGAGTATACTCATGGTGCATAAAAGGATTTGAAGCAACATCATTTAGATCAATGCCTAAGTCCACTATGAAACCCTTGCATCTACGAGATTTTTTTTTTCTTCACTAGCATCCTATTAAATTCATAATCCAGAAATAACATCATTCTATCAATATCAAAATTGTGTCTACAAACTTGGCGTGCAGTCTCTATCATGTGGACGGTGGTATGATAAGCTCCGCATAATTATTCCAACAAGTCGTAAAACTTAATTGGGGTCACTTGCCATTTGGTAGTAGTTACATCGTTCACTATTACAATTAAATGTTAAAATATATACTTCAATGTAACAACTGAATCAAGTCATTGCAGACTTTAAGTTCAGCTTCATATTTGCTTGTGGTCTCATTCCAAGGAAAACCACTTAGGCCATTAAACAAATTGTGCACTTTCCACCATCGATATTTGAGACTTTCCAATCTATTCTTTACGTTATTCTTGTTGATTCCAGTATAACCTGTCTGTCGTAACATGTCGACAAGTATATGCTTGACGTGTCCAACTTCCATCTATTCTAATCTCAGCTCGAGCCTCATCAATCATGGTTGTTAGCATTTGAATATCCATATCTTAAGTCCACTTTATAAATTCGCGCCTATCCTGACTAGCTTCAACATGCCCTTTTTCCCTATTCATTAGGAGCCAACAAATAACTATTTTATGCTACTTGTTATCAATGTTAAAATGAGAATTTCACTAGAGTTAATATTGTATAATTTTGTCCATGCCACATATCTTAATTATAGAATCGATCAATATATTAAAATATACATTGTCTCATACAACACAAATATTACAATGAAACAAAACAAATTGCACGTCACTTTATTATTCATTGTCAGTCCACATTTGATTTGCAATCATGTCCTCAAGTTAGCTCCTTTCCTATAATCATCCTCATGAACTTGTGTTGTAGACCTATCATTTTGTCGCTCCAACAACTCCTGATCCACTTCATTTACAAACGAGTTGTCATTGTCTACAATACATAGAAAATTGTGCAAAATACAACATGTCAATACTATATTCCTCGATGTTCCTAAAGAATAGTTGGGTTCCGTACCACTTGTTATAATATGGAATCTTTTTTTCAAAACACCAAAAGTTCTCTCAATATATTTTTTTAATGCATAATGATGATGATTAAACCACTGTCATGGGTTTTGAAGACCTCTTTATGAATACTCTTTTAGGTGGTACCTAATTCCTCAATATGGAGTATTATTTTGGGCTTTCAACATGAACTCTGCATCTCCCAAGTAATATTTGCCTACAAAAAATAAAAATACTTAGTAATGCCAATTAACCCGTGATGTCAGTCAATAAATGTTGAGCTTCGTGAATTTTTCATACCTTCAGGTATTGTCAGTAGATCCTTTCTTGTTAAGACATCTTTTAAAATCCTAGGATCTGTTCCAATTCTTTCTCATCCTGCTAGGACATATGTAAATTCATATCGAAACCACAAGCTGCACAAATATTTTGAGTTGGCCAATTTTTTCTACATGAAAACGGGGGGCATCCGATCATGATACCTTAACTCGAACATGAGTTTC
Source organism: Sphenostylis stenocarpa (assembly GCA_963425845.1). Classification (NCBI taxonomy): domain Eukaryota; kingdom Viridiplantae; phylum Streptophyta; class Magnoliopsida; order Fabales; family Fabaceae; genus Sphenostylis; species Sphenostylis stenocarpa. Next base: position 53,539,656 of record OY731406.1, read on the forward strand.
ATCAATCGTCCCTAGACAATCCTTAAAATATGAGTAAAATCTAGGATTGTTATGTGATTGTACCTCTCTTCCCAAGGGTTAAACAAATTTTTTTTCTCTAATTTAATAATGACACTCAACACATTGTAAAAATTTCGACTGATAGTTTCATCATATCAATGAAAGAAAAATGACATAGTTCGATTTTTAAAATTATGTCCTAAGGTGTGTAAAATTTTAGTCACTTGTTCTTCTACTGTCGATCTATACACATCTTTGACCATATCAGTAGTTCTTAATCGTTGACACAATTTAATGAAGGTCACATGTCTCATACAAATAATATCTCAACACCATTCAGAATGCTCAAGATACGACATAAACTCAGATCGCCAACAATCTTTTTCAGGACCTAACAAGTTAGTGTTATTGCTGGTGGTAGACATCATATCTAGCGTACATAATACATGATAAATACTACATAGTATTGTTAGTCCCCAACTTTCACATTTTTTTTTGTATTTGCTCTTGAGCATGACATATTATTCATGTCTATTCCCAGAACATTAGTACTCATTTGTTGTTCGTTGTCTAAATCCATATAATCTTCGTTTTCATTCTCTAGGTGAAAGAATAGTTTCTATGTAGAAAAAAATATTTTACTTTAATTAATTATATCATATTATGGATAATGATAATAATAAAATTGTTATTAAATACTGAATATTGTATTAATTTTGTATGTCCTAAATAAATAATTATACCTCAAACTTAATTTAACTAACAAAATAATTATACCCTCAAATATTTACTATAATTTTAATATTTTTCACATATAAATTATTTATACTTCAAACAATTATTTTTTTAAAATTTAATAAGTTAATTCTAACCTTATTTATTATCTAAAAAATATTCTTATGATTATTTTTCTAAAAAATTACCTTATACTTATAGATAATTACCTAAATTTTATTTTTATTAATAGTTAATTTAATAATTTAACTCTTCACTTATCAACTTGAAAAAAATTGGTAAGGTTATTTTGGAGTCAAAGAAACATTGTGTTTTTCTACTTCCATACTTACCTAAGCATACATGCCTAATTTCTACAATTATTATCTCAAACATATTTCCACAATTATATTCTTTGATCCATTATATGCAAACACTCACAACACATCAAAGAAAAATATGGTTTCTCTGTAATTTTGTAATAATATCAACAATCGCACAATCATTTGATGCAGGGAATGCTTATTTAGAGGGCACATAATCGATTATGTGTGCCTCCATAATCGATCAAGAACAAGTGCTTAATCGATTATGCTGCATTACATAATCAATTATCAAGTTGGATATACTCAATTACATAACCAATGATAATCGTTATGTCTTCCTTTATAACCAATTAGAGAAGCTCATCTAATGGATTATGCTTTTAAGCTTCACATATGTGTATCAATGGTGTAACTTATAATCAATTCACACAACAACACAATAATTCTACAACAAACTCATGGCACAAGTGAATTTACATGTTAAATGACTGAAATGAACAATAAATTGTATAAGAACAAGGAGAAAAAATTGAGTCGAGTGGGTGGACTATGGAGATATAAGGTGTCCTTGCACAACTCTGGTTCTTTATTCGCGCAATGGAAACTATGGGAATAAGTGTATTTATAGATGAAATTGTAATGGTTCACGAGATATGTTTCAACGTGTGAACAGTACAGACCAACATTCGTTCAATGTGCATGACCATGCACAGTATTTTGTTGCAGTTGTGTCCAAATTGTATGTTTTGAGCCTGACTAAGTTCACCAACAACATGCACTATATTATTGTAGAGATGGAATCTTTGCATGTGCAATTGTGCACCATCATGAGACAAAATCAGGACATGTTGGTCATTTTGACTTATTTCTCTGCATTTCATTGCAACTTTGGAGGGTTAATAACATTGAACTCTCCCCCTCTCCTTTCTTTTTAAATTTGCACAAATCATAAGATGCAAATCATACTCTCAAATTCATTCTCCTAATTCTTTGACTATGGTACATCAATGGAAGCATACAATGCATGTTGGAATTTAGGATATATGTTTTTGATATAAAAGATACATGGTAGGGGAGCTACATAGTTTTTATCTTAATATTTTATATGAAGAGAAAAAGTATAAAAAATATTAAATATTAAAAATATTTTAGTCTCAATTATTTAAATAAAAATAAAAATATATTTTTCTTTCAATATGAAATCTAATAAAAATAGTTTAATCCCTAATTAAAATAAAAGATAATAAAACATATATTGTCAATATTTTTTTAATTAATGTTTATTTAAATTTGATATTCTCTTTTCTATTATTATTTTTTCTATCCTTTTGTTTGTAATTTGTATCATTTCTTTCTTATTAGGAATGACAATTAAACTCGTATATGCGGGGATCACGCTCCGAGTTTAACGGAGAAAACCGAGTTGATCGAGAGTGGGGAGAGTTTGGGTTTTTCCGCTTTAAAATGTCGGGGCGGAGGCGGAGATAGGTAATGCAATCCCCACCTCGGTCCCGTCGTCATTCCCTGTCTCTGCCCGACTTTATATTTTAATTTTAATTTTAAAATATTAATAATTTAAAAGTATTTCCTTTTCTTTTTTCATTACATACAAGATAATTTTTTTTATATTTTACCATTATTACTTTTCTTCTACCCACTTTTTAATTCTTTTGTCTTTTTTAATCTCTTATATCAATTAGTTCATTACATTATTCTCTTTCTCTTACCTTTTATTTTTCCACATTTCCTTAATTTTTCAATTAATTTGTTTTTTTTCAATCTTTACAACTAATTTGATGAACACAAAGTTATTTTTTTCTTATTTTTTATCTTTTTTTCAACTTATTAAATATTTTCTTATAAATTATATATTTCATATTTTTAAATGACAACTTAAAAATGAATTAACTTATATATAATCAAATATTTGAATAGAGTATTATAATAATAATAATGTTATAAGTTTTCAAACATTTGAATACGAGTATAATAATAATAATAATAATAATAATAATAATAATAATAATAATAATAATGTTATAAGTATTTTACATCTCGTATAAAGAAAAAATAATTAAATATTTCTTTTACATACATATTTTAATATAAATATAATAAATTAAAAATATATATTTAATTAATAATAATTACAAATTATAAAATTATAAATATTTATTTATATACAAAAATACATAAAATTAATTTATTATAAATATAATTATTTTTTAAAAATAATGTAGATCGGGACGGATAGGGCGGGAAAACTCGAAACCCAATGAGAACGGAGATGAAGACTTAATTTTTAACCCCAACATGATCGGGGACGAGGACGGTTAAAAAAGTCGGGACCGGGGATCAGGGAGGCAAAACCTACCCCATTGCCATACTTATTTCTTATATGTGATCACTTCTTCATTTAATTTTATTATTTCATTATCATGTTTTATCTTTATAATCACTTGCAAATAAGCTTCTTTCTCATTTTGATATTTCTCTTCATAAGGTTTTTTCTCTTCTATGATGATAATTTTTTATTTAACCTCTAACATGTTAGATATTTCATTCATTAAATGTAAGGTGCAAAAGAACCCTTTTTTTTTTTTTTTCTCAAAGCACCACCTATATTTTGTTCTTTTTTGTTTCATTATCTTTTAACACCATATCTAGGTTTTAACCAAGGGAAGCAAGGTAACCATAGAAGAGAGTATGAATTCACCTTAAATCTAAAACTTTAAGACAATAGATTTGTGGGTATTTTCCACTTATATGTTACTCAACTTCACTATTTTTATCCAATGTGAGACTTCACACTTGAATTCTAATAAATTTGTTCATGGAGTTTTCTTCCCCAAGCCATCGAGGACTTTGAAAATTTCATGTATAAGAACGAGACTATCCTAGCCTCATATTATCTTTTATAACATCATTAGAATCTATTACCACATTCAAGGTATTGTCCACTTTAGAATTATAGTTTGTTATGGTTTTGTACTTAAAAGACACCTTAGCGGGTTATGAGAAGAAAGTGTATATAAACTACCATTGGTCTCAACTCCTAAGTGATGTAGGACTTATGCGCATATTGAAACATAACCTCTAGTTGGGGATTAAGGGGTAGGAGTGGAGCAAGACTCTGTTTTCGATCCCATGATGGACAATAATGTTCTATCTAGGAACAAGAATATCCTGACTTTATGTCCTCTGTTATAGTATCATTGGGTATTATCTACTTTGGAACTCTAGTCTATTACAAATTTATCCTTAAAAAGAATCTTGATGGGTTGAGAGATGATAATGTATATAAACTACCATTAATATCAAATCTTCTCATTTCTTTCATATTTTTCTTTCAAATAATCCTAAATTTCTTTGCATGACTTTAGGGTCATTGTTGAATTATTGGCAAGCGTACCAAAATTATCAATCGCAGTATAGTATTTTGATTAAATAAAAGTCGATCCCACGAGGAACGATTTCAATGGAAATTCTCAATTTTATGCTTACTAAGTAGATTAAAACAGATTGGGTTTTGCAATAAGAGTTGAATTGAAATTAAATGACAAAGAACTGTAAATTGTTGAGAAAATATCAATTAAAGGCACTTAGGATTGGTTTCCTTCCTTATCCCTATTTTATAATGACTATGTCAATTAAAAACGTCAATTAACCTAACAATGTTGATGTCACCTACTCAAATCATCCATGTTGATTCCTCACACATGAAATTCATAAGAAAACCTAATAAATGTTCATTCCTCACACAATTAAGATATTTTCCAGCATTAGGTTTAGGGTGTTAAGCAATTGATACATTCATTTCATTCCTGGCAATTAACGTAACAAATATTCTTACCATGATCTAGGGTTCAAGATATATTTTCCAATTATGCCCCAAACATCAAGAATAAATCATTCTAAAGCACAAAGGATAAGAATAACAACATCAAAACATAGATTAATATCTCACCATGATACAAAAGAGTTCAAAGGAAGTGCACCAAATCCCAAGAGAATGAAGTTAGCCACTCATGTTGGTCATTACAATGCTCCAAATATGGAAGAAGTAGAGAATTGATGAAGATTGGAAGAAACCCTAGCAGTAGTCGCGCCTCTTCTCCCCAAAACCACTTTCTTTCTCAAAACACATCTTATCTTTTTATAAGAGAATTTGGGTCGTGTCTCGCATCATTCATTCGCTTAAGCGTTCTTCTTTCTTTCAATTTTGCTTCAATTACTTCACAATTATGATCTTTGCTCTTGTATCAAGGTATTCTCGAATTCATCCTATATTGGGAGAAAAATATATTAGAATTAACATAAGTTAAGTAATTTCATAACAATTCAAAGTATAATTATATCAACTTTTTACCACTTAACAACTCTCCCCAACCTAGAATCTTGTTTGTCCCAAGCAAAGTAATTTTTACAAAACAAAACCATCTTCTATTATCACTTTCTCTTCCAGAACCACAACATAAAAAATTTTCAGATGTGATGCTCACAACTCCAAATGAAAAATAGAATACATAAGCATTCAAGTTACAGAAAATAACAAAGAATAATTAGTCCTCAACTATCCTCAGAGAAGCATGATCTCTCAAATAGAGTTGTATATAATCATCTCTAATTCTCACATGTAAGTGTTTATTTCATTCAATCACTTCATTTAGATAATCCAATATTGATAATCATCTTCAAGCAATCAACATTTGTTAAGCAAGACTTAAATCAAAAGGTCTTTTGAGGCTTGTAATAGGGTTGGGCTAAGAAATAATTCATTGGTTTTTCTGGGATATACAAAAGTATTTGAGAAATTCAAATCATATGAATGATTCTTGTTTAACATTTCCTCAAGTCAGGTTTCAAACTTCATGTTTTTGTCCCTAACATAATGATAGTGAGTTAATAATCTTACAAGTTATTATTCCCCCCTTTGAACTTCATTTTTTTTTCTTTTTTTTTCTTTTCTCATGCTTTTGCATGTATCCCTTTTGTCTTTGCCATAATTTTTAAGCTTTGTTTTTCCTTTTCCTTTACACCTTTTTTTTTTAACAATATCACCCCAATAATACCCGTAGGACAACAATAACAATACCCAACAATAGGAAAAATAATAACATTCATACTCATTTCCTTTCTCAAATATAGGAAGGTAGATAAATAGTTTTTAGGCTCAAGGGTTCTGTTTAAGAAACAATATTATTTTTTGCTCAGAAGGGGTTCAAATGGATGTCCTATAATTAATGCAGGGTTGACTATTTGGCTTTGAGTTATAACTACTACAAAGAAAAAATTGTCTTTATCATTTTCAAGTCTCACCAACATGCAATCACATCAAAGAATCAACCAATATCAGTTATCATCGTAAAGTGTTGACACTCAATTTGAACTGTTTGTGGTATTCTACTCACCTGGGTTTTGGCTAGCTTCTCCAATTCAGTTAATTCCTAATTCTCCTCATCAATTCCTTTTCACTATCATACTCATCATCCCAAAATCACTTGTTATTGGAGCAATAAAAAAGGTTTTCTTCAAGTTCTAGATTTGAATTAGACAATAAACAATAATTTCATAATTGACTCTAATCAATATTGTATGGGACAACAATTTAATCACATCAATTTAAAACATTCACCACATTAAGTGTCAATTAAAATATTCAAAAAAAAACAAATTAAAATAATAAAAAAAAACTTAAAAACATCAAATTAACAAAACAAATAACTTAACACACCAAAAAAAAAACTTAAACTTAAACTCAATTGTTGCCTCCCTTTTATTCTTCTTCACTTGCTGATTCTTCTTCTTCTTCTTGTGCCTCCGCCTCAGCTGTAGACTTTCTCACCCCTCCTGGAAAAGTTGGACTGTTCCTAGGCCATTGAAGTAAGATTTCAAAGTCTTGAGGAGAAGTTCACTGTGTACCTGGAGCAATCTTGCAAAGAAAGAACCTAAGGAAGAAAAATGCACAAAAAACTTAAACTGCAAAAAAAAAAAAATTCAAAACATTGGGTTGCCTCCCAGGAGCGCTTGTTTAATGTCTTCATCTCGACGCCTATTTGCTTTAAGGCTCATGCAAGTGAGTGATCAAGGTGATCTATACGCATTCTTCATCCTTTGACTGTCCTTGTGGGAATGAATTTATTCTTTTCATTGTGACTAACCTTACAACAGTCAGAGATTGGATAAATCATACCTGCTTCAGGAGGTTTCAATACCTTTCTTTGAACAACTTCCTTCATAGTCAAATTGAGATGTCTTTGGGGTTGTGCAACAAGTTTGTAATCTTGTTTTTCAGTTGAGATGGGTAATTCCTCCAAAGTATCTATTCTAAGACAATCTTTCTTGTCTTTCGGTTGTTGTACAACTTCAAACAAATTAAAATTAACTTCATCATCTCCACTTCTAATTTTCAACTTGCCCATGTCAATATCTATAATTACTTTTGTTGTCTTCATGAAAGGTCTTCCCAGTATAAGAGGAACTTCAATGTCTTCCTTCATATCCATCACAACAAAATCAACTGGAAACATAAATTTATCAACTCTGACCAAAACATCCTCCGCCACACCATAAGGGAATTTTAGATATCTGTCAGCTAACTGCAGTGTCATTCTAGTAGGCTTTACTTCCAAGTCTCCTATTCTTTTAAGCATAGACAAAGACATTAGATTTATACTAGCACCCAAATCAAGTAATGTCTTACCTACTTGTAATGTTCCAATTGTGACTGGTATAGTGAAACTGCCAAGATCCTTTGACTTTTGAGGTAATGATTTCTTAATTATAGTGTTGCATCCTACTTTTAGCTCCACTATTTCTGTAGTAAATCTCATTTTCTTAGTTAACAACTCTTTCATGAATTTTGCATAAGTCGGCATCTGCTCCATAGCTTCCATAAATGGAATATTAATTTGTAAATGCTTGAAAATATCCATAAATCTTGCAAACTGTCTTTCTTTATCTTTCTTGGAAGGATGACGAGGATATGGTAAATCCTTTAGTTGCGGTATTTGACTCTCATCTTTCTCCCTCTTTTTCTCACTCTTTTTATTTTTTTTCTTCTTTTTCAATATTTTTTCTTTTTCTACACTCTCACTCTCACTTTTATTTTTCTCTTTTTCTCCTTCACACTCATATTTCTTTTTTTCATCCTCTTTTTCTTGTAGGATTTCCTTCTCTACAGCCAGGTTCTCACCAATCCCTTCTCCTATAACCTTACCATTCCTTGTAGTTATTGAATTGCATTGCTCCCTGGGGTTGGTTTGTGTGTTAGCTGAAAATTGTCCTCCTTGTTGCTGCTCAGATAATTGCTTAGTCAGTTAGCCTATCTGGGTCTCTATATTTCTGAATGAAGCCTCAATATTTTTCTGATTAGCCATAGTGCTTTGCATGAATTTTTCTAAAATATCCTCCAATTTACTCATTCTGTCAGACATTGAAGGATAATGTTGTTGTTGTTGATATGGAGGTTGCTGATATGACTGTTATTGAAATATAGGTTTTCTAGTAGATGAGCTAACACCTTGGTTCCACCCAAAATTCTGATTCTGATTTTGATTCCCTCTCCATCCTTGTGCAAAATTATTCTGATAATTATTGGGATTAGGAAAATTACCTTGTCTACCTTACTACTACCTTGAGCACCCATATAATTAGCTTCTTCTTGTTGAATGTGGCCTTGGTGAGAGCATTGTTCATTTGCATGATCACCTCCACACACATCACAACTCATCTGTTGATTAGGAATGGATTGTACTGTGTGCATTTGTTGAGGTAATTTCTCTATTTTCTGATTCAATGCTTCAATTTGTTGGATCAAAATTTTATTTTAGGCTAAGATAGCATCTGAGGTGTTAAGTTCAAGAACTCCCTTTCTTCGAACTGGATGTCTATCATGTTGGGCCTGTTGGTCTGTAAAAGCTAGTGCATCAATAATTCTTGTAGCATGTTCAATTTCTACATCCAACATGGATCCTCCTGCTGCAGCCTCTAATAACATCTTTGTATCATGTCGCAAGTCAGTATAGAAAATATTCAACTGAGCAATGTCATCAAATCCATTATTTGGGCATCTTCTCAACAGTGATTTAAATTTCTCCCATGCTTCACAAAAAGATTCATCTGCTCCTTGTCTGAAAGAAGTGATGTTGGATTTTGCTTTGATGTAGCGGGATGGTGGGAAAAATCTGTTCAGAAACTTCTCTTCTACGCTACTCCAATTAGTCAAACTCTTATTAGGATGTGTTTTCAGCCACTCCTTTGCCCTACCTACCAAAGAAAAAGGGAATAATCTCAAATATGCAGATTCAAGATTTGTTGCTCTATATCCCATGGTACCAATCAACTCATAAAAAGTAGACAAATGAATATGTTTCGTCCAGTGAATTGATGAGCACTAATCAAGCTTAAGAAAGCTGGATTCATCTGCAATGTTTGATCATCCGGTACGACAATACTAAAAAAGTGTCTTGGACCTTGCTGCATAACATAGTTTCTGAGTGTTCTTCTAGGTGGATTTGAATCTAGATTTTGATTTTGATTTAGATTTGGATTTGGATTCAGATTTTCTCCGTCTTCTGTCATATCTTCTATAATTTGGTCTGGAAAATTGAGTGTGGAAGAAGAGTTAACAGATTCTCATGTGGCTTGTTCTTGAGTTTCCCTTCTTCTTCTACCCTGGTTCCTCCGAACTGTTTTTTCAATCTCCGGATTATATTCTAACTGCTCTGAAGATACTTGTCCTCTTAAACGCATAAATAAAAAAAAATAACTCAAGCAAAGATTAGCACAAGCCAATAATTAAGTAAAACTAAAACTGAAAAATAAAGCAAAAACAGAAATAAAAATAAAATACTCAATAAGCTAAACAAAGAATTCTCAAATAACACTGTTCCCCGGCAACGGCGCCAGAAATACTTGTTGAATTATTCACAAGCGTACCAAAATTATCAATCGCAGTATAATATTTCGATTAAATAAAAGTCTATCCCACGAGGAATGGTTTCAATGAAAATTCCCAATTTTATGCTTACTAAGTAGATTAAAACAGATTGGGTTTTGCAATAAGAGTTGAATTGAATTTAAATGACAAAGAATTGTAAATTGTTGAGAAAATATCAATTAAAGGCACTTAGGATTGATTTCCTTCCTTATCCCTCTTTTGTAATGGTTATGTCAATTAAGAACGTCAATTAACCTAACAATGTTGATGTCACCTACTCAAATCATCCATGTTGATTCCTCACACATGAAGTTCATAAGAAAACCTAATAAATGTTCATTCCTCACACAATTAAGAGATTTTCCAGCATTAGGTTTATGGTGTTAAGCAATTGATACATTCATTCCATTCCTGGCAATTAACGTAACAAATATTCTTACCGTGATCTAGGGTTCAAGATATATTTTCCAATCATACCCCAAACATCAAGAATAAATAATTCAAAAGCACAAAGGATAAGAATAACAACATCAAAACATAGATTAATATCTTAAAATATCACTATGATACAAACGAGTTCAAAGGAAGTGCACCAAATCCCAAGAGAATGAAGTTAGCCACTCATGTTGGTCATTACAATGCTTCAAATATGGAAGAAGTGAAGAATTGATGAAGATTGGACGAAACCCTAACAGTAGTCGTGTCTCTTCTCCCCAAAACCGTTTTCTTTCTCAAAACACATCTTATCTTTTTATAAGAGAATTTGGGTCGGGCCTCGCATCATTCATTTGCTTAAGCGTTCTTCTTTCTTTCAATTTTTCTTCAATTACTTCACAATTATGATCTTTATTCTTGTATCAAGGTATTCTCGAATTCATCCTATATTGGAAGAAAAATAGATTAAAATTAACATAAGTTAAGTAATTTCATAACAATTTAAAGTATAATTATATCAACTTTTTACCACTTAACAGTCATGATTTTGATGAAGATTATTTGTGAAACACCAATAAACAAACATGACTTTGCCTTTAATTTTCTCGCTTTTCTTTTCTTTTGAATTTTGATTTAGTCATGTAGATAACAGATCAATAATGTAATCTCCTCTTACAACTTCCCTTAAATATATTTTTTTCAAGATATGATTATATTCTCACATTTCACAAGTTATAACTTTCACCATAATAAAAAATAGAATATCGATTTATGGCAATAGAATATCAATTTATGACAAACTTCTTTCTCATCTCATTTTACAGGTCTAGTAAAAATTGAAGTTCTTGATATCATTCATGAAATTTAGAATTTTAAATATTTTTTATATAAAGGGATATGGTATGATAAAACTTCATTCTTGATATTTTACGTATGTACTCTATATATAAAATAAAGTATAATAAATTAATAAATATTATAATATTTTAGTTTTAATTATTTAAATCAAAATAATATTATAATTAAAAACATTGTTGTCGTAAATTAATTTTAATAATAATAAATATATAATAAAATACTATAATTTGTACAAATATGACATTTCAATTGTACTAGAACTAAAATTACGAAAAAATTTCTCTATTTGATAATTTATTCGTGTCATTACGGTTTCAATCTTATAACCATCGTTACCTTACCATTTTATCATGAAAGTGTACTTAGTTGTTTAGTTTTAATGATTTTAAAATCGAACCGGAGTGAAAATATAATAAATTCATTAATAAAATAATATCTTTATAATATAATAAGTTCATTAATAATAATAATAATAATTTTATAAAAAATAATAATAAAGATTATTATCAACCTAAATTATAATAAAGATTATAAATATAAAATATATTAAAAAATTTATTAATAAAATAATATTTTTATAATATAATAATATTATTAATAATAATAATTTTATAAAAAATAATAATAAAGATTGTTATCATCATTAACATAAATTATAATAAAAATTATAAATATAAAATATATTAGAGAAAGAATGAGGATAATAGTTAAAATAAAATAAAAATATAATAAAGTAATTATTATTTAAAATTGACATGATTGATATGAGATAAAAAAAAACAATAATTCAAAAGTTGTATTTAAAAAAAATTAAAAATTTTGATCTTTGAATTTTCTTTTTTACTAAAATTGGTTCGAGACAAAAATTCGATTGATTTCTTATTTTTATTGATTTTATACTCGTTTAATTAAAATTGGGTTATTTGACAATAATATGTCTATTTTTAGACAGGTCTCAGTTAGGCCAATTAAACTAGTCGGTTTGGTCTATTTTTTAAAACAATGTGTAAAACACATTATATATTATAACCATTATCATTTTTAAATTTCTTTTCATTGATAAACCTAAAATTTAATTTATAGTAAATTATATATTATTCTTGTTTGTTGAATTCAATTCATTATGTCTAAGGATTATTATACATTAGTGACTAAGCGCAGGGAAATAAAAATTTTCTAATATTTTTACTATTTTTTTCCAATTCATGCATAAATCTATTATTAAATTTTATACATTTCATCCTCTTATTTGAATGTTAAAAGAGAGTAGAATATTTCTCTAATTTTTCACACAGAGACATATTTTCCTATTGTCATATTTCCTTAATTTAGTTGTATAAACTCAATTTATTTTTCCTTCCTTACATTATTTGAGAAATATTTTATTAAAAATTTTGTTCTAAATACTTTCTTAGTAATAATTTGTCTTTCTTTCTAGTAATATTTTGGTATTATCTTCCTAATATTCAGTCTTTTCTATCAGTATACACAATATAATTTACTTTTTGGTTGTCAAAAGAATTTATAATTCAAAATATCTTTTTCATTTTCTTAATCTACAATTCAACTTTTTTTTGTTATAATATTTCAGAGAATGACGAAGGTTTGTTTCTCCTAAATTTAACTAAATTTTATGATTAAATTATTCTTTCAAATCTTTGGTTCCTTAATAATATATTACAATGTGTTTCTATAGCTTATACAATTTTTGTTCATTCATTGTGTCTTTGGTTCTTTAAGAGTGCATTGGTCATGTCTTGGAAAACTTATGCAGTTTTGTCAACTCAGTGTGCATTTGGTTCCTTAATAGTGCATTTGTCATGTCTTTGATAACTTATATTATTTCTTTCAATTCAATGTTTATTTTATTATTTATCATCTAGAATTATACAAGTTACTTGTTCATGAAATCTTATAATTAATTCATTTCATAGGTCTAGTATGAAACATTAGTCATTAAATGGGATCTTCTTCTTCTTCTTCTTCTTATTATTATTATTATTATTATTATTATTATTATTATTATTATTATTATTATTATATTATATTATATTATATTATATTATATTATATTATATTATATTATATTATATTATATTATATTATTATTATTATTATTATTATTATTATTATATTATTATTATTATTATTATTATTATTATTATTATTATAACATATCCGAGCAAAAATAATGTAAGGTAAACGTTTATTTATCTATTTATATCTATATCTATATTATAACATATCAAAATTTATAATATAAAAATTTTCAGATACAATATATTAAATTATATTATTGAGTAATTTAAATATATTTATAATAAAACAAACATTTATTAAATATATATTATTAAATTATTATAAATAAATATTTATTACAACTATTTATTAGTGTTAAAATAAAAATATATCTATTAAAAAAGTTATTATTTATTACTATTGTGTATTATTATTATATATTATTATTAATATATATATATATATATTAAAAATAAAAAAGATAATATTGCTTATCTCTTCGTACAAGAAGAGATAAGCTATGAATGACCAAAAATAAAAATAATAATTTAGTAAAAGGGAATAAGAATAAGAATCATTATCGAGAGGGCAAAAAATGTTACTATGTACATGGAGAGGGTGCGTTGAAAACAGAGGATAAGAAAGAAGAAAAAAAAGAAAAAGGGAGTGAGAGGGAGAGAAAAAAAAAACTTTGACAATTTTTATTGTATCATCTACAATACCAAGGTAGATGTTAAGTTTTTCTGTTTTATGTGTTTAGTCAGTTTTTTTTTCTTTTTCTATTTTCTAAAACTCTATATAAACCATGTTTACCTAATGTTAAAGACATATATTAGAAAGTTCTTTCAGAATCTCTCTTTTCTTTTCTTCTTTTGTATCTTTTGAGCTACGAAGATGATAGCAATCATGGAAATTTAATATGTATCAGGAGCGTTTGCTTCCGCTAAAGCTAGGTTCCGCTAAAGCTAGGTCATCTTCTCTGTTTCTTTTTTCGTCTATCAAAATCTTTTTTCTTGTTTTCTTCATGACAACAGGGAACACATCCACGACTGATGAATCTCAAAATCCTTCGAGTCCCTTCTACCTACATCCTGGTGAAAACCCAGGAGCAACATTGATCAATATTCAACTTGATGGGGTCAATTACCATGCTTGGAGTCGCGCCATGAAACATGCCCTAATCTCCAAGAACAAACACAAGTTTCTTGACGACAGTGTCAAAACGCCAGAACATGGAACCACCCTCCACGACGCCTGGGAAAGATGCAACATGACGGTGATATCGTGGCTGACGCGTGCCATGAATGCTCAGATCACCCAAAGCGTCGTTTACATTGAAAATGCGAAAGAACTATGGGACGACCTGCGCGAGCGTTTTTCCAAGGGAGATCACTTCCGGATCTCTTATCTTCTTCAAGAACTCCATTCAACCAAACAGGGAGAAAGATCTGTCATAGATTTTTTCACGGATCTAAAGGCGTTGTGGGAGGAACTTGAATCTCTCAGACCAACGCCGAGCTGCACCTGCAAAGTGAAGTGTGATTGTGATTTCATCAGAACTGTTATCAAACACAAAGATTCTGAGTATATCATGTGTTTCCTGAAAGGTCTCAATGACGTTTATGGCACTATGAAGACGCAAATTCTACTAATGGAACCGTTGCCAGGTATAAATCGTGTCTTCTCTCTTGTTATGCAGCAAGAACGTCAACTAAATGGGAACACCATAGAAGGCAGTAAGATCTTGATGACTACAGTGAGCACTGAGGATCAAAGAAACTCCAAGAATCATGATAATTGGAAGGGACAAAGGACGAGGCAAAAACAGGAATCAGAATAATGGAAAACAGTGTAACTATTGCCACAAGCTATACCACACAATAGATGAGTGTTATGCAAAGCACGGCTATCCCCCTTGGTACAAGACCAAAGGTGAAAAGGTGGTTAACAACACTATTACTGAGAAGGATGAAACTGTGATTAAAAAGTAAGATCAGCGGATGAGCAAGGAAGGTAGTCTCTTCTCAGATGAACAAATGCATCAAATCATAAAAATGATTCAAGAAGCCAAAGGTGACGTTTCAGACAAAGTTAACAACCTAGTGTCTAATTCTACTGGTGAGAACGTTCCTAATGGTAAGAACAAAAACATTACATGGATTCTAGATACAGGAGCAACAGACCATGTTACCTTTGAAGTTTCTAATTTTGTGATTTTTAGAAAGATAAGACCGACATGCATTAAACTGCCAAATGGATCACATATATTTGCACACTATGATGGCACTGTACAACTATTTGATAATTTTTTCTTGCACAATGTGTTTCTTGTACCCGAGTTGGCTTTCAATCTTATTTCTGTGCAAAAGATTGTTAGATCCCATAACTGGAAACTAATTTTTTCCTGAGTTGTGTCAGATCCAAGATGCACATTCCTTGAAGATGATTGGAAAAGCTAAGCTCCAAGAAGGATTGTACCTACTGCAACTGTTAGCCGCAAAGAAGACTATCAATTCTTTTTCCAGCATCAGTGAAACACGTAATGGTAACTCAAAGAATCAAGATGGGGGAATTTGGCACAAGAGGCTGGGACATCCCTCAGATAAAGTTCTACATCTTATCAGTAAACGTTTTCCTTACATTGTTTTTAGTGAGACCAAACCATGTGATATATGTCATTTTTCAAAGCAAACTAGACTTTTCTTTAGTAATAGTAGCTCGTATTCTGAGCATATTTTTGATTTGATACATGTTGACATTTGGGGTCCCTATGGCACCACCTCTATACATGGACACAAGTTCTTTCTGACTATAGTAGATGACCACAGTAGGTTTTGTTGGGTGTTTTTGATGAAAACAAAGGCTGAAGCTAGAGATGCTTTATCAAAGTTTGTGCTCATGGTTAATACCCAATTTCACAAGAAAATTAAAATCACACGTTCTGATAATGGAAGTGAGTTTATGTGTAGAGACTTGTATGATAATTTTGGTATAATACATCAAACCAGCTGCATAGAAACTCCCCAACAGAATTCTATTGTTGAAAGAAAACATAGACATATTCTAGAAGTTAGTAGGAGTCTCATTTTTCAATCTAATATTCCCATGGTTTTTTGGTCTTATGCTGTTTTGCAAGCTGTTTTCTTAATAAACTGTTTATCTACTAAAATCTTGAAAGAAAAAACTCCTTATGAGTTAGTGTATGAGACCACTCCAAATTTAAATGACGTTAAAGTTTTTGGATCCTTGTGTTTTGCCTCTAGCCTGCAAAGAAATAGGTCTAAATTTGATACAAGAGCTAGGAAATGTGTGTTCTTAGGTTACCAAAGTGAAACTAAAGGCTATGTTATGTTGGACATTAAAAGTAGGGAAATTTTTGTTTCCAGAGATGTTGAGTTCTATGAAAAAGTTTTTCCTTATGCCAATCATAATGATCTTGTTTTGCAATCAAATAGTACTTATCAGATATCAGATTTTAATCAATTATTAGAACCTGTCAATTACAACACTAGAAATATGCAAACTGAACATAGTCAGCCACACATTGACTCTCAAATTGAAAACATTACTAATCATTTGAGACGCTCTGATCGAAGTAGAAGAGCACCTAGTTTTTTACAAGATTATCATTGTCAACTCAACTCTCATACAAACAATAACAACAAATATGTTTTCTATACTATATCTTCTTGTCTTAGTTACAGTAAACTTTCTTCTTCGCACTTGAAATATGTTCTTGCTGTGTCCACCAATAAAGAGCCATGCTCTTACAGTGAGGCTGTCAATTTTCCCGAATGGAGGAAGGCCATGACAGAAGAAATTCAAGCTCTTGAACAAAATGAGACTTGGGAAATTGTTGATCCACCTCGGGACAAAAAACCCATAGGGTGCAAGTGGGTTTACAAGGTAAAATATAATGCTAATGGTGAGGTGGAACGCTACAAAGCAAGGCTGGTAGCCAAGGGGTATACTCAACTGGAGGGTATTGACTATTTGGATACCTTTTCCCCTGTAGCAAAACTAACCACCATCAGATTCCTCCTTGCCATTGCCTCTGTCCAGAATTGGTATTTGAAGCAACTAGATGTGAATAACGCGTTCCTCCATTGAGATCCAGATGAAGAAGTTTATATGCTTCCTCCACCAGGATGTGCTGATATTAAAAATGGACAGGTCTGCAGATTGAAGAAATCCCTGTATGGCTTAAAACAAGCAAGCAGGTAATGGTTTGCAAAACTCTCATCTCACCTTAAAGCCTCTGGTTTTTCTCAATCTGCATATGATCATTCACTGTTTGTAAAGATATTTGAGACTAACATCACTGTCTTGTTAGTCTATGTTGATGATATTATACTTGCAGGAAACCATCTCTCTGATATTGAACAAATCATGCAATCCCTTGATGACACCTTCAAGGTAAAAAATTTGGGCAATCTAAAGTATTTTCTCGGGTTGGAGATTGCTAGATCAAGCGCAGGAATACATGTCTCACAAAGGAAATATGCCTTAGACGTCTTAGCTGACAGTGGTCTCCTTGCATCAAAGGCTTGTGCTACCCCTATTACCAAAGACACTCTTTACCTAACAAACACCAGGCCTGATATCGGATATGCGGTACAGTTCCTAAGTCAATTTATCCAAGCCCCCACAGAAGAACACCTCGTGGCTGCCAATCGTGTCCTTCGTTACATCAAGGCAGCACCTGGACAAGGTCTCTTCTTTCCCAGTAACTCAAGTCTCCAAATGAAAGGTTTTTGTGACTCTGACTGGGCAACTTGCCCCAACACAAGACGATCCACAACTGGGTTCTGCGTCTTCCTTGGCTCATCCTTAATAAGCTGGAAATCAAAAAAGCAATCTACCATCTCAAGGTCTTCATCAGAGGCAGAGTACAGGGCCCTTGCCACTCTCACTTGCGAGATACAATGGTTGAAATACTTGTTGGATGAACTACAAATTAAACCAAAAGAGCCAGCTGTGGTTTACTGCGACAACCAATCAGCGCGACACATTGCTTTGAATCCTATCTTTCACGAACGAACAAAACATATTGAAATAGATTGTCATGTTGTTTGTGAAAAAGTTCAAGCCAAGCTTTTTCATCTCCTACCAATAACTTCCACACATCAAGCTGCTGATGTCTTTACAAAGGCGTTTGATCCTGGCATCTTCAAAACTGCTATATCTAAGCTCGGATTGATTGATATTCACTCTTGAGCTTATGGGGGGGTGTTTAGTTTTTCTTTTTAAGTGTTTAGTCAGTTTTTTTTTCTTTTTCTATTTTCTAAAACTCTATATAAACCATGTTTACCTAATGTTAAAGACATATATCAGAAAGTTCTTTCAGAATCTCTCTTTTCTTTTCTTCTTTTGTATCTTTTGAGCTACGAAGATGATAGCAATCATGGAAATTTAATAGTAGAAGAGGAGATTTTTATCATTTTATCTATTTTATTTTAATTAGAAATGTGGAGTAAGATATCTCTAACTTCATTCTATTTATTTTGTTATTTATTTAATTATCTCTCATTACTTACTGGTCCTACTTTTTATTTATTTATCTTCAGTTACTTATTAATTCTGCGTTATATTTATTTACCTTATATCTAGTCCTATATTGGTCCTATTTTAATTACTTCCAATTATGCACTGGTCCTATTTATTTTATTTATCTCTATTTCTGTACTGAATTGGTCATGTTTTACATTTATTCATTATATTCATCTTCAGTTATATATTGATCTTATTTTATATTTATTTGTCTCATGTTACGCACTTGATCATATCTAATTTATTTCCGATTACGCACTGGTCTTACTTATCATTGAGAAAGTAACTAAAATTGGGCTTATTTATCATAATCATTACAAATTTAATTCAAATATTCATAATGTGGAATAAATGAAATACGTTGAAGAAGTTGAAAAGTATATTTTATATATTATTATTATATTATTTTAAGTGACAATTGTTCCCACTAGCTATTATGATCGCTTGTGCATATTATAATTAAATACCAACTTAAGTAGACGGAGATGCCAAATATCTTAAATCTCTTTCTTGCAAACATCACCAACTTCTTTATAAGAACTACTTGGAATACAAACACTATTGACAACTCGGTTACTTTTTAGGGACAAGATTATCAGTCTTGTCATTTGCATCTAACTTTGAAACTTTCATCATGTTAGATGGACCAATAGTGGTCACTTTCTGCATGTCTCCTACCATTCACCAAAATCCTTTAATCAATTTGTTTTCATAGACAATGTAAATATTTATATAATTGCAGTAAGAATAGAAGGAAAAAATAAAATAAAATTTCTTCTTCTTTTATATATTTTGTATAAAAAATAGTAATATAAATTACTCTTATATATAAAACATCTTTATTTTACATGCTACCCTTATAAAAAAATGTCACATTAGATAAATATATATATATATATATATATATATATATATATATATATATATATATATATAATGAGAACATATTTATCAAATAGTTGATATGAACAAGTAAGAAACATACAAAATGTAACCATTATTGATCCTTCTAACATAATTAAAGTTGTTATGTTAGAAACAAATGTTAAAGTTAACATGTTTGTTCCTCTCAAAGTGATGGAATTATCAATAATATTTATGTTCTAGCTAATTTCAAGAAAGAAAGTTGTAATAACATTAGGTGGTTTGAAAAGCTTGGTGATTCCATCTATTTAAATTGATATTTTTATATTTATCATACACAAAAGGTAAAATAGGAAAGTGAGAACAAATATAATATAAAATATTATCATATCAAAATATCGAGACAAATCAACTTTTCAATTTTTATAATATATTCTATTTTATTTTATATTAAAAATATTTGAATTAATTTTATAGTGACTAGTTAGGATAAATAAGTCATTGTCATAATTAACATAGTAACACAACATTATTCACGTGATATTTACTTATTTGAATATCTAAGATCTAACCTCTAATTACATTGTCATCAAATATTCATTTGTAAAAGATTATTATTCTTTAAGAAAAATTTAAAGAAATTAAATAATATAAATATAAATTAATAAAAATTATCATTATTGCATATAATTTTTGTCTACTCATTATGTCTTTGGTTCTTTAATAGTGCATTGATCATGTCTCTGAAAGCTTACGCAGATTTTGTCAACTCCTTATGCATTTGGTTTCTTAACGAGTGTATTTGTCGTATCTTTATAATTTATATCATTTCTTTCAATTTATTGTTTATTCTATTATTTATCATCTATAATTATACAAGTTAATATTCATAAAAGTTAATATTCATAAAATCTCAGGAATGATTAGTTTCATAGGTCAAAATGTGACGCTCCTATTATATTATTATTATTATAATATCATATTCGGACAAAAATAATGTAAGGGAAAAGTTTATCTATCTATCTATATCTATAGTGTAGCACCTCAAAACTTATAATGTAAAATTTTTAAGATACAATATATTATATAATATTATTGGATAATTTAAATATATTTATAATAAAAGAAGCATTTATTAAATATATATTATTATTATTATTAAATTATTATAAATAAATATTTATTACAACTATTTATTATTGTTAAAATAAAAATATATCTATTAAACAAAAATTATTATTTATTACTATTGTGTGTTATTAATAATTAAAATAATAATAATTATTATAATTTGTTATGAAATTAATAATAATAATAATAATTACTATATATTATTATAATTAAAATATATAGATATTATGGCATTAATAATAATAATTATTATATATTATTAATATATATATATATATAATATTAAAAAAAAAGATAATGTTGCTTGTCTGTTGTATAAGAAGAGATAAGTCATGAATGATCAAACATAACAATAATAATTTAATAAAAGAAAATAAGGAGGGGAAAAAATGTTATTATATATATGGATCAGGTATGCTGAAAATCAAGGGTAAGAAAGAAGAAAAATAAAATAAAAGATAAATTTTGGTGCATTAACTACAATATTGAGATAGTAGAAAAGATTTTTATCATTTTATTTATTTTATTTTAATTAGGAATGTGTAATGTGTCTCTAATCTCATTTTATTTATTTTATTTTTTATTTAATTATTTTCAGTTACTTACTGCCATACTTTTTATTTATTTATCTCCAATTACTTACTAGTTATATTTTTTATATATTTATCTCCAATTATTTATTGATCCTGCATTATATTTATTTACTTTATCTTCAGTCTTGCACTAGTACTATTTAAATTACCTCCAGTTCCTGTTTATTTTATTTATCTTTAATTATGCACTGAACTGATCATGTTTTACATTTATTCATAATATTCATTTCCAATTATGCATTGGTCTTATTTTATATTTATTTGTCATGTTAAGCACTGGTCATATTTTATTTATTTCCAGTTATGCACTGGTCTTACTTATTTTATCTCTAGTTATGCATTGATCCCTGTTTATTAATTTATATTTATATTATTTAATTATTTTTAAATAATAATATCTATTTATGAAGATTTGATGATATTGTAGATAGATATTGGACCTTAGGGATTTAAATGAGTAAATATCACTGAGAAAGTAACTAAAATTGGGCTCATTTATCCTAATCACTAAAAATTTAATTCAAATCTTCGTAATATAGAATAAATGAAATATGTTAAGGAGGTTGAAAAGTATATTTTATATATCATTATGAGATTATATTATTTTAAATGACAATTGTTTTCCCTCACTAGTGTGATCTCTTGTGTATTTTATATTTAAATATCAATTTAAGTAGATGGAGGCGCCAAATATCTCAAATCCTTTTTCTGCAAACATGACCGTCTTTTTTTCCAAAAACTACTTGAAAGACAAATATTATTGATAACTCGATTACTTTTTAGGGGACAAAATTATCCGTCTTGCCATTTGCATCTAACTTGGGAACTCTCATCATGATGGACCAATAGTAGTCAATTTCTATATGTCTCTTACCATTCACCAAAATTCTTTAATCAATTTGTTTCCATCAACAATGTAAATATTTATATAATCGTAGTAAAAATTGAAGGAAAAAATAAAATAAAATTCTTTCTCCTTTTATATATTTTGTATAAAAAATAGTAATATAAATTACTGATTTTATATATAAAACATCTTTATTATTTTACATGCTATCCTTGTTAAAAAAAAGTATGTTTATCAAATAGTTAGTATGGACAGTAAAAGACATCCAAAATGTAACCATTATTAATCCTTCCAAAATAATTAAAGTTTTTATGTCAGAAACAAATGTTAATGTTAACATGCTTGTTCCTCTACAAGTGATGGAATTATCAATAATATTTATGTTCTAGCTAATTCCAAGAAAGAAAGTTGTAATAACAATAGATAAAGGATTTGAAAAGCTTAGTGACTCCATCTATATTGATATTTTTAGGTTTATCATACACAAAAGTGAAAATAGAGAAGTGATAATAAATATAATATAAAATATTATCATATCAAAATAACATACAAATCAACTTTTCAATTGCTATAATATATTATATTTTATTTTATAATGAGAAGATTTGAATTAATTTTGTAATGGCTAATTAGGATAAATGAGTCTTTATCATGGTTAATATAATAACACAACATTATTCACGTGATATTTACTTATTTGAATATCTAAGATCTAACCTCTAATTACATTGTCATCAAATATTCATTTGTAAAAAATTATTATTCTTTTAAAAAAAAATTTAAAAATTAAATAATATAAATAAAAATTATTATTGCATAATTGAAAATAAATTAAATAAATAAAAATGATAGATACAAAATTGGAAATAAACTAAATAATAATATAGATAAATAAAGATGACTAATGTAACCAGAGATAATTAAATAATAAAATATAAATAAATAAAGAGAATCAACAATAAAAGATGATTAAATAATAAAGTATAAATAAATAAAAAGGATTAGTATACAATTGAAAAAATATAAACAAAATAATAGACTTCTCATTCAACAATTATAATTAGATATTAAATAAATAGAAGGATGATAGGAATAACTCACTAAACAATTATAATTATAAATAAAATAAATAAAGTAATAAATATATCATTCTCTTACCTTAATAATAAGTTAAAAATGATATACCAATAACATACTTATATATTTTCTCTCTTATCCCTTCTTTCTTTTTCTCTCTCCTTCTATATTCTTCTATCCTCATTCTCTTTTTTTCTTTCTCCTTTCTCTTTTTTTCTCCCTCTCATCAATTCTATTTATCTAAAATTAATCATACTTTTTTTTTTTTAATCTTAACATTAATTGCAAGACTTATCTCTCCTTATATAAGCCTCTTATCTTTTTGTTTATTATTTAAATAATTTTTTATTATTATTTAAATTTTTAATAATTTTTAATAAATTTTTTATATAAAATAAATAAATTGGTCTTTTATTAATAAAATATTTAAATTACCTAAAAATATTATAGTTTAATATATTATACTTAAAAAAATATTATATGATAAATTTTTTAATGGTTACATACCACATGAAAAATTATGTCCAATTTGGACTGATCTATATTTTAAATGGATTAAAAAAATTGGTGTTACCCAACCTATTGAATTATTTTGTTCAATTAAATATAAATAAATAAAGTAATTATGAACTCAAAAGAATAAAAGATATTTATTTTTTTTAATTTAAATTACATAAATAAAATTAATTTTAACTTTTTGGAAGTAATAATTAGATATATTTAATATACATATATTAATAAAATAATATTAAGTTCAGTTTTTTAAAGTTATAGTTATTAATTTTAAAAAATTGATTTTCTTACAATTGATATTGTTAGATATTGTTTAGATATTATTTAATATTATTAAGATATTGTTAGATATTAACCATAATATCAAACAATATCTTCTGTTTATTCTGTTACTTTCAGTTACTCTTTTAATTGTATCTCTCTACTATAAATAGACTACCCTATGTGTGATTTATACACAAGGAAGATTAATCCTAAACTCTATTTCTTCTATATTCAACATGATATCTAGAGCTTAAGGTTATTTTGAATTTTTTTTTTCGCCTTTGACCATTATTGAAGCCGCCACCACCGCCGCTATCGCTGTCGATTATTTGGTAGTGTGAAAGTGCATGTCTAGGAAAGTTCTGACAAGGAAAGACTTGGTATTTAAGTGTGTCCATTAGTGACCCACCTCTCTTTCCTGGGAACTTACCTGGTGTACTAGTTCACGCCGTTGTCACTATCACCTCCGCCCTTTATGAGTTCTTCCACTCCTTTTAGTACTTCCAATTCTGTCAATACTGCATCTGATCCTTCCATCTACACTAACTATGTTAATGTGCACTTATCCATTGACAAGTTAACTGACCCTACTTATGCCACACGGTCATCAGACGTCAGATTATGACTTAAAAGTCAGAAGTATCTTGATCATCTTGCCCCGAAAGCACCTACTCTCACTCCTGGTGAGGAAGACCGTTGGGACACCATTGATGGTCAATTATGTGTTGTTCTCAAGGGTACTCTTGATCCTTCGTTAAAATAAATTTTTCGTTCCTATGAAACATGTGCCAAAATCTGGGAACATGTCAAGTTATTATGCACCAGTGATACTCAACGTCTCTATGATGTCTATTCTAAATTTGTAGATGTTATTGCCTCTAAACATCAAGATTCTATGACTGATTATATGGGAAAAATTCATGCTCTTTTTCATTAGTTCAATGATTTATTGCCTCCTTCCCCCGACCCTGCCACCGAGATAGGACAACGATCAAAGTTCTTCATGTTAGGGGCATTACACGGACTTGCTGATCAATATTCACATATTCGTGATCAGATTTTGGGTTCTCCGGTTGTCCTCACCTTGACATCGACCTACTCCACTCTTTTGCGTATACCAGCAAAACCCAACCCTGACACACCTGCTTCTGTTAATGATTCTTCTGCATTGGTATCTCACCGTGATGATCGAACTCGCCCTCGCAAACAGGGAAAAGGGCGTCCTAAGTGTGAACATTGTGGCAAGCTAGGTCACAAGATTGACCAGTGTTATGCATTACATGAGTGTGAACATTGTGGCAAACTAGGTCACAAGATTGACAAGTGTTATGCATTACATGGTCGTCCTACTCGATCTACTGCAGGTTGCTCGAGACCGATCTTTCCCCACCTTTATCCGTTAAGGATCCTCCTTCTTCTATTTCATCCGACACACCTGCTATGTTCAACAAATTTCTCAAATGGTATAAGGATCAACAGTCTTCTAGTTCCACTCGTATGCGTCGCACACACGAGTACATCTTTTCTTGGTCCGACCTAATCTTTTTCTAGTCCTTGGGTTTTTTATTCAGGAGCCACTGATCATATTACTCGGTAACAAATCTTTGTTCTCCTCTTTATCCTCTCCGATCCTTTACCTTTTGTTACACTAGTCGATGACTCTAGAATATCATCTCATGGTGTTGGAACTGTTAAACTTTTCCCTTCTTTAACCATTGATAATGTTCTTTATGTCCCTGGGTCTCCTTTTAACCTCGTTATCCATCGATCGTCTAACTCGTTCTCTTGATTGTGTTGTTTCTTTTACCAACAATTCCGTGTGTTTATAGGACCGGAGTTCAAAACAGTGTGATTGGCATAGGATGTGAGTCTCATGGTCTTTATCATCTTCGTCCCTTTACACATGTTAGTGCAGTTATAGAGTCTCCCTCTCTTCTTCATGCTCAGTTAGGTCATCCAAGTCTTGCCAAGTTACAACAACTTGTCCCTGCCTTATCTAAATTGTCTAGTTTGGCATGTGAGTCGTGTCAATTAGGCAAACATAGTCGTACTTCCTTTCCTCGTAATGTCACACGTGGTGCTTCGTCCCCTTTTGTCGTGGTTCACTCTGACATTTGGGGACCTAGCCGCGTTAAGTCTACTTTAGGTTTTCAATACTTTGTTACTTTCATTGATGATTATTCCAGATGCACTTGGTTATTTTTGATGAAAAATCGTTCTGAATTATTTCATATCTTTCAAACTTTTTCAATGAAATTCAAACTCAGTTCGGTGTTTCTATTAGAGTTTTGCGCAGTGATAATGGTTGTGAATATCTTTCTCATTCTTTTAAACAATTCATGGCTTCTCATGGTATTTTGCATCAAACTTCTTTTGCTTATACACCTCAACAAAATGGTGTAGCTGAACGTAAAAATAGACATCTTATTGAAACAACTCGCACTCTTTTAATTCATGGAGAGGTTCCTCAACATTTTTGGGGTGATGTTCTTCTTACTGCATGTTATCTTGTTAATCGCATGTCATCTTCGGTTCTAGATAATAAAATACCTCATTCCATTTTATTCCCTCATGAACCACTTCATCCCTTACCTCTAAAAGTTTTTGGGTCTACATGTTATGTTCATAATTTTAGTTCTAGTCTTGACAAGCTTTCTCCTAGATCACATAAATGTGTTTTCTTAGGGTTTACAAGATCACAAAAAGGATACAAATGTTTTTCTCCTTCTCTTAACCGTTATTTTGTGTCTGCAGATGTCACCTTTGATGAGTTCTCTTTTTATTTTAAAAGTCAATCTTCACCTCTGTCTCCATCCAATCTTGTCAACACTCCTAGTACATTTAATGTTCCCGTTGTTTGTGACCCTCTAACTGTGTCTTCTTCACCATTAGATTCTACTCACTTGATCAGCCTTCTTCTTCACTCGCCTCTTCGGGTTTATAGTTGCTGAAACCAATCACAACCACCACCATGTGACTCTACTCAAGTGTCAACTACTATGTCTCCTCCGGATGTGACACCTGAGTCTGACCTTCCCATTGCCCTCCGAAAAGGTTTCCGTTCTACACATAATCCCTCTCCTCATTATATTGGTTTGAGTTATCATCAACTGTCATTACCTTTTTATACATGTTTTTCCTCTCTTTCTTCTGTGACCATTCCAAAAACTGTCCGTGAAGCTTTAGCCCATCCTGGTTGGCGTCAGGCCATGTTAGATGAACTAAGTGCTCTTCATAATATAGGAACTTGGGAATTGGTCTCGTTACCGTCTGGGAAATCTGTTATTGGTTGCAGGTGGGTGTTTGTTATCAAAGTTGGACCTGATGGTACTATTGATCGCCTCAAAGCTCGTCTTGTGGCCAAAGGTTATACTCAAATTTTTGGGTTGGATTATGGAGATACCTTTTCCCCTGTGGCAAAGATGACTTCTGTTCGTTTATTTATCGCCATGGTCGCTCTTCAATAATGGCCTCTTTATCAACTAGATGTTAAAAATGCTTTCCTCAATGGTGATTTGCAAGAAGAAATCTATATGGAGCAACCTCCTGGGTTTTTTGCTCAGGGGGAGTCTTCTGGGATGGTATGTCGTCTTCGCAAATCCCTATATAGCCTAAAACAGTCTCCTAGGGCCTGGTTTGGAAAGTTTAGCAAGGTTGTTCAATAATTTGGTATGACTCGGTGTGAAGCAGATCACTCTATCTTTTATCGACACTCAAGTGCTAGATGTGTTTACTTGATAGTATATGTTGATGACATCGTTCTTACAGGTAGTGACAACCATGACATCTCTCAGTTGAAACAACATCTCTGTCACCATTTTCAGACCAAAGATCTTGGCAAACTTAGATATTTCTTGGGTATTGAGGTGACACAGTCCAATGATGGTATTGTTATATCTCAAAGGAAGTATGCCATGGATATTTTAGAGGAAACTGGGTTGATGAATTCAAAGTCTGTTGATACGCCCATGGATCCCAATACTAAACTTTTACCAAATCAGGGGGAGCTTATACCTGATCCTGAAGCAGTATAGAAGATTGGTTGGAAAATTGAATTATCTTACAGTTACTCGTCCTGACATTTCCTTTGCAGTCAGTGTGGTAAGCCAATTTCTTAATTCCCCATGTGAAGATCATTGGAATGCAGTCATTCGTATCTTAAAGTATATTAAAGGATCTCCTGGAAAAGGATTGTTATATGATTCTAATAACCATACAAGAGTTGTTTGTTACTCAGATGCTGATTGGGTAGGATCTCCTTCGGATAGAAGATCTACATCTGGATATTGTGTCTCCATTGGTGGTAACTTGGTCTCATGGAAAAGTAAGAAACAAAGTGTTGTGGTAAGATCTAGTGCGAAGCGAGAATATAGAGCTATGACCTCGACTGCTTGTGAACTTGTTTGGCTCAAGCAATTGCTTAGAGAGTTACAATTTGGAGATGTCACTCAAATGTCACTTGTGTGTGACAATCAGATCGCTTCTTCATATTAGTTCTAATCCTCGTCTTTTATGAGAGGACCAAACACATTGAGATCGACTGTCATTTCATTCGAAAAAGATTATATCCGGAGACATCAAGACTGAGTTTGTTAACTCAAGTGATCAGTTAGCGAGATATTTTTACTAAATCTTTATGGGGTCCTAGAATTGATTATATTTGTAACAAACTTGGCACATACGATTTGTATGCTCCGACTTGAGGGGAGTGTTAGATATTGTTTAGATATTATTTAATATTGTTAAGATATTGTTAGATATTAACCATAATATCAAACAATATCTTCTGTTTATTCTCGTTACTTTCGATTCATTCTTTTAGTTGTATCTCTCTACTATAAATAGACTACCTATGTGTGATTTATATACAAGGGAGATTAATCCTAAACTCTATTTCTTCTATATTCAACGAGATATCTTTAATTATTATTTTTTTCAATTTAACTCAACTCTTCAGTCGATTATTGAGTAAGACAATTTTGAAAGTACGACAAATTATACTTAAT
Source organism: Sphenostylis stenocarpa (assembly GCA_963425845.1). Lineage (NCBI taxonomy): Eukaryota > Viridiplantae > Streptophyta > Magnoliopsida > Fabales > Fabaceae > Sphenostylis > Sphenostylis stenocarpa. The sequence continues at coordinate 53,568,794 of OY731406.1, forward strand.
ATATTTAGTAAAATGATTTTAAATAAATTTAAAAAGATGGGAAACATGTGGAAGATAAGTGTAAGGAATTCCAAATAAACTTGTAGTTTGAAAGGATGGAAGACATTTGAAAGAAAAACGAGAGGAAAATATTAATTTTTTTCTTATTTAATTTGTGAGGAAAGAAAAAAATTGTAATTTTGATTTTTAAAATTTTCAATATATGGTTTTTATTTTATTTTTTCCCAATTTTCGTTTGTTTATTTTGAAAGCAAATTATAATCTTGAATCATTCCTCATTTTTATATATGCTTTATTTCTTTTAATGTTAGTTTATTTAGTTAAATAATAATTAATAAATAATTTTATTAATTAAACTATTTTACAGAATAAACATATTATAATTGAAGAAGATTAAATTAAAACTATGAATATTCGAAAATTTGAAAACTAGTATCTAAAAAGAACGAGAATAAAGTTGTAAATTTTCTAAAGACTAATATCTCACTTTTTTATTTAAAGATTTGTGTCATTTTACGTATATTTGTTCAAATGAGTTATTTAGTCATTAAATATGTTATTTGGCAATTTAGTTTTAAAAACAAAACAAATATAATTTATTTTTTGAATGTCTAAATTATAAATGTTGGTCTCTGGAGTTTATATTTTAATATTTAGTCTTCAAAATTTACAATTTAATTTTAAATTAATTCTTAAAATTATAATTTGATAATAACATAACATAAAAAGTAATTATCACACTTTTGATATATTCAAGTACTAAACCAAAATTTCAATTTAAAAAAAAAACTAAATTATCATACTTTCTTATTTTTAGAGATTAAATTGGTTTTTTCACTTACTACATGATGAGAGAACCCAAAAATTTGGGATGACAAAGCGGTCGAGCCCGCCATAATATGGCGGGACGGGTTGGTGTTTTCAGCCCACGATCACTTTGGCCCGCTAACCTGCTCGGCCAACCCATGGAGACAGGGTGGCGACTCATGGCCCGCCTAATTAATAAAAAAATTATTTTTTATTATAATAAAATTAATTATAAAGATAAGATATAAAGTTAAAAATGTTAAAAAGATAATTAAAAAAATTTCACTCTCACAAAAATATATTCTTCTTACTTGAAACATAACCTTCTCTTTCTTGTTCTCCTTGTTCGTCCTAAACACTCGATTATTTTTATCTTTATGACTTGAATTAAAGGTGTAAGAATTACTTAACCAAGAATAATGTGAAGTTTTATCAAATAAATAAATATAGGTATTTGAATTTTTCAATATAAAAATATAAATTTTATAAGTTTTAATGTTATATATATATATATATTTGTTATTATTTATTATCATGTAAATTTATTTTATTATTGTTCTAAATTATATTTTCTTAAAATTATGTATTGATTTATATTATTAAATTGAAATAATATATATATATATATATATATATATATATTGAATTATTGATAAACAAATAATAATCTTATTATTAAATTTATTTAAAAAAATTATTTTAAAAAATAAATTATTTTTTCTAAATTATATGCGGTCACCTGCAAATTCCGTCAACCGTCCTTGACGGGGCAAACCAAGATCTACAACCCATCACCCGCCCCACCCCACTTTTAACGGCCAAAGACGAGGTGGGCCCAACGATCCCTACCAAAAATATCATATTCCTTTCTTTCTTTTTTTCATTTTTCCTTTGACGTATTTTCCTACATATTTCCTTCCAAAACCAAGCATAAAATTAGCAAGGTCGAAGAAAGAGAGAGCAAAGTCTCAAGTAGCTTCGTCAGACTTGCCTTGCATTGATTGGTGAATGATATTTTGGGACCCCACTTCCAACACCACCGTAGACTTCATCACTTTGGTTTTTCTCTTGTATTCCCCTTTCCTTAGAAACCAATAAAGCAAGAACAAAACTTCCTAATCTGCAAAGTCTTCGTCAATTTAGTAATTTAAACCCATGTAATCTCCTTCACTATATAATTCGAAGTTGCGGCAGTTTTGAAACACAAAGCAAGAAAACAATCAAGAAAGGAAATTTCTGAAACTGCAGGGTCTTGTAGAAGAGGGACAATATGGCTGGAGGGTCGCTTGGAGACAACTTGGGATTGAAGGAAGATGTCATCAAAAGGGTGTGTGGTTTGGCCTTCAAAGCTCACAACCACAAGTCACCAGATAAGCTCTACTTTTATGAAAAGATTCAAATTTCGTCGGGAACTTATAATGTTTTCAGCTTCTCGGGATCTTGGGATGCCACTGAATGGTTTGTTAATAAACCCTTTGGGGGAACCAAGATAGATCTTACCCTATTCCCTTCACTCAGAAGTATTGGTAACGATGAAGCTGCTTTGGTGAACGAAGGCTTCGCAAAGAGATTATATCACATATTCAAAACTACCTCGTTTAGATCCGAGGTATGCAACTAACTGTCAACTGACAACCTTGTTAGCATGTTTGTTCGATGATGTTGTTTGTTATTTTCTCTGGATTAATTCCACGCGTTGCAATTATTTGTAGTTTTGAAATCACCGTGGTTATATATTTAGAAAGTTCAGTTTTTTCAGTTACAGTGATGCTTTCTATTTTTGGTTAATTACGCTGAGATAAGCAAATAAACTATCAAAATGTGTAGGTGAATAAGGCTATAGGAGATGGGAAGCAAGTAGTGTTCACGGGACACTCCTCTGGTGCTGCTATGGCCATTTTTGCAACATTTTGGACCTTGGAAGAGTACCTTAACCCAACCAAAACTCAGAAACCGAAGCCACCCTTCTGTGTTACTTTTGGGTCTCCCTTAATTGGCAATCATATATTCTCTCACGCTTCAAGGAGAGAAAATTGGTCTCGCTATTTCATACACTTTGTTCTGAGATATGACATAGTGCCACGGATTTTGCTTGCTCCCTTTTCTTCTATTGAGCAAACTTTTGGTTCTATTCTCCAATCCTTAAATCCCAAGTCAAAAACTTCCACCCAAGATTCAACACGGGCTGAATTTTTCTCAACTGTGATGAGAAACACAGCCAGTATTACAAGCCATGCTGCATGCATTCTAATGGGTAGCACAAATTTGTTACTTGAGACCGTGGCGAATTTTGTTGACTTGAGCCCTTATAGACCTTTTGGAACATATATCTTCTGCAATGGAAATGGACAACTGATTGTGGTGAAAAACTCTGATGCTGTTTTGCAACTATTATTCCACACTTCTCTAATAAGCGATTTGGCAGAAGTTCCAGAAGTTGCCAATGTTAGCATATTGCAACACCTGTCCTATGAGGCTGAGTTGGAGGATAGCTTGCAAATGCAGAATGTAGTGTACTTGGAACAACTTGAGGATCTTCCCTTGTCTGCTGATGGTTCTAATGGTGATGTTGCAACAATTAGCGCAGCCTTAGATGGCCTTGGACTGGTAATAATTTTTTGTTCTATTATATATGTTTATATATAATCAAATCATACCAGGTGGGTCATATAAATTATTGAAGTGGATCTATTTCATACAAATAACATGATTAAAAGAAATTAAAAGTGTTTCAAAAATTGAAGTTTCGTTTAATCCTACAGTACATATTATTATGTAGTTCAAGTATAAGATTGGACAGTAAGATTTAAGTAAGAAGTGATGATTTATTGGCTTACTTTTCAGAGCACAAAAGCAAGGCTATGTCTACGAGCAGCAGGTGAGTTGGAAAAGCAGAAACGTAAAAACGAGGAGAAAATCAGCAAGGAGATTGAGAAGAAAGCGGTGGCAAGCATGAAGGAACTTGAGAACTACAAAACAGCATGCGAGGTGCACAAGGGGAAGGGGTATTACGATGCCTTCAAGGTGCAGAAGGAGGGAAACGACTTTCAAGCAAATGTGAAGAGGCTAGAGCTGGCAGGGGTATGGGATGAGGTGATTGAGATGCTAAAGAGGTATGAACTCCCAGATGAATTTGAAGGGAAGTTAGAATGGATTCAACGTGGAACCATCTACCGTCGCCTTGTGGAGCCTCTAGACATAGCCAACTATTATCGCCATTTGAAGAATGAGGACACAGGACCTTACATGATCAGGGCCAGGCCAAAACGGTATAGATACACTCAGAGATGGTTGGAGCATGCCAAGAGGGAGCCAAAACCTGTTCCTATCACTGAATCCACCTTCTGGGCTGAAGTGGAAGAGCTTCATAGCTGGATCAGTAGCAAGAAGGCTTTTGATGAAGTCAGGGATAGAGTTGTGCAACTTGAACATGACCTTAAAAAGTGGACTGATGAAAGGGAGCTAACCAAGGATACCTTCTTAAAGGATCCTAACTTCATTAAGTGGTGGGAAATTCTACCTCATGAACACAGGGCCACTTCCTGCATAGCTGCTCTTGTTGCTAATGCGAAAGGATAGTGAATTAGTGATCTTTTATCCACTCAAAATGACTAGATTTAGGATGCTTTCGATGTGTATTGCCATGCAGTTGTGTTAGCTAGTTCAGTGTTGTAACTTCCTATTCCTGTTGTTTCTTTATGATTCCCAAGTTGTCTGACTTGTGAGAACCACAAATCAAACTGATTAACTAAATAAATTTGTTACATAGTAACATCTGTTTGGGATAATATTACTTAAATTTGATTATAATTTGTTTAGAGCGTTTCAAGTAAAGTCATTTATGGGGTTTTAAAGTTAAGTAGTAATTTAAAAATACCATTAAGACAAATAAGTTTTCATAGAACTTGTTTATGTGCTATCAATGTTGCTTAGTGCAAAAAGTTATTGTATAAAGGGAAAGATAATAATTAGAGTATACTAAAATTAAGTTAAAAATCTTTCTATATTTTGTAAGAATAAACAATAATAAGTGTGTTGAACATACAAGAACTTGATGTTAAACTTACATGGACATGAAGTTTGTTGATTTTGATGATGATTCAAGAACAAAGAACTTAGAGTGTTGAAAACTTGTATTGTTGTGTAATAACTCTGTTTTGATGAGTTTGAGTCTGTAATATTAGAGTCTAAGATAGCCGGTACATAGTCTACTCTTTAGAAGCTTCAAAAACTCACATTTATCAGTTAGCCTCGGGTTTAATCGATTAAATCATCAGATAATCAATTATTACAGTGAGAAAAACCATTTTTTGTAACTGTTCACTGTAATAATCGATTAACACACCTTTTAATCGATTAACAGGCCTGTTAATCGATTAACAGGGCTTTTAATCGATTAAAACAGAGAGTTTTGGGGTTCTGTTGATTTTGGCTCTGTAATAATCGATTAACACTTCATTTAATCGATTATTTCAGTCAGATTTTGATTTTCAACTTCAAATTAAACCTATTTTCGAAAACCCTAATCCCAATACTCCTAGTTCCGAAAATCCCAAATTCCCAAACCCTAATTCATCTACTTAAGGTTCTCTATGGCTCTCAGAAAAATTGAACAACCTTTTTCAAACAAAAGTTAAGTGTTGTGAGAGTCAGAGAACTATTTGTTGGAGGAAAAAGGGGCTTTTGGAACCTGGTGTGGGCTAGAAGCGATAAGAATCACTAAGTGGAGTTCTTAGTGGATTGTGTGTTGTGCCGTCTCTAGGGAAATTTGTTATTCATCTCTTGTGGATTTCAAGAGAGGTGTTTTCTTTACTTTATCTGTTCAATTGTTATCTGTTTGTAACAACTTTGATTATAGTGACAGTGTTAATCCTCTGTATGAGTGATTAGCAACTGGACGTAGGGTCTTTTGATCCGAACCAGTATAAATCTCCTGTGTAAGACTCTATCTCTATTCTATTTACGTTTACATAGTATTTTAATCGATAAAATTTGGGGAAAATTTTTAAAACCTAATTTTTGTTAAGAAACCAATTCACTCCCCCCTCTTAGTTTTTGTCCGACAACGCGATCATTCCGCTACGCGATTCTAACAAGTGGTATCAGAGCTTTCTTTGATAGTCATTTAAACTTTTCAAAAATGGTCGGACAAAATCAAACTTTTGCCGAAGGTGCGTCTATCAACAGACCCTCACTTTTTGCGGGTCAAAATTATCCTTTCTGGAAAGTAAGAATGCAAATCTTTTTAGAGTTTGTTGATAGAGGTGTTTGGGACGCTATTTTAAACGATCCCTATATTCCTAAAGTTACTGAGAACGGTGTAGACGTTCCTAAACCTTTTTCTAGATGGACAACAGAGGAAAATAGAAAAATACAATTTGACGTTAGGGCTAGAAATATTATTTCATCTGCTTTAACCCTTGACGAGTTTTACAGGATCTCTGTTTATAAAAGTGTTCAGGAGATGTGAGAAATGCTAAGAGTGACCCACGAAGGTACCAATGACGTTAAGAGAGCACGAAAAAATTCCCTAATTCAAGAATACGAGATGTTCCGGATGCAACAAGGCGAAACGATATTTGACGTTCAAAAGTGTTTTACTCATATTGTGAACCATCTCACCGGATTAGGTAAAATCTTTGACGTTGATGAATTGAATGTTAAAATCTTAAAATCTTTGGATAGGAAATGACAACCTAAGGTGACGGTCATCTCGGAGTCACAAAACCTTGCCACAATGTCTATAGCGGCGCTCTTTGGAAAGCTAAGAGAGCATGAGCTTGAGCTTGGAAGGCTAAATGAAGAAGAAGGACAATATCAAAAGAAGAACTTAGCCTTCAAAACCGAAATTTCCAAAGGTAAAAATAAAAAGGAAGAAGAAGACTCGGAGAATAAAGAAGAAGAATTGAGTCTTATGATAAAGAAGTTCACCAAATTCATGAAAGCCAAAGGAAGGCATCCATTCAAAGGTAAGGGAAAGGTAAGAGAAAGTACTTCCGTAAATATAAAATGTTATGGTTGTGGTGAAGCATGACATATGAAGACCGAATGTCCAAACAAGAAAAACGAAGAAATCAAAGGCAAAAAGTTCTTCAAGAACAAAGCCTACATAACTTGGGACAACAGTGATTCAAGTTCGGAATCAAGTGATTCGGAAGTTGAAGCCAATATTTGCTTAATGACAAATGACAACATATCTTCCGATTTTGAGGTAAGTGATTCCGACTCATCTTCTAGTGATGATGAAAATAACCTTGATGAACTACAAAATGCATATAATGAATTGTTTAGTGTCTTTAAGTACTTGAAAAATGAATATAAAGTTGTGAAGAAGAGTTTAAGTAGATTCGAAAAGGAGATTGACTCATTAAAAACGAAAATCACATGCTTAGAGAAAGAAACCTTAGAAACGAAAATTGTATGTTTAGATGAGAATGATGATAAGAACTTAGCATGTGCATCTTGTAAAGAATATGAATATGACATAGATATACTTAACCATTTGCTAGATAAAGCCGAAAAGGAGATAAGTGATTTTAAGAAGGATAAAATTGTTTTAGCTCAAAATAGTGTAAATCATCAAGCTCCTTTGAAAAAGCCTAAAAAGAAAAACAAAAGAGTATGGGTAGAAAAAGGAACTAGAGCATCTATTGTTAGAAATGCATCTTATTTTAAAGCTACATCTAATACATGTTTTTACTGTATGAAACAAGATCACACTTCAAATAAATGTAAAATAAAACATTTTGGTGTTTCTAAAGGTAAATATATTTGGGTTCCTATTGTTAAATAATTTGTTTGTCTCTAACCCCAAGGACCCAAAAGTTATGGGGACCTAAGTTTACTATGTTCTTGTTTTGTAGGAAACTCCCAAATCAAAGAAGTCTATGTGGTATCTTGATAGTGGATGCTCAAAGCATATGACCGGTGATAAAACGAAATTTGTGAGTTTCAAAGCTAAAGAACAAGGATATGTAACTTATTGGGACAACAACAAAGGGAAAATTCTTGGAATTGGAAATATAGATGGTGCAAACACTTTGGAGATTAAGGATGTGCTTCTTGTTGATGGACTAAAGCATAATCTCCTTAGTATAAGTCAACTATGTGACAAAGGATTTAAGGTAATATTTGAAAGTAAATTTTGCACTATACATTTGATAGATTCCGAAAATGTAACATTAAAGGGCATTATGCATAATAATATATACTTGATTGATTTGGATTGTTTACATGATTCTAGTATAACATGTTTAGTTGCTAAGGAAGAGAACCCTTGGTTATGGCATAAGAGAGCAGCTCATATAAATATGCATCATTTGAATAAATTGATATCAAAAGACTTAGTTGTTGGCTTGCCTAAGTTAAAGTTTGAAAAAGATAGGTTATTTGATGCATGTCAAAAAGGTAAACAAGTAAAATTATCATTTTAATCAAAGAATGTTATTTCCACTTCAAAACCTCTAGAATTATTACATTTAGACTTATTTGGTCCTTCTAGGATAAAAAGCTTTGGTGAAAATTATTATGGTCTTGTGATTGTTGATGATTATTCTAGATATACTTGGACATTTTTCCTAACAATAAAAAGTGAAGATTTTAATGTCTTTAGAAAGTTTGCAGAACAAATACAAAATGAGAAAGACTTAAGAATTAAAATTTTAAGAAGTGACCATGGTGGTGAGTTTCAAAATGAAAAGTTTGAAAATTATTGTGAAGAAAATGGAATATTGCATAACTTTTCTGCTCTTAGGACTCCCCAACAAAATGGTGTAGTTGAAAGGAAAAATAGGTCACTAGAGAAACTTGCTAGAACTATGTTAAATGAATCAAATGTTCCTAAATATTTTTGGACTGATGCGGTTAGTATTGCTTGTTATGTTTTAAATATAATGCTCATTAGGTCAATTATAAAATCAACTCCCTATGAATTGTTAAATGGTAGAAAGCCTAATGTTGCTCATTTGAAAATATTCGGATGTAAGTGTTTTGTGTTAAATAATAGAAAGGACAACTTAGGAAAATTTGACTCAAAAGTTGATGAGGACATTTTTCTAGGTTATTCATTAACTAGCAAAGCTTATAAGGTGTTTAATAGAAGAACCTTAAATATTGAAGAATCTATTCATGTTACTTTTGATGAAATTGTAGACCTTGGGGGAAATCCTCTTGAGTCAAATAAAGAACTTGCAGGTGATGATGAGTGTATAAGAGAGGTTCTTGATGAATTGTATTTAGAAGAAAATGAGCCTTCTCAAACACCTGAATTAGCAAAAGAATGGCAATCACCAAGAGGACTCTCAATGGACAATATCATTGGTGATATCTCAAAAGGGGTAAGAACTATAAATATGACCAATTTCTGCATGTCTGTAGCTTTTGTGTCACAGATAGAACCCAAAAATGTTGAGGAAGCACTTAAAGATGACCAATGGTGCATAGCTATGCAAGAGGATCTTAACCAATTTGAAAGGAATCAAGTCTGGGAATTAATCCCAAGAGAAGAATCACATCAAGTAATTGGAACCAAATGGGTATTTAGAAATAAACTTGATGAAGATGGAAACATAACAAAGAATAAAGCCAGACTTGTTGCCAAAGGCTATTGTCAGGAGGAAGGTATTAATTATGATGAAACTTATGCTCCTGTTGCCAAGTTAGAGGCTATACGCCTACTTCTTGCTTATGCATCTTTGATGAAATTTAAATTATACCAAATGCATGTTAAAAGTGCATTTTTGAATGGTTTTATTAAAGAAGAAGTATATGTACAGCAACCCCCTGGATTTGAAGATTTTAGTTATCCTAATCATATTTTTAAATTAAAGAAAGCATTATATGGGTTAAACTAAGCTCCTAAGTCTTGGTATGAAAGACTAAGTAGTTTCCTAACTTCAAATGATTTTTCTAGAGGAAAAATTGATTCTACTTTGTTTATAAAGAAAGTGAAAGAATATATCTTATTAGTTCAGGTATATGTTGATGATATTATTTTTTGATCAACTGATAATTCTTTGTGTGTAGAATTTGCTAAGATAATGCAGGGAGAGTTTGAAATGTCTATGATGGGAGAATTAACATTCTTCCTTGGACTTCAAATCAAGCAACTTAAAGATGAAATTTTTGTCTCTCAAACCAAATACTGCAAAGAGATACTCAAAAAGTTTGGAATGGACACTTCAAAGGAAGCTAACACACCCATGGGAACTTCATGTTATTTAGACAAGGATGAATCAGGTTTGGAAATTAATCAATCTATGTATAGAGGTATGATAAGTTCTCTGTTATACTTAACTACAAGTAGACCTGATATTATGCATTCTGTCTGTGTGTGTGCTAGATTTCAGGCATGTCCAAAAGAATCTCACTTAACTGCAGTAAAACGCATTTTAAAATATTTAAAAGGAACTACTGGTTTTGGTTTATGGTATCCATTTAAAGCTTGTACTAGTTTAATAGGTATTCTGATGCTGATTATGGTGGATGCAAAATAGATAGAAAGAGTACTAGTGGGACATGTCATTTGTTAGGTTCATCTTTAGTATCTTGGCATTCTAAGAAACAGGCATTTGTTGCTTTATCTACCACTGAAGCTGAATATATTGCAGCTGGTAATTGTTGTGCTCAAATTTTGTGGATGAAACAACAATTAGAAGAATATAGTATATTTCTAAATGACATTCCTTTGATGTGTGATAATACGAGTGCAATTAATCTTACTAAGAATCCAGTAATGCACTCTAGGACCAAACATATAGAAATTAGACATCATTTCTTCAGAGATCATATAAGTAAAGGAAACTGTAAAATTGAGTATGTTGATACAAAGCATCAATTAGCGGATATTTTTACTAAGCCTCTTCCCAAGGATAGATTCTATGATCTTAGAAGAGATTTAGATATATTAGAAATAGCTTAAATTCTGCTTAATTAAATAGTTTTTGGATGATTGTAATGTTATAATCTATTATGTAGGGTGTTAAAAGATTATCATGTGTCTAAACCTCATAAATTTGATGCTCACTTTCATAGTGATAGTGAAGAATTTTAAAGTTTGTTTTTATTTCTTCTTGTGTTGTAATGTATTTTTTCTTATGAAATAAAATTTGATATTCTTTTATTGCTTTGTTTGAAGGGGAGTTATCTCCAAGTTTTGCATATGTTGAGGGGGAGCTCTTAATTTTTTATTATAATCAAAATAGGGGGAGAAATATTTAAAGTCTCTTATAATTGAATTTAAATATTATCTGGTATGTTTAATGTGTTTGTTAGTGTGACAGATAAAATAGGTTATTACAAGGCTTTAAAAGAAAATTTTGATCATCATCAAAAAGGGGGAGATTGTTGAACATACAAGGACTTGATGTTGAACTTACATGGACATGAAGCTTGTTGATTTTGATGATGATTCAAGAACAAAGAACTTAGAGTGTTGAAGACTTGTATTGTTGTGTAATAACTCTGTTTTGATGAGTTTGAGTCTGTAATATTAGAGTCTAAGATAGCCGGTACATAGTCTACTCTTTAGAAGCTTCAAAAACTCACATTTATCAGTTAGCCTCGAGTTTAATCGATTAAATCATCAGATAATCGATTATTACCGTGAGAAAAACCATCTTCTGTAACTGTTCACTGTAATAATTGATTAACACACCTGTTAATCGATTAACAGGCCTGTTAATCGATTAACAAGCCTGTTAATCGATTAACAAGGCTTTTAATCGATTAAAATAGAGAGTTTTGGGGTTCTGTTGATTTTGCCTCTGTAATAATCGATTAACACTTCATTTAATCGATTATTTCAGTCAGATTTTGATTTTTAACTTCAAATTAAACCTATTTTCGAAAACCCTAATCTTAATACTCCTAGTTCCGAAAATCCCCAATTCTCAAACCCTAATTCATCTACTTAAGGTTCTCTATGGCTCTCAAAAAAATTGAACAACCTTTTTCAAACAAAAGTTAAGTGTTGTGAGAGTCAAAGAACTGTTTGTTGGAGGAAAAAGGGGCTTTTGGAATCTGGTGTGGGCTAGTAGCGATAAGAATCACTAAGTGGAGTTCTTAGTGGATTGTGTGTTGTGCCGTCTCTAGGGAAAGTTGTTCTTCATCTCTTGTGGATTTCAAGAGAGGTGTTTTATTTACTTTATCTGTTCAATTATTATCTGTTTGTAATAACTTTGATTATAGTGACAACGTTAATCTTCTGTTTTAGTGATTAGCAACTGGACGTAAGGTCTTTTGATCCGAACCAGTATAAATCTCCTGTGTAAGACTCTATCTCTATTCTATTTACGTTTACACAGTATTTTAATCGGTAAAATTTAGGAAAAAATTTTAAAACCTAATTTTTGTTAAGAAACCAATTCACCCCCCTCTTGATTTTTGTCCGACAATGCGATCATTCCGTTGTGCGATTCTAACAAAGTGTTTATAAGTTTTATATGTGACGATAAAACAATCATTAAAAAAAAATTAGAATTACATGAAAATAAGTTAAATCATGTCAACCTTTGGTAAAACAAAGTGTAACTTCTAATTAAAGAAAAAAAATAACAACAAATTGCTAGTTTTTTTTTTTTTTTTTTGAGGTTTACTCTCATGTCTTTAAGAGCAAAACCTATGGGTACGTTTAATAGGAACTTTACAAATCTAGTGGCGTTATTGTACTATTGTTAATCTATAGACCCTTTAATTAGTAATTATAATTTTTTATGATATCATGCAATATGGTATTATGTATACATGTATCATATAATTTCATATACGTAGAGTTATTTCCACAATAACTCATGTAAAGTTTCTTCTAATTATTTTAGATTTAAGAAAAAAAGAGTAACTCGGATAATATTATAATATTATAAAAGTATTCTTAAAGTAACTCAGCGGTCATCATATTTAATAAAATTTAATTAATTACTTATTTAAAAAGTCTATTTTATAATAATATTTTAAAATAATTAGTATAAAAAATTATCTTTCAATATTCTTCTTATAAGATTAACTCTTTAAGTGGATTAATATATTTAGTCATTAAAAAAATAAATGCATATATGATTTTAATACATTATAATAAATTTCATATAATAACATTAAAAAAATTAATATTTATTATTATGAAACTCTTATAAATTTTTATTGTTTAAAAGGTTTAAAGATAATTTATTTACATTTTTCTTTCTTATCTCAATAAAAGGATTGGCAAAATCATGATTAAATAGATTTTCAAAATAGAAAATACATCAATTAATGATATTATATTAAACATAAAGTGACGTAGGTAAAAATATCTAAATAAATGTCTAATAATAAATAACGCATATATGAGATTGTGACTTATTTATAGTATTTCTACTAAAACTTGTGGCCCTTGAATATTTATCCAAGAGTGCTTGACCACCTTCTTTAACATAATTAAGTTAATTATCTCTCAATCTCATTTGAAAGGCCCCTAGTGTATTGTGATATTATCTAGTATGCCAAAAAGTAATTGACATGCTAACAGTACATTGACCCAAACTTTAAGAGACATTAAACTATGAAGAATTTTTGCAATAAAAAGAAAAATACACATTTAGATAGTAGGGTGTCGACCTTCTATTCATATACTGGCCCAAACTGAAGGAGGTGTTAAGCAACAAAGAGCTTTGAAGAGAAAAAGAAAATTTAAATATGGCATTAACACAATTACTTCTAAATAGCTAGGTATCTCTCAAAGTCTTATGGATAGTTTGTGCCACTTGAGTCCTACTCCTTAAGTTTTCCTTCGTCACTCTAGTACTTGGTTGGTTGTCTTCATTCTTCCAATACCCTAGTCAAGACGTTCATGTCATCTCTTATGAATTTTAAAACATATTTTTTCAAGACGTTCAACCCATTTTCCAAGGTCTTATGCTGTTTCTTTTCTATGAGATGAAGAGAATAACATCGGGAACTGTTATCTCAACACACCATCCATTATTCTGGTAAGAAAAAAACCAAATATTTAAATAAACTTATATTTATTTAAACTGTTTTAAATCTATTTCAATGAATTCATCTAAAGTTAAATCCATATTTTTTTAGTTTTAAATTCAATTCAATTAAATAAATTTAGATTCGGTATAAATTAGATTTATTTTGGATTTTAAAAATTTAAAATCAATGTCAAGTTAAATTTGTTTTGTTTGGGTTGAATTAGAACGGGTTAGATGATGGTAGATCAAATCCAAATCAAACTCGTTTAAGTACTTGATTAAAGAGAGCTTTTGAAACGAAACAAAGCCACGTTCATTTCCACCCAAAACCTATAAGTGATAGTAGTTTAAATTAGGATTTTAAATCAAACATTAATCTGAAAATTATTCACAATTAAAAAATATATTTTATGGCCCCATGTATATTAATCTGAAATTATATTCTTTTACTGTACTTTTAACTGTGACGTATTTAATACATATTAAATTATTTAAAATTTAATTATATTTATTATCATTAAAATCATAAAATTTATCTTTATTTTTAAACATATAAATATAATAAATTATTAAAGAACTTCTTAAATTGAGTTTTATATGGACTGAGATCAATTTTTTGAATTTGATGGAAACTAAAACTAAATGATAAATTTTACAGGAACTATAATATAATTGTATGTTTTTTGTAAGAAGTAAAATTGAACTAAAATTTTCTACAGAGAAAAACAAAAATACTGCATGGTTTACAAGATGTTATGTGATTCATAATATCCACCTATAGAATAGGTTGATAAATTTGAAAGTTAGAAATGCATATCCATCAATCACATGGTGGAACATAGTTTTCAGGTAAGGAAACACTTAAAAAGTTCTGTGAATCTTTATTATTCTGAAGCTGGGTTTTCACGCTACTAGTTGTGCGTAAATTTCGTGTTCTCTACCTTACTTACTTTTGAATTTTGGGTCCATTTTTATTAATTAATTGCCCATAACGTGATTCACTTCAATAATTCATGTCACCATTTTGGTACTTGTTTCATCATTTCATAATTAAATTCAAACTAGTGGGATGTATTTAATTTTATCTAATTGTATTTTTGTTTATCTTACCAATTTTGTTATCTTATTTAAGATTCAAATTAGTGGAGAGTATTTAATTTCTCTTAATTGTATTTTTTCATTTTATCAATTTTATAATCTTATTTTTATTTTTTTTAAGAGTAGTAAAATATCTAATTTTATTATATAATCATGTTTTTAATTAATATGAAAGACAATTTTTTTATTATACCTTTTCGTATTAAAGATAAATAATTCAATATTAATCGATTATTAAAGATAAATCTACTACTAATTATTATTTTCTCATTAATTTTAGAGTGGATTCTAATATTATTTTAAAAATAATAAGAAATTTTAAAAGTTTTAGAGTCAAAAGAGGATTTTAGTAATGTATATACTATTATGTTAAGTGGATATTTCTCAACAATTTTATCTCCAACATATTTTTTTTACGTTTTTTTTTATGTCAAATGCTCCACTAAATACATTTTTAGACAGTTTTCTTTGATGTTATAATTGAAATAATTTTATGGAAAATTTTATTTAATTTTTTTAATTAAACAGTTTTTTTAATAAATTGAGGGACAAAATTCATGAAAAGAAAATCAGAAAAGAAGTGTGAGATGAAAAACTTTGATGACAAAAAGTATACTTAAATCAATTCTTTTAGATATCATAAAATCCGAATGACATACCTCTAAATTGTCTTATGCATTACACAATTTAAGAACATTATACATAATATAATTTTAATAAGTCCAATCATTAAATTATAAATTTATTTTACTTTCATCAACATATCAAATTTATAAAAAGTAATAACAATGAAATGATTGAATGATTCATATTTTAATATATGTTCAAAAAAATATTATTTCATTTAAATCATATAATGTGTTAACTAATTTTAATTAATGTAAATTTATTTATATATATATATTATTCATTGAAACAAAGTCAATATGAGAGTTTTGAAAATAAAATTTAATTAAAATTATTGAATGATATAATACTTGATGAAAATTACATTATTATATTATTTGATTTCTTTCTACATTGTAGAGAGAAAAATATTATTACTTACTTTAAAATTTGAAATTTAAATATTTTGTCACAATTTTATTGTTTTTATTTTTGTTTTTAAATAATATGAAAATTTTAAATTTATCATAAACCTTGTTTCTAATATTAATATTTTTCATTCGTATTAATTTTGAATTATAAATTATGGGTATTGTTAAGTTTACCAACATGTCTAAGCTCGAATTAATTACAATTAAGTCATTTCATTTGCTCACCAAATTATTTTAATAATTAATTTTTATTTTGTCTACATTTGATAATTTTCTAAGCAAAAGCAAATTAATGACACAAGCCATGGTTGTCCCTGTCGGTCCAACCGACAGTTGTAGATCCCAATTGGGACCGAATTAATTTTCAGAATCCCCTTTCAATCACATACCGTCCCAACTAAACCTATAATTAATTAATTAGTTAATTTTGATTAAACATAATAAATATAATTAATTTAAAAATATATTGCGGTAAACTCTTGGTATTAATCCTCTCTTAAAATATTCAATGTTTTTCGTAAATAACTTTTTTTTTTTTCGTTTTCTTTTCTTAAAGAAAAAAGTAATAAATTTGCAGATGCATGCGCACTGTTCATGATTCCTATTTATTGGACACCAATGATAGCCCCAACTAACAAAAATACAGGGATTGTCTTTTTCAGACTTAGGCATGCTTTTTGCGATGGGTCTTTACAACTATTTGTATGTATAAAGAAGAAAAGGTTGGTGTGGAGGTTGAGACCCACTATGAGTAGTAGTAGGTTAGGTTGAACATTGAATCATATTACCACTCCACCTTCATAACTCTATGTTCCTTAACTCCAATATATCCACGCCATTATCATTACTTATGGCTAATTAAGTTCACTACTAATCACAATGCTTATGCAAATCAGGATATGGGCCTAATCAATACCAAATCCTACTTACCTGAGACAACAATAATGTACCAAATTATTATGCCCATCTTAGTTTAAGATTCAATAATATGAGTTTCTTCGTAATAACCTTCTTTTAAAAATATTGAAATTACTATAATAAAATTGATCATGTTCAAAGATTATCGCACTAAAATTTCGTAGTAATCTTATTTTTAAAGGTGTGTTCATGAATGATGGGTTAAGAGAAAAACAAATTATATATAAACATTTCATCACCTCCATTTCTTATAAACCTACCGAATTAATGAAAAAAATCATTTTGAGGACTTTAATTGAAGCAACCAATAGTTTGACTCTTGGTGCCGACTTAATCACCTTGGAGTGGGAGGATAGTAACTTTTCCATGGTAATGTCGTGACGTTACCACGTGACACTTTAGTAACAGTGATACACCGAAGTGTCACCCATTTCCCGTCATTAATTATTTCATCCCTCGAGATTTTTTTTATTATAACAAAAAATTAATATTAATCCATGTTTTTCGTAAACATTGTTCATAGAATAAAAAATATTAGATGTTTTTTTTTCTAAATATTGGTTCAGAAATTTAACATATGTTTTTGTAATAAAATAAAATCACGCTCTTTTTATAAGTTTATAACACGTTCTTGTATAATTTATTTTATTTTAATTAATATCTTAAAATACTGATAAAAAAATCAATATATAACTAGTAAAAATACAAAGATTAAAATATATTCATATTTTTTATAATTAATTTTATTTTTAAAATATACTATTTTATTAATTAATACCATATTTCTTATTTTGTGTATTTTTTATTTGTAAATATATAAATCATAATAATTATTCTTTTTTTCTCTTATAATAATAAAATGTTAAAAACAAATCTATTATATATATATATATATATATATATATATATATATATATATATATATATATATATAATTAGTGGATGATTTCTATACAATACAATAAATTATACCAACATGAGAGTATGTCAGAAAAACATCTCGCTTATATACAAGGTTTTTTAATTAATTAAGTTAAATAATAATTAAACATACTAATTAAAATTAGTAAAACTATCTTATATACAATGTTAAGATGAGTTAACTGGGTGAAGATTTCAAAATATATTATTATTTTATTTCATATTTATTATATCATTTTAAGTTGAGCATAAGTATTTTAGTAGATATTTCTTTTTTATTATTATATCCAAATGATAAAAAAAATATTTCTTTTAAGAAAAAATATATATTTCTTGTAAAAATTACTTAACATTTGTAAGAGTAATACTTTTGTATTGTTATTTTAATATTGATCTTAGAATCAGCTAATTATTAATTAATTGTTATTTTATTATTACTTACATCAATATATTAATTGTTCCATCACACAATAATCCTACTTGTGTATTTAATGTATTTATTCAGAGTTCAAAACAATTTTAATAAAATTTCATAAAAAATATATTTATTATTATTTGTAATTTAGTTGTGTATATCTTAAAATAGAAATCGGAATAACATTACTCACGAGCATATTTATTATTTATGGTGTTGGGCCTTTATTAAGAATATAAATTACTCCAACTTAAGCTGAGTTATTAGATTTACTAGTTCCAGTTAGTTTGTTCAAATAAATAAATAAATAACCTCAAATTTAAATTTAAATTTAAGAAAAAATTTCTCTTTTATTTTGTAATATTAGATTAAATAATATTCACTTTATCTTTAGTTCTTGAAAAAGAAAATACTCATTTATATTATGTTGTTAATAAATAACATTAATCTCTTTATATCTTTAATAAAGTGATACTTATATTTTATTTTATTTTATTTTAAGATAAACGTTAATTAAAATTTAAATAAAAATATGTAAATTAAAAATTAAAATTTTAGTTAATATAATATTTTAACATAAATAATTAAGAGTTAGTTCTTAAAAATATAAGAGATTATTTAAAAACTATATTATATGTTAGTGTAATTTTATTAAAAATATATTTTAAAATTAAACTTAATTATTTAATAAATAAATTTAAGTTTTAAAATGTCAACTTTAAAAACTCATAAGTAATATATATAAAAGCTAGTATTAAATGTTATTGATATTAATCTTCATTTTCTTAATAAAACAATTTGTCAATAAAATTTTGATGATGATATTGTTATTTATTTACATATTAATTATGAAATAGGTGTAGATTGAACCTTCTCGAGAACAAAAATTATCTTTTGATTTTTTTTAATAGTTTATAAACTTATTTTACTAAATTATAAAAGTGTAATAGTATAATTTTATTTATTTATCATATTATATGTATAATTTCTTTTTATACTAATAGATAATTGTCTAGTATTTAAATAATTATTAATTACTTTATTGATAAAGTTAAAAATTATTTCATAAAAACTAATTTTTTTTTCAAATTTTAAGAGTATAATCTTTCTCAATTATTTTAAAAGCATCTTCTTCTAGATATATTTATTTTTTATTTTATGATTATTTCAAACTTCTTCAAACAATTATATGAAAAAGAAATGATGTGATAATGAAATTTAATTGTTTGAGTTGCTTATTAAAACAACTCTTAATTAAATATAAAAAGTTTTAATATTATTTATTAATAGACCAGTAAATACATAAATCAATATAAATAAAGAAAACAACACATCAAACATGAAAAGAATGCAAAGACCAGTTAAGTATTAGGAAGACCAATTTTTTTTTTAATGGGCTAACAGTTATAAAGAAGTAATTATTATAAAAATTAGCTATTATAAAGATAATTATGGTAAATGTCGTTATAAATCTATATAATTCTACAATGTTATCTCATTACATTTTTTTGTAATTATATTATTCTCTTATAGTATTTAATTATATTATTCTCTCTTATTTCAACCACTTGAATTATCTATATAATGAATTAATGTTTTAAAATATTACTTTTTATATAATTATTCATGTAATGGATTTTGTAACATTGATTTCTACACCATATGGATAAGTCATAAATGAAGAATTCAAAACAATTTTGATGAAGTTAATATTTGAGCACCGATAAGATTATGAGAACGAAAAGAAGACTGTTCATGAAGTCATGAACAAGGTCATGCTTATATATGGAAAGGTGATGCTTGGTAGAAGTGAAAGGATGGTGATGATGCGTAATTGATGACATGGTGAAGAAAATGGATGGATATTGAAAAATATTACAACAATTATTGTGTGGAGTAACAATTAAACATTACTAAAAGTTAGATAGAGAAGACTTAATATTGATTACCTAAAGAAGAATATGAAATATAGTATAAGAATGATTGAAGCGTATGTTATATATTCTGAAAATATCATTAGTAATTTAAGCATGCATGAATACTTTTGAAATAGAGACAAAATTAAAAATAAGAAAAAGTCAATATAATTTATTTTTAAAGAAAAAAACCTTATTATACTTTTTATATAAAATTTTAAAAAATAAAATAAAATTTTGGAGATACCTTGACATACTCATTCCACCCAAAAGTTTACCCTATTTTAAAGGATCAAATACAATAAAAATATGTAAGTCAATCTATTTTTTTATTAAGTATTAAATATGACTTAAGGTCAATTAAAAAAAAGAAATCAATATTAAAATTTTTGGAGAGATCAAATTAATTATATTGAAAATCACATCGAAGGGTTAGAAAAAAATTTAAAGTCTAAGAAAATTTAAATATCATGTAAAAAATTAGACAAAATTAATAATTTTTCTTATAAATTAAATTTTATTTAACCTTTTTTATTTTTAATTATTTATTATTATGTATTTTTTATCTTTAATTTATTCAAAATTATATGACAATATAGATCTTACAAAAATTTATGTAAAATGTTCATCATTTTGGATGCACTTAAACCTTAGAGTTTTGTGGTCTTAGTTCAAAGTCACACATCTCTTAGTTTGTAAATACTAGTGTCTCATTAAGTTTTATATATAGAGACACCTTGTAAGCTTCAAAATACATAAACACAAATAAAGTTTTCTAGTGTAACCGTGGACGTAGGTACATACATTGTGTGTCGAACCACATTAAATCTTTGTATCTTCTTTCTTCTCTCTCTCTTCTCCTTAGTTCTAATATTATTATTGCTCTAACATAACAATTGGTATCAAGAGTCTTTGGTTACTTCTAGGGATTTCCTCAGTTTAAAAGGATAAGTGAGAGTCTTCTCAGTTTAGAGGAGGTAGCAGGAGCAATGACGTTAGAAGAGGGGAAGGTGAAGATTGAGAGGTTTGATGGTAGAGACTTCAGTTTCTAGAAAATGCAGATAGAGGACTATCTGTTCCAGAAGAAGTTATATCAACCTTTATTAGGGAAGAAGTCAAACCACATTAAGCAGGAAGACTGGGACTTGCTAGATCGACAAGCTCTTGGCGTGATCAGATTAACATTGGCCAAGAATGTCGCATTCAACATTGTGAACAAGAAGACTACTGTAGATCTAATAAAGGCGTTATCAGATATGTACGTGAAGTCGTCCGTAGCCAACAAAGTATATTTGATGCGTCGGTTGTTCAACCTCAAGATGGCAGAAGGTATTTCTATAACTGATCATATTAATGAATTTAATACTATTCTTTTCCAGTTGGAATCAGTCCAGATTAGATTTGAGGATGAGATGAAGACATTGATTCTATTGTCATCACTACCGGATAGTTAGGATGCAAATGTTACTGCAATTAGTAATTCTACAAGGGAGAACACGTTGAAGCTCAGTGACATCCGTAATTTGATCTTAAGTGAAGATGTTCGCAGGAGAGATTCAGGGAAATCTTCCAGTCATGCTTCTAATTCAGTATTGAATACTAAAAACAGAGGAAGGACTACCCAGAAGGGTCATAATGACCAAGGTAAATCAAAGTCAAAAGGGAAAGTATTGAAGTGATATTATCTGTTGGAATTGTGACAAGAGAGGTCACTTTACTAATCAGTGCAAGACACCAAAGAAGAACAAGAATCATAAAAATAAGAAGCGCGATGATGATGAATCCGCAAATGCAGCAACTGATGAATTTGTTGATGCATTAATCTGCAGCTTGGATAGTCCTGTTGATTCATGGGTTATAGATTCAGGTGCATCATTCCACACCACTCCTTCTAAAGAATTATTATCTAACTATGTTTCTGGAAGGTTTGGAAAAGTTTACCTTGTAGATGGAAAACCTCTTGATGTTGTCGGAAGAGGTAATATTGACATCAGGACCTCCAACAGAACCCTATGGACATTGCACAATGTCAGACATATTCCTACCTTAAAAAGAAATTTAATATCTATAAGGCAATTGGATAATGAAGGGAATTACACCACTTTTGGAGATGGAGCTTGGAAGGTAACAAAAGGCAATCTCGTTGTGGCTCGTGGAAAGAAGCAAGGATCTCTCTACATGGTTGCAGATGAAGATATGGTAGTCGTTACTGAGGTTGTCAATAATTCATCCTTATGACATCAAAGGCTGGGACACATGAGTGAAAAAGGATGAAGCTTATGGCAACAAAGGGCAAGTTATCAAACTTGAAGTATGTTGATGTTGGTGTCTGCGAACACTATATCTTTGGAAAGCAAAAAAAGGTTAGCTTCTCAATAACAGGGAAGAATTCTAAAGTTGAAAAGCTAGAATTAGTACATACAGATGTTTGGGGACCAGCTTCGGTGAAATCTATTGGAGGATCACGCTATTATGTCACCTTTATCGATGACTCTACTATAAAGGTATGGGTCTATTTTCTTAAAAATAAATCCGATGTGTTTTCTGCATTTAAAAGGTGGAAAACATAAGTTGAAAATCAGACAAGTCTAAAGGTTAAAAGTCTGAAATCTAATAATGGCGGAGAGTATGATAGTCAAGAGTTTAAAGACTTCTTTCAGATCATGGGATCAAAATGATCAAGACAATACCAGGAACACCTGAACAAAATGGTATTGCAGAAAGGATGAACAGAACCTTATACGAGAGGTCTAGGTGTATGCGGATCCAATCTGGCTTGCCTAAAGTATTTTGGGCAGAAGCAATAAACACAACAATGCATCTCATCAATAGAGGACCATCAGTTCCTTTGAACTATCAATTACCTGAAGAAGTATGGTTTGGAAAGGAGGTAAAACTTTCACATTTAAGAGTTTTTGGTTGTGTTTCATACATACTGATAGACTCTAGTAACAGAGAAAAATTGGATCCAAAGGAAAGGAAATGTTATTTCATTAGTTATGGATCTGATATCTATGGCTACAGGTTTTGGGATGACCAAAACAAGAAAATCATCAGAAGTAGGAATGTCACTTTTAATGAGAATTTATTTTATAAGGATAGACTTTCTATAGAATCTGTGGGCGCTAATAAAGTGCCAGAACTTTCTAAGAAAGCAACACTTGAAGAAATTTTAGAAAGTGATATAGCCAATAGAAGCCAGAGTACAGGCGTAGAGGTTGAGTCAGAATCAGAACCATCAATTCCTCCAAGAAGATCTAGCAGAACGTCAATACCACCATATAGGTATTCTCCTTCATTGCATTATTTGTTGTTAACTGATGCTGATGAGCCATAACGTTTTAGTGAGCCTATGCAGGGGAATGACTCTATTGAGTGGGAGCTAGCAATGAAAGATGAAATGACATCCCTTCAAAAGAATGGAACGTGGTCTTTGACCAAGTTGCCAAAGGAAAAGAAAGCTTTACAAAACAGATAGGTCTATAGGTTAAAGGAAAAATATGATGGCAGTAGAAGATACAAGGCGAGACTTGTGGTGAAAGGGTTTCAGCAGAAACAAGGAATTGACTTCACAGAGATCTTCTCTCATGTTGTCAAGATGACCACCATCAGAGTTATCTTGAGTATCGTAGTTGCAGAGAATCTTCACTTGGAGCAGTTAGATGTCAAAAATGCATTCTTGCATGGAGATTTAGAGGAAGACATTTACATGACTCAACCAAAAGGTTTTGAAGTTTCAAGCAAGGAGAATTTTGTGTGCAAGCTTCATAAGAGTTTATATGGCTTGAAACAAACACCAAGGCAGTGGTACAAGAAGTTTAATGAGTTTATGAGTAACTCAGGATTCAACAGATGTAACATGAATCATTGCTGTTACATTAAGAAATATACTAACAGTTATTTTATCCTTGTTGTGTATGTTGATGACATGTTGATTGTAGGGTCTAATATGGCAGAAATCTACATGTTGAAGCAGAAGTTGACAAAAAACTTTGAAATGAAGGATCTTGGTCCAGCTAAACAAATCCTTGGTATGAGTATTTTCATAAATAGATAAGAAGGAATCTTGAAGCTGCTCAGGAGAAATATGTACACAAGTTGCTTGACAGGTTTTGCCTTAAAGATGCCAAGACCAGGAATACCCCTTTGGGATCTCATTTGAAGTTTTCAAAGAGGCAATATTCACAAACATATGAAGAAAAATGTTACATGTCAAGAGTACCATATGCATCAACAGTTGGGAGCTTGATGTATGCTATGGTATGTACCAGACCTGACATAGCACATATAGTGGGAGTTGTTAGTAAGTTCCTATCAAATCCAGCAAAGGAGCATTGGGAAGGTGTAAAATAGATTCTCATATATCTGAAGGGTACATCAAAGATGTGTTTGTGCTTCAAAAAAGACGATCTCATCTTACAAGGATTTTCAGATGCAGACTTGGGAGGAGATTTAGATACTCGAAAAAGCACCATTGACTACATTTTTACTTTGGGAGGTACAGTTGTGAGTTAAAAGTCTAAACTTCAATAGTGTTGCACTCTCAACCACCAAAGCTGAGTACATAGCCATCTTAAAAGCAGCTAAGGAGATGATTTGGCTATAGAATTTTCTCAGTGAATTAGGGAAAGAACAAGGTGATACTCCATTATTTAGTGATAGTCAGAGTGTTATATGTCTTGCTAAGAATCTCGTCCTCCATTCTAGATGCAAGCATATTCAATTAAAATATCATTTTATCATGGAGTTGATAAATGATGGAGAGTTGTCTTTACTGAAGATCTCAGGATCAGAGAACCTAACAAATATGTTAACTAAGACTGTCACTACTGACAAGCTGAGGCTTTGCATTACCTCAGTTGGCCTTCGAGAATAATTGAAGACGAAGGCGTTGCACTAGGGAATGAGCTGATGAGCTTAATGCTTAAAAGAAGCTGATGTAGTTTGGAACTTAGACCCCAAGTGGGAGAATTGTTAGAGTTTTCTGGTCTTAGTTCAAAGTCTCACATCTCTTAGTTTATAAAGACTAGTGTCTCATTAAGTGTTATATATAGAGACACCTTGTAAGCTTCAAAATACACCAACACAAAGTTTTCTAGTGTAACCGTGGACGTATATACATACATTCTGTGTCGAACCATTCTCTTTTCTCCTTAGTTCTAACATTATTATTGCTTTAGTGGAACAAAATTTTCATTTAAATCTATTAATTTATTATGGTTAAAAAAGATAACTATAAATTTGAATAGAAAGATTATGATTAGTTACGTTGATTTAAGTAAAAAGTCTCTTAATACACTTTTTATGCAAGAGTGAAGAAAAATGAGATAAAAATCATGTTATTCATGTTAAATCTCCAAAATATCATCCTGTATTACAGTAAACAAGTACATCTAAGATGCTCAAATTTATTACACACGTAATACTTTTAGTAAATTATTTATAAATTTTAATATAAAATCTTAAGAAACATGTCTAAATATTACATCTTATTAAATTTAACAAATGTATACAAAATAGTAAATAAAAAAATAAAAAATTTAAACAAATAAAATTTTAAAGTTTTAAAATCTTTATCTAATAACTTTGACAAAATTGTTTTATTTTTTTAAGTAGAAAAATAAACATAAATTTAAAAAATTAGTTCTATTTTTTTTTAATTTATACTAAATAATTCTAAAATCAACATAATAATTATCCAAATTAAACTTAGTCATATATTACTTTACTAAAATATAGCAAAGATAACATAGAAAGATATTTATACCAATATTAAATGATTTTTACTTAAGTTACATTATTAAAAAAAATACATAAAGATTCAATACTAAATTACATTATTTATTTAAATAATTTATTTTTAATAAATTATTAATATTATTTTAAATTTTAAAAATAATGATTTCATATTTAATCATATATTTTCGATTTACTAATCTATATAAAATTATATAAATAAGAATTACGTTATAATTAAAAAAATCTTTAATCTAATGTTATTTATAAATTATTACAAAAATATAAGTATTTCTATAAAATATCATAAATTTATTTATAATATATAAAAAATAATTTTATTTTGTATTAATTTTTATCCAGTTTATTAAATAATTATTTTATATTAAATTAGGTCTTAAATTTAATTTATTCTATTAAAATTAAAATAAATATTTTAATTTGTTATTAATTTATCTCATAATTTATTTATTTAATCAAATCATATCACTTATAATAATAATATTATTATTTTAATCCTCTTTTCTTCCGTCTAAACAATTTAATTTTTCTTTTATATTTTTTTCTCTATTTCTCCATTCTTTCTCCAGTCTATTTATCTCCAAAGACAAGTGTTCTGTGTAAGGGTTAGCAGTTAAAGAAAGAAACAATCTCTGACACGTTACAAACTTCAGGAAAACTCAACTTTGTAGAATCTCTTCAGTAATTTTACCTATTAAAGTCAAAAGTTACATGAAATCACGTGAGTATTCTAAGAGTTACTATAAATTTTATATTTCCACATTATTATTATTATTTTTTCAAGTAAAAAAAGAAAAAAAAAACTTTTTTTATTTAGTTTAAAGCCCTCAGAGCTTGATAGGACTAGATTTCTCTTCTAAAAAAAGGGTAAATCTAAACGTCGTTTTAGTAGCAGAAGCAGTAAAGAAACGACATGTCGTTCCCCGTCCCCGCGTTATCATTTCCCAGTGTTCCCGTGACAGTTAAAAAGCCAAGAACGCGTTGTCGCATTGAATGTGCATTCATACCGCGAAACGAACCGCTCACCGTCACCGGCGCTCCGGCAATGTGACTGGAAACGGAATAATCGCCGCCGTTTCTCATCCAGTTCCTGCCACGGCTTGAACAGAAGATTCAACAATGTCTCACGCCACAACGCAATCGCAGAACATAAAGCAGAGGGTCCTCGCGTGCCTGACGAAGCTCTCGGACCGCGATACACAATCCGCTGGAGCCACTGAACTCGAGTCCATCGCTCGAAGCCTGGACCCGCGCTCGGTTCCACTGTTCCTCTCCTGCATTCACTCCACTGACGCCTCCGACAAAACCCCCGTCCGCAAACAATGCGTGCACCTCGTGGCCACGCTCTCCCACGCGCACGGCGACACACTATCGCCGTTCCTCTCCAGAATTCTCGCCAACCTCGTGCGCCGCCTCCGCGACCCTGACTCTTCTGTACGGGCTGCCTGCGCCGAATCCGTCGGCGCGCTATCGGCGCGCGTCACCCGTCAGCCGTTCTCCTCTTTCCTGAAGCCGCTTGCGGAGGCGCTATTCACGGAGCAGGACCCAAACTCGCAGGCCGCCGCCGCTCTCTGTCTCGCCTCCGCCGTCGACGGGGCTTCGGATCCTGACCCAGCCAGGCTCGCCAGGCTGCTCCCGAGGTTCGAGAAGCTTCTCAAGAGCAAGGTGTTTAGGGCCAAGCCCGCGCTGCTGGTGCTCGTTGGAAGCGTCGTCGAGGCTCGCGGCGCGTCGAGTCGCGGCGCGTTGAGGAATTTGGTTCCCTGCCTTGTGGAGGCGCTCGGCAGCGTAGACTGGGCCACGAGGAAGGGCGCGGCGGAGGTGTTGAGGAAACTCGCGGTCGCGGAGAGGGACCTTCTATCGGAGTTCAAGGGTGGATCTTTCAAAGTGCTCGAGGATCGGCGATTTGATAAGGTTTTTTGAAGATTTTACTGTTTCTTCCTTTTTTCCACTCTTTTGTTCTTTGTTGACTTATGGTAATCTGAAAGGAGTTTTTAAATTGAAGCTGTGTTTAGCACCAAACACGTCCATAAGCTAGTGCGACATCGTTTCAGTTTAATTAGTGATCTTATTCGGCATGATCAGATTGTTATTTGTGTAGATGTTTGTCGTTTTATAAAAAAATTGGAGTTGCAGTTACTGAAATCGTGAGCAAATGCGGTTGTTCTGATGATCTTATGATATTGTCATTTCTGGAATATTGTTTAAAATTAGATTGAGTTTTTGTCTTGATTGTATGCAGGTAAAGTTGGTTCGGGAAGTTATGAATCAGATGTTGGATGCGTGGAAGCAGATTCCTGATGTTTCGGATGAATTCTCTCCACCTCCTCTCTCGCAGTCTTCTTCAAAGGGTATTTATTTATTTATTTATATGTAGTCATCTACTGTTTGTTTGGATTTGTTACCACTTTGATCGGCAAGTGTCAGATCAGTTTGTGTGAATTCGATTTGGAAACTCCGATATTGAGTCTTAAAAAGAAAATCATGTAAATCAAGTCTGTGGACTTGTGGCTGATGTAGGTTATTTGATCCAAGAGATTTTTGTGTAGATTTTCTTGGCCATTGATTGTTTTTGTCTTTTGATTCAGAGAATGCAAGTGATGGGCGCTATCCTCCAGTATCTCAAAATTCATGTAGTCCGGGTTCCGTAATGAGTAAACTGAGGAAGAAATCGAGCCCGATCAGCAAATCAACTCCATCAGATAGATCTGTTGCTAGGAATGCTAATAAGTTGAGTGCCTTAAGTAGTGATCGGACGAGTTCGGGTGTTTTGCAGAAACTGAACCATAACCATTGGGATGTTCGAATTGCTGTGTCAAATGTTCCTGATCGAGGTGAATGTCAGCAGAGGGATGAAAATGTTTTAGAAAACAGCAAAAAGGATAAAAGCAGATTTTTCATGACAGAAACTAAACGGGCTCTATTCGATAAAAGTTCTGATGAGAAGATGCATAAATTTGGTGGGTCCAAAGCTGGATCTCGTGTGGTTCCTTGTTCAGAAGAGAATCAAGACTCAGGTGCTGTCTGTAATGTAGCAAAGGATCTTCCCAGGAATGACAAAGAGAGTGAGGAATTATCTTTGATTCGTGCCCAGTTAGTTCAAATTGAGAAGCAGCAGTCAAGTCTGTTTGATCTTCTACAGGTTTGTTCCATATGCTTTAAAAACACTTTCCATGGACCAAGTTTTTAAATCTGTTTAGGTCAACTGAGGTTAGCAAAGAAGGCTTACTGGTTATCATCCATGCTGTGTATAAATTTCTCCTTTTTTGTATGTATGTGTGTGTATATGTAGCTTGTGTCGAAGGGCGAGCATGTCTGACACTATCCACCATGTTTTTACAGAAATTCATTGGGAGCTCAGAAAATGGAATGCGTTCTTTAGAGACTCGTGTGCATGGCCTCGAGTTGGCATTGGATGATATCTCGTATGATTTGGCTGTAACTAGTGGAAGGATGACTAAATCTGATGCTCCCAAAAATACATGTTGTCTGCTACCTGGTGCCGAATTTTTAAGCTCCAAATTCTGGAAAAAAACACAGAGCCGGTATCCATCCTACCGATTCTCTAGAACTGGTAGCACTCCATTACTAGCTTCCAGTCATTACAGACCTAATAGGAACACCGAATCTATTGCAACAAACCACAGATTTGGGGTCCATGGTGATGGAAGCTTCATCACAAATCCTCTTGCAGAGATTAAAATTAATTCAAGGGAAATTTCAGGATCTGCAAGATCAGAGCTAGCTTGAAAAGCAGGTTCGGTTTCTAAATTCAGTAGTTTGTAACCGCCATTAGTATGCACTATGACCTTATGTATGGGTGTTGGGAATGCTACGTCCCTTCTTCATATATGCTTTTGCATAAATTCTAATAAGGAAAGGCATCACACTAATCATACACAAAGTTTTGCATGGTTTGGCCAACACACTTCGGTCCACGGATGAGAGGTCAAATTCACTATTAAAATAAGATTACAAAGTATTGTTTGCAGGGCACTTCCAATTTCCTCAATCTACAATCATCCTCTCGCTATCCTTGGAGCTGAACATATCTTATGAAGGTCTAGAGCCCTTGAATCCCAGAGAATTTGCTTGATACTTCCTTTAGAACTAACATGCCAAATTTAGAGGAAACTGATTCTCTATGCTTGGTGGCACACAATAACTATTTATCATTCGCCGTAAATGGCAGGAATGCTGAAACTAAGTAAACAAGTTACAGATTTAGGGTACATGATGACGGAGGGCTTCATCGCTAAACCTCAGATTAACACAAATTCAAGAGGGATTTCTTTCCTTTCGAGGACTGAACCAATTTTAAAAAGTAGTTTCGCACACTTCGTGTGGCAATATATACCTCCATTTACTAGGCAATCGCTTTGGCTTGGTTGGGAAACATCATACTTCGTATCTCCTATATTCACATGTTTACTGGTAATTAAGGAAAAACATCACACGCGATGTGTACGTGACACTAAATTCTTCCATCATACAGCTCTCTTCTTGTTGTTCATATTTCTCAAAACCTTGTGAAAGCTTAACAATGGATCTTTTATATGAGATTCTCTTTCTCCCTCTCATGAATGTGATGCTTCAAATTATTCAATACATGGATTTTTTTTCATGACTTCCATCTTTACACCCTTGATATTAATTAAAGACTTGTCTTTCTTACTAGAATCAAATCTCTCAAATTCTTCCCCATATCATCAGATATTTTAATAATAACTATAATATTTTAATCAACTTGTAATTAAGAAACTATCAATAATAACATTTAAATCAGAAATTATGGTTGAACACATCAACTTACAATTTTTGAACTCACTACAAAAATATTGCAATCTTTGAGAACGGTGATACTGGTTAATGCCAACCCATTTGCTTTTTTCTTTGTGTTCTAATTATTACTCTGTTCTACCATCTAATGCTGTCTGCTCTCTTTCCCTTTTCTTACTTCGTAGCAGATGTAAGTTTGATCTTCAGACTATCAACTTGCTTGGTGGACAAAGCCCTCCCCCAAAGAAGTGTGTCAATGATGTAATCAGAATATATATTTTTATGCAGGGAAATATGGAATATTCGGAAAATACCCAGTATTACAATACTCTCTTGGAAGGAGATGGCTAATCATATCATTCTCCATCTCGTTCAAAATTTTCATTTGGAATGCTACGAAGATAGTAGGGTAGGAACATATTGGAGTGAGTAAGGGCTGAATATTACTATTTTCAGTAGGGAGTGAATATGTACAAAGGAGGAACAATGTCACAGGCTACTTTGTGCTTCGAACTACGTTTGAAAGACAATAAATCACATCAAATGGGTAAAATATGCAAAAGCTATAAATGTGTGCCTGCAAACGCATGGTTTTTTTTTCTTTGCTTTCAAAATTGTGTTGAGAATGATAAAATATGATATTTTGGTTGTTAGTTTAAAAATAAGACTAAAAATATAAAGCTGATATACACGTCAAACACATTCAAGGTTTTATTTTGCAATCTTTCCAATTGTGTCAGAAAGATCCCATTGATCCAATTTAACTAACCCATTCGGCACATTTTAAGTAGTTATTATTAAATTTTGAATTATTTTCTAAAATAGAATAATCGTGACTTCTAAAGTGAAGTAGTAACACAATTTATTATGAAATAATTATTTTAAAGATGAGGAAAATTAAATAAAATAGAACTCACAAGTTATTATACGATTTTAGTTGTTATTGTTTTAGGTATTGCAGTTATCTCACTTATCTCCTATAAGAGTATACAGAATATTATTTACAGTTTTTTAGTTTTCATATTTATATTTACATTTTTTCATGTTTATAATAATCTAACATTCAGATCTCATATATTATAAATAAAGTGACATTCATTTTCTTTATTTTAGGGTTAAGAAAATTAAAACTTAAGTTTTAAAATATAAAAAGTAAAAAAATAATTCTATGAACACAAAAAATAAAAAATTATTAAATGTATATCAAAGTTCATTTTAGAGATTTAACTTCACCACATTAATTTCTTGATCATTCTATTCGTTTGGAAATGAAGTTTTAAGAATATGGAATACATTATGCAAAATCCATTCTAAAACGAATACATATGATTAAAAAAAGTGATAATTGATTTGATATTGAATTTTGTAATGAGTGTGATGTATGGTCTAGAACACCTGCAAACTCTTTGCTTCTTTAACCCAGTAGTCTGATACAGGCCTGAAATTGTTGTGTATAATCAATGATTATGTGTGTGCTTTAATTTTTAACTATTAAGAAAACTGCCTCTCACTCCTTTTTATTCAATTCCTTCAGAAAACATGTACATTATTTATTGGACGAATCCTTTCATTCATATTAAATTTATTACACTACTTGCATGTATGGATCCAAGCACGATAAAAAACAAAAAAAACTACCATCAACCATTAACAAATTACAACTAACTGAAAACAAAGAAATTTATATTCAATAATAAGAGGATTGTTCGTTCCATGTTCCATGTTCCATGTTAGAACAATAACTTTCTACCTTCTGTCATTCCTCGTTCCTCAGAAGTAAGCTTTTGTTTCTGGATTCGTACATTTTCTTTATAAATTTTGATCTAAAACTTAACTTTAATAAAAGTAATCAGAGGAGGTTAATAAAATAAATAAAGTCAGGCTGATCTCTATTCCTCTTCACTTTGATATAAAGATAAAAAATCAAGTGAGTGGAAATATAAATAAATTTATTTTTAAATATAAATAATAAATCGATCTATTTAAATTAAATAAATTTAGAAAAATGTTATTTTAATAATATTTTTAAATATATTATTTAAATTAATCTTATAAATATTATATTTTAAAAGAATTTTTCTCCCTTTTTCTCCTAATTTTTTCTTTATTTTTTCTTTCTCCTTATTTTTTTTGTTCTCTTATTCTCTACTTAAAAATATTATATTAAAATTTAATAAAATATATTAAATTAATTTTTTAAAATCAATATTAAAATTAAAAAAATATCAAATAATTATTTAAAATTATGATAAAAGTAAATAATTTTCTTTTATTTATGGTGATATAAATAATTAATTTAAAACTATTTCATCATAATAAATTAATTATTCATATAATTAAAAAATATCATAAGTTAAATGTATTTTTTATTTAACTATTTAATCTAATTATAATTAAGTTGAATTATGATGATTAGTCATATTAAATAATTTCAAAATAAAAAATAAAAAATAATTTTAAAATAAATTATAGCATAATAATATTTATAATACCTTTAAAAGTTATCGTATAACATTTGTTTTTAAATATAATATATTAAATTAAAATATTTTTAGATAATTTAAATATTTTTATATTACATAAATAATAAAAAATAAATTTAACAAATATTAATATAATATCTTTAATTAAAAAAATAGAATGAAAGAAGAGAAGAATAAATAAGAAGAAAGAAAAAAGAAAAATAAATACTAAAAAAAAATTGTTCAGTGTCAATGTACGATGAAAATAGAATAATTTGAATCAGCACATTTCCAAGTTTCTGATTCCATTCATCGATAAAAGATTGTTATTTTTCTTTGCTGAATAATAAACGACTTTTAGATTTTCATATCCTTTACCTCCTATCGTATGATTAATTATCATGAATGTTTTTAAAATTACACTAATCACTGAATCTATGAAATAGAATAAAAAATGGATCATTTTTAAAATAAAATAAAAAAATGATATTTTTTATAAAAAAAATTGTATTTAATTTTTAAAAATTTTGATCTTTAATTTTTTTTTAACCAAAATTCGAATATCAAAATCTAGTTGAGTTTTAAATTTTAATGGTTTTATATTAGTTTTCGATTTTATATCAATTAAATTAAAATATAATTATTTAGAACCAATAGATTTACTCAATTAGATTGATTGAATTACTGGTGTGATCCCATTTTCAAAATAAAGTGATTATTACGAGCAAATAATAGTAATATATATATATATATATATATTTCGTATATAAACTAAATGCTATAGTTGAAACATTTTTTTAAAAAGCAAATAATTTAAACTTCAATAAAAAGAAAAAAAGACATTTTAACTTAGACATTAATTAATAAGAGTATTTGATTTTATGATGTAGACATATTTGAAAATGGTGTGTTAGTTTAGTAAAAGAAGAAATGAAAGTTGGTGAAGGACATTGGCCATGCAAAGAAAGAAAGAGGGCTTATCAACTTTGAGACAAGATTCTCCAAATCCTTCCCTGTAATCCATTCTCTGGAGTGAAGAATTGTGAGGGATTGAATAATGAAAAGGATGATCTTCCATTCCCAATACTTCTCTACCACTAACCAAACTATCCATCAATCACTCTTCATTTCCCATTTTCCTTTCTCACCAAAACATTATAATATACTTCTTTCTAAACTTATTCTCTTCAATATCTTAATCTAACTTTTCTACTCAAAACTTATTATCTCACCAATTAAAATAGTTTAAGTGAGTTGCGTGTTCAAAACCTTTTACGTCAACATTTATCTCACCAATTAAAGAGCACTAACAACATTATTGTATTCATATTTAAATTAAACCCACAAGTCTTTATGGACGTAATATATTTTTTTAAATTTTATTTATTTATACATGTTTAAATTATCTAATTTTAATACATATAATTATTAAAATACTAATATCATATAGTTTAATGGCTATGTATTTCTCAAATTTGTACTACAAAACATATACTACTAGAATTTTCTCTATATCCAGATTTTCTGGATGTAAAAGTTAAAAAAAAAAATAATAATAACCAACATATAATTGTAAGTAAATTAGTTATGAAAGAGGTGAAGATTAGAGATTGAACACTCTACCGAGCGAATTATCTTGAAACTGTATCCAAACACTTCCTAATATAGAAGATTTTTGGTCTCATATATTAACCTCTTTGAAAGAATGTTTGTATAGTTGAATCCAACCACCTAACGAAGTAGACACTTCAGCCAATTCATCATTCTTCTAATTCCAATTTTCAAAACTAGAAGTTTCATCAAAACAATGAAAAACACATGGAGATCAATAAATCACCTACTTATTTCATGCACGCATAGTCTCATCTAGATGACAATTAAATCATTCATGCAAATCATCTCAAGTTTTACGATAAATAAAATTGAGTTAACCAACAATAGAGATAAATTCATTTTTTTTTCCTCTAAAAAAAGTTAGGAGCAAAGACGAAAATGAGTAATATAGTTTCTATTCTGTCTTATTCCGTCACCGCTTCCATCTCATCTTTATATTTAAATTTAAATATTAAAATTTTAATATTTTTAAAATATTTTATTTTCTTACTTACCTTGTATATAATGTTATTTTTTTATATTTTACCTTTTTTTTACCCACTTTTCACCTTTTTATCTTTTTTCAATTTGTTAGATCAATAAGTTCATTATATAATTCTCTTTTTCTTATCTATGTCTTCTTCACATTTTTTTTTATTTCTTCAATCAATATGATTTTTCCAATCTTTTCAATAAATTTGACAAGCACAAGGTTATTTTTTCTTGTTCTTTATCTTTTTCTGAATATTGTACATCAATCTTAATAGTAATTAATGTTATTTTATTTCTAATTTATCTTTATTGAGTTTTATTGTGTTATATTTTTTGGATTTTATTATTTCTATTTGTTATATATCAATTTTTTAATAAAATAATTATATTTTGAAGGATTAAAAATTTAATAATTAAAACTTTTATCATTTTGAACTAATTAAATAAGAATTAATTTATTAAATATTTTTTCATAAATTATTTATTTCATATTTATAAATATTTAAAAATGATAACTTAAAAAATAATTAACTTATATATGTAATTAAATATTTAAATGCAGTGTTATAGTATATAATAATAATAATATTATTATTATAATTATTTTATATCCATATAAAGAAAAAAATTAAACATTTCTTTTACATACTTATTTTAATATAAATATAATAAAATAAATTATATTTTTAATTAATAATAATTAAAAATTATAAATATTTACTTTTGTATAAAAAATACATTAAAATTATTAAAATTAATTTATTATATATATAATTAAATTTTATAAATAATATAAACCAATGACTTAATCTTTAATCTCAATGAAGATTGAAAACAGAAACAGATGATTCAAAAAGTTGGGAAGTCAAAACTCGCTTCATCCCGCTGTTATACCTATTCTCATCTCCATTCACGTTAAATCACAAAAATTATAAAAGAAAAAAGAAAGATGAAATTTTAAAACACAAAAAATTGCATCAAAATTATCTATTCTAATTAGAGGTGTCATAGGCAAGATATGTTTTAAATTAAGAGAAAATTTATAAGTTAAAAGTTGTATTTTTTTTCTCTTATATTATAAATTTATATAATTAAAACTAAAATTACATTATATTCTTCATTTGATAAAATTGTATGTTTTTCTTCTCAAATGAAAAGAAATGAAATCTTGAAAAAGAGAAGTAATAAAGATAAAAAAAAAAATATAATGTGTAAGACTAATATGAATAAAAAGAATGAAAGACGATTACAAAGAAAGGTGCGCAAGGAAGAGACGATCATGAAGAAATGTGACCAAGGAGAATGGGTACGTGTGATGTTGTTGTTGTTCGAATTTGTAAGCGATACTTTGTAACTCTTCTTTTCACAAGTTATAATAAATTTTTGCAAAATTTTCACTACCACTTATGTATTGTTTTACATCTAATTAAAGTAAAATTTTTATTAAGCAATTAGGTCGCGAGCTAGCCCAGCTAATGGGTTGGCCAGATGGGAGAGGGAGAATTAGAAGAAAAATAAAAAGTTAAATACTTTAAAAAAAATTATTTATTTTATCCCTCAAAAGTAATTAAAATAATATCTTATTATATATCTAATATTTATTTTTTAAAATC
The DNA here is from genome assembly GCA_963425845.1 of Sphenostylis stenocarpa. Lineage (NCBI taxonomy): Eukaryota > Viridiplantae > Streptophyta > Magnoliopsida > Fabales > Fabaceae > Sphenostylis > Sphenostylis stenocarpa. Next base: position 53,605,552 of record OY731406.1, read on the forward strand.
AAATATTATTATAAAATATAATATAATAATTTTTTTACTTAACATATATTATCTCCCTATTTTTATCTATCTTAAAATAATCATATTAAGTAATTATTTTATAATATATATATTGTAAATAATTTATTTTAATTATAATAACTAAATTAAAGGTATATCTATGATAGTTTTAAAATTTAATTTCGTATAACAACTAAATTAGAATTATATTTAAAGTAGTTATTTTTTATTATTTAAATAATAATTAAATTAGAGTATCCAAAATAATTATTACTAGTATTAAAATATTTTTAAAATTTTAAGTTATTTATTATATATATTATGAACATTTAAATATTCCTTAATCAAAATTGTAATAATAATGCCTAATAGATATACATAATCACATATAATATTATAATAAAAGTCCAATAATTAACCCTAAAACAAATATAATTTATTATGTAAATTATCATGATAAGATACTTATAAATAAGGTATAAGAGGGTCAAAATAACATATTTTAAGTCAAGATCTAAAATAGTATGAGAGTATATTTGGTCTCATTATTATAAAAGACACCATTTTAATTGATGTCATATTGGACAATCGAGAATATATAGGAAAGTTTTATATCATCTAATTGAATTCTTCAAATATAACTTTATATATATATATATATATATATATATATATATATATATATATATATATATTTTTGTTTAAATACATAAAATTATAAGATACAATAAATATAATATATTCAAAAGAGTAAAAGGATTGTGTACTCGAAATCGTTGAAGAATCCATAGAGCGTGTATGAAAGAATATTGCTCCGATAGGTTACTCCTGAAGGTATTGTGTAAAGTGGTTTTTATGTTGTCACACCTAAAATTGACTAATGGGGTATCAGTTTTATACACCTATCAGTAGAGACCAAGTATCTCTCAAAAAGTAACTGATTATGAACAATCCAACCCATCACGGACCGTTCATCGAAACCAAATTAAATTATTATTCATAAAATAATGATAATGTGTAATATAATTGATAATTACAAATATTTAATTTATTGATTAATGTTAATCCATAACAAATAGAGAATAATAATTTATATATATATATAATAAATTATATAAATACAACATTCTCCCACTTGGATAGCATTAATAAATAAATTAATTATATCGATTACAAAACAAGCACAAGTATCAATTAAGAAATGTAAACATGAATCACAAAGATAATATCCGATAGGGATGATTACCATATGTTTAGATTTCATAAATAATGGATAATAAATAAAATAAAACCAAACATAATAAATATGTTATCCCAAAATGGTTCATACATTTTATGTATCAAAGAGATGTAATGAAAATGACGTCATTGATAAATTTACATATCGTAAAAAACCATAATAACATAAAATATGAATCTCAAACTCCCACTAACCCAGTACATCAAAAGACTTAACAACACCCATATGAGTTACATGATTTTGAAAAACTCCAATAGCTAAGTCTTTTGTCAGTGGATCTGCTAACATATTTTCTGTAGCAGTATATTCAATTCGAGTTTGAAAATCCAAAACTTTCTCTCTAACAAACAGAAATTTCATATCAAAATGCTTTGAGCGAGTAGAACTTCTGTTGTTTTGAGAAAAATGTATGGCAGCAGTGTTGTCACAATATATCATAAGTGGCCTAGAAATACTTTCAACAATTTTAAAGCCAGAAATCAAATTTTTAAGCCACACAGCTTGACAAGTAGCTTCATAACAAGCAACATATTTTGCTTCCATAGTAGAAGTAGCTGTAAGAGTTTGTTTAACACTCTTACAAGAAATAGCTCCTTCTGCCAACTTAAATATAAAGCCAGAAGTAGATTTTCGATCGTCAAGGCAACCAACAAAATCAGAATCAGAATAACCAATGACTTGAAGTTGATCAGACTTCTTATAGGTCAACATGTAATCTTTAGTTCCCTGCAAATATCTAAAGACCTTTTTAACGACTTTCTAATGACCCAAACCCAAGTTGCTCAAGTATCTTCCTAAAGCATTAACAACAAAAGCAATATCGGGACAAGTACAAACTTGAGCATATATTAAACTACCAACAGCGGAAGCATATGGAATTTTTTCCATTTCAATTCTATCATTATCATTTTTAGGACATTGAGATTTAGAGAGTTTATCACCTTTTTGAACAGGTGTTACACATGAGGAGCAAGAATGCATGTTAAACCGTTTGAGGACTTTATCAATATATCCTCTTTGAGACCATCCAAGAATGTCACGTGACCTGTCACGAAAAATTTGAATGCCCAGAACAACAGAGGCATCACCAAGGTCCTTCATATCAAAATGGCTATTTAACATAGACTTGGTCTCAGTCAAAAGTTCAACACTGCTACTCGCAAGAAGAATATCATCAACATATAAGACAAGAATGATGAAATGACTCTCATTTTTCTTCAAGTAAATGCATTGATCCGAGGTATTTTCCGTGAAGCCAAAAGAAGTGACCACCTGATCAAATTTCAAATACCATTGTCTAGAAGCTTGTTTCAGCCCATAAATAGATTTTTTTAACTTTCAAACCAAATGCTCATTGTCTTTTTTAGTAAAACCATCAGGTTGAATCATATACACTTCCTCAAATAAATCTCCATTAAGAAAAGCTATTTTGACATCCATTTGATGAAGCTCCAAATCAAAATGAGCTACTAAAGCCATAACCACACGAAAAGCATCCTTAGTAGAGACCGGTGAGAAAGTCTTGTAGACCCCAAATCTTGCCTAGCCTCACAATAAAGATCAGAAGACCTCCTTTTCGAAGATGGATGAAGCCTAAGAAGCCACTAGGAGAGACTATTAGGCCCCATACTAGGATAGGAGGGATTTTTGGCAAAAAATAAGAAATTTCACCTTTTGGGGTCGAGACCGCCTTCTCGTATCCGAGACCGCCGTCTCACCTTGCGCAAGTGGCGAGACCGCTGTCTCGCCACCTGCGAATGGCAAGACCACCGTCTCGCCATTCCTGCAAGGCGAGACTGCCGTCTCGACCTGACAGACGTGAATTCCTATAAATAGGGCCTCCATTTCCCTCATTTCACAGAGCTTTCTCACTCTCTCTCTAGTCACATCACTAGTTTCTCTCTCTAGAACCCCTCCGAAGCATTTTCAGAGTTTCTGAGCGTTTCTAAGAGTGTTTTTTAGCGTTTTGAGAGGTTTCCGACGCTGTGTAAAGTGAAGGGCTGCCGCAAAACACCCTAATTTCCAAAAGATTAATAGAAAGCTTGCTCCAGAGGTTTCTACTTTCTCCCTCTATCTTTTACCGCTTTATTTAAATTATGTGATAGATACTAGGGTCATGTAGTCGTAATTTTAAATTCCGCAAATAAAAGGGTAAAAGCGTATTTTTCCGGTTTAATCATTTAAATAACTGTCCTATCATAGGGAACCCGAAAGGGGCGTCGTAAAGGAACTAACACTTCCTTTACACGTAACTAACTCCCTTACCCAACTCTGGTTCTAACGACCAAAGTTGGTTTTTCGAAAACCAACGCCTTTTAACTCCTTTTCCGATGTTTCCGGTAAAAACATCGGTGGCGACTCCAGAGAACCCTTCAAAACTAGCTCTTGGGTTAGCCCGGTTATCGGACAACCCAAGAGTACCATTTCGAAAACCTCGCCCCTAGGTTCAGCCTGGTTATCGGACAACCTAAAGGCGTTGTAACCACCAATAAAAACGCGAAAAATGGAAAGTCGGAAACCATCACGTCGCTCCGACCGCCTCGTTTTGACGACGGCGAAAAGTCTCTTTATAATCAATGCCATCCCTCTGACTATAACCTTTTGCTACAAGTCTGGCTTTATATCTCTTAACTTTTCCATCTGGATTACGCTTAGTCTTGAAGACCCATTTACACCCAACTGGTTTACAACCGAGTGGCAAATCCACAAGATCCAAAACTCCATTATGGGCCATAGAAGCTAACTTATCATGCATAGCATTTAACCAATCAGAACCATGAGAACTAGATATAGCCTATTTAAAAGTAGTAGGATCATCAACATCATTAAGATCATATTCATGCTCTTGAAGGTACACCCGATAATCATCAGGTATAGAAGACTTGCGTAATCTTTGAGATCTCCTCAAAGGAACCTCTTCAGTCACATCATCATGAACTTGTTCATCTACTACATGTGATGTAGCATCAATAAAATCTGGAACATAATCATTTTCATTACAGACAACTGGAATCACATTATCTGCAGGAAAAGAAATGGATGGTACGGGAACAACAACACGGTCTTCTCTAAGAGTGACTGGTTGTGGCGCATTGCTCCCACTGTCCAAATCATCCTAAAAAAATACCGCACGGTCAGACTTAATAACCCGGATGGAGTGAGAAGGGCAATAAAATCTGCTACCACGAGAACTGATACAATAGCCAATGAAAAATCCATTGACAGTCTTAAGATCAAGTTTTTTCAACTGAGGATTATAAGGTCTCACCTCTGCCTTACAACCCCACACATGAAAGTGTCTTAAACTTGGCTTCTTCCTAGTCATAAGCTCATAAGGAGTCTTTGAAACAGACTTGCTAGGTACTTGATTAAGAATATACACAGCAGTCCTTAAAGCGTCTCCCCAAAGGAAATTCGGTAAAAAGGAATGACTCAACATACATATCACCATATCTAGAAGAGTGTGATTCCTCCTTTCCGCAACACCATTTTGATGAGGAGTACCAGACATAGTATACTGAGCTTCAATACCACATTCATTAAGAAATCTAGCGAAAGGTCCTGGATTTCTTCTAGTCTCATCATATCTACCATAATACTCTCCACCTCTGTCAGACCTTACACATTTTATCTTCTTTCCAGTTTTCAACTCAATAGTAGCTTTGAAGGACTTAAAAGCATCAAAGGAACTTGACTTTTCTTGTAGGAGATCTATCCATCCAAATATGGAATAATCATCTATAAACGTGATAAAATACTTGTATCCACCCATGGAAATGGGTGTCATAGGCCCACACATATCAGTATGAATAAGTTGCAACACATCATCACACCTATTTGCATTTGCATTTCTTACTTTTGCAGTAAGTTTGCCCTTAATGAAATCAACACAAGTATCAAAATCAGAAAAATTCAGATCATGCAGAATACCCTCTTTAATCAACCTCTCAATCCGAGGTCTAGAAATATGCCCCAAACGTCTATGCCACAACATAGAGGAATTTTCATAAACTCTACTACGCTTATGTCCAACAATAAAATTAATAGACATGTCATTCAGATTTAACATGTAAAGTCCATCACATACAACTCCTAAGCCAACAATAGTTGAATTGAAATAAATAGCAAGTTTGCCATTGCCAAATTCAAAAGTGTAGCCACATTTATCCAAAGCTGAAACTGAAATTAAATTCCTTCGCATAGAAGGTACATAAACAACGTCTTTCAATAACAAAATATGTCCAGAAGGTAAATTTAAAGACACTACTCCTATGTCTTCAACTTGTGCTCTAGTTCCATCTCCCATGATAATCTTGGATTCAAGGTCACTTGGTTTTCTCAGGCTTGTGAACCCCTGTAAAGAATTCACAACATGAATAGTAGCACCCGAGTCAAACCAACAAGAATTGGGAGGAACATTAACAACATTGGATTCAAAACAAGCTAGAATATACATGTGTTTACCTTCCTTATCAACATTCTTCTTCTTAAGAATATAACAGTCAGCTAGCTTATGCCCAAATTTCTTACAATAGGCACAATTCCCCTTAAAGTACTTCTTCTTAGGCTCCAAACTCACTGATGCTTTCCCTGTGTTCCTCTTTTCATGGCGAGATTTGCCTTTGAAACCCTTTTTAACAGGTTTAGTACTTGAAGTAATAGCTGTGAATTACACACTATGCGGCTTGGATTTTTTAATAGATTCTTCCTCTTGGGAAATAATAGCTATCATCTCATCAATTGTCCATTCCTCCTTTTGAGCGTTGTAAGAAGTCTTCAACACATCAAACTGAGAAGGAAGTGATTCCATAACCTATCAGATCAAAAAACTGTCACCAAGCTCCACCTTTAAAGATTTGAGTTTGTTATAATAGTGCACAAGCTTCATCATATGCTCACGAACACCACTGGCACCATCATATTTGGTCTTCTCAAGAAGTGACAGATATTGACCCTTTTGAGCTTTGTCAAAAGTCTTAAACTTCTCACCCACTGATCTCAGAAAAACCTTAGCATTATCATCATCTGGAATGCTTTGTCGAATAGACTTCTCCATGGTGTATTTCATCACCATCAAACACCCTGTTTGAGTGTTCCCATTTCTCACGAGAAGCTCTTTGGACAGTAGTGGACTCAGGAGTAAGAGCTGGAGGCTCGTTCTCTCTCAAACAAAGGTCCATATTGGTAATTGCCAAATACAAATCCAGAGATTCTTTCCAATCCTTAAAATTTGTCCCATTTAAAGTTTTGACTGAAGTCAATTGCATATGCAAAGAAGCTGGTATCAAAATAATAAAGAAACATTTAATATGTATAATTATTGTGCAAATAAACAAAATAAATGTCTCTGAATACACAACAAAACATGCCTATAATATCAAATTTCTCATTCACTATGACCCCGCCTAAGGGTCCCGAGTCATAATAAATAAGAAATATAATTAAAATAAAAATAAGAATACAATGCACATCTCATGTCACAAGAAATCTAATACCGATAGGGTACAAGACAAATAATTGACATAATAAAATTTAAAATTACATTGTAAAAAAAATCATTAACAATAAAATACCGATAGGGCATAATTAATATTAATGTAATATAAAATTAAATAAAAATAATTAAATTATTTTATGTTCACAAAATTTTATACAACTATACCCACGATAGGTGAGTTTACAATCATATAAAATTATATTATGCTTAACAAAAGAAAAATAAAATTATATGATGCATGAATTAATAATAATAATAATAATAATAATTTATTTTAATAAGTTCTTCCATGGACAAGATAAGGCTCACATGTGTCTCAGTCCCTTCAGATCCGAAGACCAAAGACAAGTCCTAAGGTCAAAGGTACCCCTTTAAGGGGCCGCATTTCTACGGATGAGGCCCGGGACTTTCTTGAGCCCAACAATATGCATGAACCCATTCACATAACCTCATGATCCAATTTTCTTCATAATAAAAAAATTTAAGAAAAACATAATAATACTATTTGTTTTCATATTCATCTTTTCTTATTATTATATATATAATTTTATAAAAACAAAATAATATGTTATTTGAATTTAACATTGAATTCTCTTCCACGCCCACTCGTACATAGCACAACGTGCAAAGCCACGTCCATGAAACTGGAACTGCACATGTACGAACACAGCGAATCACGTCGTTTAGTCGCTGAAAACGTGCACCGCTTAGTCGCTGAAAACATGCACCGACGATCACCACTACGACATCGCCTTTGTTAATCAGTGGCACAAAACACAGATCCACCATGAACAAACAGCCCACCATCATGAGAACCAGATGCGCCTCCGCGAGAAGACAACGCACGTCTCAACGGAGTGACCAATGCAGATCGCTGCGTGCCACCACGACGGAGAGACCAACGCCGCGATGAACCACTTTGTGCCACCAGGCAGCGGCTCAAACGTCGTTTCTCCACCACTGCGAACAAGACGCCAATAACCACCGCAACACCCTTTCGCCTTCGCACTGCCATGAGCAAACCATTACTGGTGACTGGCGCGAGTGTGAACGACCCAGAAAATCCTTGATTCAGGAATGCGACCGGAATTGTTGCAGAAAGGGGTTTCAAAATTTGGGTTCGGTCAGAGGGTTCAAAAGAGTTCAAGTTTAAAAATTAGGGTTGATGAAAATTGGGGATTCAAAGGAGTTTAAATTGAAAAATTAGGGTTGATGAAAATTGGGAATTTTATTTAATTAGGGTTCTAATCACAATTTCAACTGGCCCATAAAGGAATTTTGAAATTCACTCCTTAATCAATGAATTTGAATTCAAACGAGAAAGTTAAATTTACCAATTTTCACGCCTTTTGATAATAAACAATTATTAAAATTTATGATACACTCTTTAAAAATAATGAACAATTATATTCTGTATCTTAGAGGCTCTGATACCAATTGTTTAAATACATAAGATTATAAGATACAATAAATATAATTTATTCAAAAGAGTAGAAGGATTGTGTACCCGGAATCGTTGAAGGATCCATAGAGCGTGTATGAGAGAATATTACTCTCTTCCTGATAGGTTACTCCTGAACGTATTGTGTAAAGTGGTTTTTATGTTGTCACACCTAAAATTGGCTAATGGGGTATCAATTTTATACACCTATCAGTAGAGACCAAGTATCTCTCAAAAAGTAACTCATTATGAACAATCCAACCCATCACGAATTGTTCATCAAAAACCTAAATTAAATTATTATTCATAAAATAATGATAATGTCACTAGTGGAAAAATAGCTTTCTATGACGGGTTTTTATCACGGTCGTAATCCACCCGTCATAGTATGTGGCGCGGTGGCAATTTTGTAATAAAATCATAAACTTTCTATGTCGGGTAAGTTTTAACCGACATAGTAAGTGGAAAGGTCACTTTCTACGTCGGTTAAAATTTACCCGACATAGAAAGTTAACTTTCTATGTCGGGTAACATTTACCCGACGTAGAAAATGAACTTTCTATGTCGGGTAAATTTTAACCGACGTAGAAAGTGTCTTTGATGACGGGTGTTAGGGAAACCGACATAGTATCTTCTGTTTTGCCCGCGCTCCATTTCTTTTCATCACTTCCCCCCCACTCCATTTCATTTCATCACTTCCCCCCCATAGCAGAGCTCCCCTGTACGTTTCTCCCTACGCTCCATTTCCTTTCATCAGTTCACCCATACCAGAGCTCCCCGTTCGCTTGTATACGTTTCTCCGCACCCACATTTGCTCGTCACGCCACCTCGCCAACGCTTCGTGCCGCCTGCTCGCTACCGGTGCCCGTCGCCTTGGATACGTTTCTCCCCACCCAGCTCCGCACGTCACGTCACCTGCCACCTCTGTAGGTCTTCAAGAGGTAAGTTTTCGTGCTTGCTTTAGCCAATGTAGGTTTACAGTATTGAATCTAGTAAGTAATAATGCTGTCAAGAGAGGGAAACATCACGGGTGCCTTTAGCTAATTTAGAGATGTATTGTAAGTAGTTTAGTCATTTGAATGTGTTTCTGTCGGCATTCTTTCGTGATTTTGATTTTGAACATTAGATTTGTATTATAATGTAGTTATTTTGAGAGTGGAGTTGGATTTCGTGTAGGCATTATAATGTAGTTATTTCGTGTTTCTGTAGCTAATTTGATTTTGAAAATTAGATTTGTAACAATGGATCGGAGTTGGATCAATTACGGACTGAACAACAAATGAATATGAGAGTGGAGTAGAACAATTCCTTGAATTTGCTAAGATGAATGTTCCGGATAATGATGGAAGATTCTATTGCCCTTGTGTTAACTGCTTGAATGAGCGAAGATTACCGACTGAAGTTATTCGGGAACATGTTCTTTGTGATGGTTTCCTAAAGAGTTACATAAAGTGGACATGGCATGGTGAATTATTAAACATGCCAAGTGTAGAAGACAAAGAAGAAGTTGATCTAGAGATGGATGATCAGCTGGAGGAAATGATTCGTGAGCTTGGACAAGATGCCTTCCAACACACACATGTGTACGAGAAGTTGTCCAATGATGCAAAAGAGCCTTTGTATACAAATTGTACTAAGTTCACACGATTGTCGGCGGTACTAAAATTGTTCAATGTGAAGGCAAAGAATGGGTGGACTCGATAAAAGTTTCACGGAATTGCTTGAGTTGTTGAGTGACATGCTCCCTGAAGGTAACACATTGCCAACCCGCAATTATGATGCTAAGAAGATATTGTGTCCAATGGGTATGGAGTACCAAAAAATTCATGCATGTCCGAATGATTGTGTGTTGTACAGGAAATAATTTGAGAACTGTCACGAATGTCCACAATGCGGGGAATCACGATACAAGAAGAAGGATGGTGATTCTGACAATGATGTTATGAAGGGTACCCCAGCAAAAGTGTTATGGTATCTTCCCATTGTTCCAAGGTTGAAACGATTGTTCACTAATGGAAATGATGCAAAGCTCACTAGATGACATGCAGATAGTCGTATTAAAGATGGTCAGTTGAGGCATCCGTGCAGATGGATTGCAATGGAAAAAATTGATTCCATCTTCCAGAATTTTGGTAATGATCCAAGAAACATTAGGTTTGGACTTGCTACGAGATGGAATGAATCCATATGGAAATTTAAGCAGTAAACATAGTTCATGGCCTGTGGTGTTAGTTATTTACAACTTACCTCCGTGGTTGTGTATGAAACGTAAGTACTTGATGCTATCTTTGATGATCTCGGGTCCCGAGACAACCTGGAAATGACATTGATGTTTTTTTAAGCCCATTGGTTGAAGAGTTGAAGATGTTGTGGGAGGAAGGTGTTGATGTGTTTGATGGGTACACAGGTGACTTATTCAAGTTGCGTGCAATGTTATTTTGTACAATTAATGACTTTCCAAGCATATGGTAATTTGAGTGGCTACAAGCACAAAGGGACATAAAGCTTGCCCGATATGTGAAGAAGACACATGTCACTATCAACTACAACATGGAAGGAAAACAGTGTACCTTGGACACCGAAGATTTCTTCCTTCAAACCATTCATATCGTAAATTAAAAAAATCATTTAACGGGTGTCAAGAAAATGATGCAGCCCCAACACCTTTAAGTGGGGAAGAAGTATATCAACGAGTAAGTGCAATTTCGTGTGAGTTTGGAAAGACGCAAAAGAAAGCCACGAGTATATGGAAGAAAATGTCAATCCTTTTTGTTCTTCCATATTGGAGGGTTCTTGATGTGAGGCATTGTATAGATGTCATGCATGTAGAGAAAAATGTGTGTGACAAGTATCATCGGAACGCTCCTTAACATTCAAGGAAAAACAAAAGATGGTGTCAATGCTCGTTTGGACATGGTTGAAATGGGTATAAGAGAACAAATAGCTCCTCAACCTCATGGTAACCGAACATACTTGCCTCCAAGCATGTCACACACTCGTCTAAAAAAGAGAAAAAAGTTTTTGTGAGTTTTTACGAGGTGTGAAGGTTCCATTTGGTTACTCTTCCAATGTGAAGAGACTTGTATCTATGAAAGATCTCAAATTGCTTGTGTTAAAATCTCATGATTGTCATGTATTGATGCAACAACTTCTACCCGTGGCTATTCGAGGTATCTTACCGGACAATGTTAGATATTCCTTAACTCGATTATGCTTTTTTTTAATGCCATATGTAGTAAAGTTATGGACCCGGATGTTTTGGATCAGTTAGAGAATGAGGTCTGCAGTAATATTATGTCAATTTGAGATGTACTTTCCTCCATCATTTTTTGATATTATGGTTCACTTGATTGTTCATCTAGCCAGGGAAGTTAGAATCATGGTCCAGTTTTCTTACGATGGATGTACCCTTTTGAGCGATACATGAAAATATTAAAAGGGTATGTGAAGAACCAATATCGTCCCGAAGCATCAATTGTTCAAAGATATATTGCAGAGGAAGCTATTGAGTTTTGCACAAACTACTTATCGAAGTTGAAGCTATAGGGTTACCTAAGACTCGTTACCATGGAATAGGTCTTGGTAGAGGAACTCGAGGTGCAAAAGTTGTGACAATGTGTCGAGATGAAGTACTTCAAGCGCATTTGTACATCTTGAATAACAGTGAAGAAGTCATCCCCTACTTAAGTGCTCATAAAGAGATTGTGAAGCGAAATAATCCACGTATGCCTAAAAAGTGGGTGATCACCGAACACAACAAGAGCTTTTTGAAGTGGTTTAAACAACAAGTTGAAGGTGACAATACAGACTTCGATACACTAAAGTGGCTAGCATGTGAGCCAAACTTTGATGTGATATGTTGGGGTGGGTATGATATAAATAACTATTCATTTTATACAAAGGGAGAAGATGAAATAAGCACAATGCAAAATAGTGGAGTCATGGTGGTGGCTGAATCAATGCATTTCTCGAGTTCAAAGGATAAATATCCGATAAGGGCGTCAATGGGCTACTTTGGTGTAATTGAAGAGATTTGGGTAATAGATTACACGATATTCGGAGTACCTATTTTTAAATGCAAGTGGGTTGATTTTAATACTGGCATCTTCACCGATGATCTTGGATTTACCTTGGTTAACCTTGAAAATACTCGTTATACCGAAGAACCATTTATCATGGCATCTCGGGCAAAACAAGTGTTTTATGTCACCGATCCCGCTAACAAAGGATGGTCAGTGGTTCTACAAGGAAAACCCATGTATACTTCGATGAGAATGATGAATTAGTACTTGATATACCCGAGACACCATGTTTCTCTTCAAATATGCCAAACTTGAGTATTAATGTAGAAATAGATGATGTGCATGCCATCCGTTATGACCATATGGAAGGATTTTGGGAGAATGCTCCAACTTGATAGGAAATTTAAGCATTCAATCTTCATAGGAAATTTAACTTGTAACAATTTAGATAGAATTGATTTAAGTTAGGAAATTTACATTCGTTTAAGTAAACGAACCGTCTGGAACTCGGATCTGTCCGTACATATATTCATTTCAATGTGTTTCATATGTACATATCTCGTCTGCTAATCGAATCTGTCTCGTACTCGGATATATATCTGTAGCAAATTTATATATGAATTGTGCATATCTGTCTGTACTTGGATATGTGGTTATTTGTGCTGAACTGTGATGAATAGGCGAGTCTACTCGAAGAAAGGTAGCATCTGTAAATAAAATGCGGGTATTTTAAAAAAAATAACACTTTCTACGTCGGTTATGTCATTACCCGACGTAGAAAGTACTTTCTATGTCGGTTATAATTTTAACCGACATAGAAAGTAAGACTTTCTATGTCGGTTATAAGTGTTAACCGACATAGAAAGTATATGACCGATCAAAACCAAGTATGACCGATCGGAATATCTCATACAAAATAAGACTTTCTACGTCGGTTCCTCGACTAACCGACGTAGAAAGTCTTTTGTGACCGATCGAGAACCAGTTATGATCGATCAAGATAGCTCTATGACCGATCATAACCAGTTTGACCGATCATAATAGCTCAAAGAAAGTAAGGCTTTCTACGTCGGTTCCTGATTAACCGATGTAGAAAGTCTTACTTTCTACGTCTGTTATTAGGAACCGACGTAGAAAGCCTTACTTTCTATGACCCCGTATCTATGTCGCCGCTTTAACCGACGTCGAAAGCCCATTTTAACCGATGTAAAAAGCCTTTTCTAGCAGTAGTGTGTGTAATATAATTGATAATTACAAATATTAATTTATTGATTAATGTTAATCCATAATAAATAGAGAATAATAATTTATATATATATATATATAATAAGTTATATAAATACAACATATATCACTTACTCAAATTGATTTTATATTAAAATCTACAATAGATTTTCTATATAAAAAAAAGTCGAATAAATAAAATTTTCAAATATTTATTCATAATTTTAATAAAATTCACGAAAAGTGAAAAGAAAATACATGAAAAAAATATTATGGTGATGAATTGAAATCACATTTATTTTCAAAAGGAAATTGATGGGATGTAGTTTTAAAAGATCAAAACGACTATTTATTTTTCCAAACAGGATAGAATAATTAGCGTATGGCTTAAGTGTAATTATGATGATAGCACTCTATAGGGTGGTGATGAGATGGATTTAATTTAATATCCAGTGAATGTGATAAAATATTTGAGGAGGGTGTAGTTGCATTAATGTTATATATATATATATTATTTAAAAACACTTGATCTTTTGTGTTGCACCGATGCATGTGGGTTGTGGCCCCCTGAGAGTGATCCAACTTATTTTTGGTCCATAAATGATCTTCTGCGCTGCAATTTTAGAAAAGGTTAGGATTCGGGGGCACGTGTTTCCTCCACCAAAAATATAAGAAAAAGAAGCACATGCATGGAGTTAGTGAAGACTAGAAAATGGGTTCTACTTTCAGATTGTCTCCTGCACTTGACTGGGACCATACACTTTGGATTCTTCTGTTACTTGTTTATCAGAATATTTTCATATCACTATCATGGAGTTCATGTGTTAATTAATAAAATAAACAAAGAAATAGAACTAGATGTAGAGATGAAAAAGGTTCATATTTTTAAAGGATGAAACGTTTACTCATAAATTACATAATTTTAATATATAAAGATATATTTTTCTATTATATTTTTATATAATATATATATATATATATATATATATATATATATATATATATATATATATTGTGTCAAAAGTGTGTGAGTATTTTTCAAAATCTCACAGGATAGTTTAAACAAAAGAGTGATAATAAATAAGGGGTGATAATTTGGGTTTACTCACAATAATAATAATATTAGTCTTTAAGTGTATTGGAAATTATATGTCAAGAGAGGGTTTGCAATTTTTTCGTGCAAAAATTATATGAGAAGGTTTATAATTTTATCCTTATAAAAATTGCAAGTTAATAAATAAAAAATTGTTGATTATGTTAGTGGATGTAAAAAAATGATGAATTACTTTTCTGAGTTTATTTCTCTATGTTTGTTTGATTTTGTAAGTGAAAATTATTTTTCCTAATACTAACAAAATATATATATATATATATATATATATATATATAAAAGTATATTTTCATTATATTAAATCATTTTTTGATATTAATTGTTAATATTGGACATTAATGAGAATTAAACCATCAATTATCCAATCAATATTATTAGATACTATTTTTATAAGATGAAAAAAATAAAGATTATAATACGAACGAATATGATAAAATCTTATATCGATAAATTTTTTATTAGATTTTTTTTAATGTTTGATATAATGTAAATCTTAAATAATTTTAATATGTAAATTTATAATTAGGATGTCTAGTTTTTCTATAATTACATTAATTTTGAAAAGAAAATGTTTAATCGTGATAGAAGCATATGCAACAGATGTAATGATTCGTTTATAGTGGATGGATTGTTTATATTATTAAGTGAGAAATAAATAGCTCAAAGCACTAACTTTTTTTTATCTCTTTTTTTTTTTTTCATTGGTAAGAATTGGTGATTTCTTGTTTTGATTGATTGTAAGAGTAGTTTTTGTGAACATTAAAGTTTTTTTTTTATGTGTCCTTATTAATTATCGTGGGGTTATTTTTGACTTTGTGATATGATATCGATTTTTTGTTCTATATTATTAGTTATTAACTTATTCTTGCAAGTTGGCGAATTTATCCCATTATTTATGTTACTAGGTTTTTATTATTGTTTGATAGAGGTCGAGACAAGTTGATTTAGATCAAATTTTTGGCATATTTGATTCCAACTGAACCAAACTAATCTATCTATGAATCGGATTGGGTTATAAAATATGCTATCAAAATAAATTAAAAAAATAAAAAAAATATATTGTGAATATGGCCGTGGATTTGGTTGTTAAAAACAATTCCTATTTTTCAGATATTGATTGTATATTTTGAAATAGTTTTCGCTTTCAATTTATTGAGATTTAAAAATTTATTTAATTTATTTTTATTTTCATTTTTATCACGTTTGGCTCGTACAACTTCAAAATTTATGATAAAAATTGTTAAAAAGAAGTTTGGAGGGAGTTACCATACGATGGGAATCTCATAATTATGATGTGGACAAAGATAAAATATGAAAAGATGAAACACAAAGAATAAACACTTATTAAATAAATAAATGGTAAGAGATGTATGATAAAAAGTCATTTAAAATATCAACTATTTTTTTCCATATGTGTTTAATTTATTATTTATTTATATATATACTCTCTCAAATTAATAAAAGGGACGAATTATAAAATTAAAAGAAAAATATAAAAAATAGGAACAAACCAAAACTAAATACAACCAAATACAAAGAGAAATTATAACATACATAATATATATATATATATATATATATATATATATATATATATTATAATATATACAATATTGATTTATTTTAAAGTATACTTTCATTTTATTTTTTAACATAATGCAAAACATCATTTTTAAAAGTTTTTATCCATCATCTTCTATGAAAATACGAAGAAAATTCAACAATATTTTTATACTTTAGACATATTTTCATAATTAGTCTATTACGATAACTCTCATAAATAAGTCTATCTAGTCACCGAATACAACCTCATACAAAATTTTAGATACAGTCACGCATCTTATTAGAAACTAAAGTACGTCGTAATCTTCTAAAGTTTTATAATTTTAATATAATTTATGATTTTGATTTCTTAAATTAAATTATTATTTAATATATTTGTTTATATATTTATAATTTTATTTTCTCACTTTTTTATTTTTATTTTTTATTATTTTATATAATTTATTATTTATTAATAATATATTATTTGACTTCCAAAATTAATCGTCAAAATTCATCACTTATCACATGTATATAAATCATCTTTCTTCCCATCAATCCATATTTTATATATAGAGATAAAATGGTTCATAATATTTTATGAAAATATTCTATATAAAATAAACCATATAATAAAATATTAAATATTAATAAATTATCCATTTTAACTATTTAAATCAAAATAATAATATATTTTTTCCCACATTTTAAATAATATTTTAAAAATGTAAACATAATAAAAAAATATATTTCCATCTCCTATTGTAACTTCTTTAGCGATCCACCATTGTGACGTATGCTTCTTTTTTTTATATTATAATAATATTACTGTGCAAGAAAACTTCGTAATGAAGTTTTCCTTATCTACAGTAAAATTTTTCTTATATATGTGCATACGAGAAATGGAGGAGGAGGCATAATCGAAATTTCCCTCTCATCTTTCTTCTTCTTTTTTGTCTAAATTTCAAGTAACGATACTCTACTCTACAGGATCTGGTGAAACGGGAGAGAGTTTGAATTAAGTGGGAAAACTTCGGTAGAAATACCACACTAGGTAAGGGGAAATTTAATTAATTCAATATATGAAATTGAATTATTGGGTATTTTGTGAATACCCTGTGAATAAGGAATAAGAGTAAATATATGAATTATTTGAATGTCTGATTTTGAAATTTTTTTGATTTTGATGGACTGCTCATGGTTTGAAAGTTTTTGAAATTCTTAAAATTAAAGATGAATTATATGGTAAAATTTTTGTTTTCAACTTAAATTAGATATAATTCATGTTTAATTTCGATTTGAGACTAGTTTGGTTGCCTGGAACTTAGAAATTGGAAATCTGGAAAAATTTGGTATGGTTACGAGGCGAAGGAAGAAGAAAGGGATATAGTGGGGATTTTTTAAAAAGATCAAGGGTAAAATAGTCATTTTAAATCCTAGGGACATAAATGAAATTTTAAAAAATGTTTAAGGGTAAAATAGTCATTTTCAGGACATGGAAGGAATTTTTGGAAATGTCCAAGGGTAAAATAGTCATTAGGGACATACATGAAATTTTAAGAAAATGTTAAGGGTAAAATAGTAATTTAATGATTTTGGAAATGATTCCGAAATAATTTCGGAAATAACTTCGGAAATATATATATATATATATATATATATATATATATATATATATATATATTATAGAATGAAAGTAGCAGCTTTAAAGAATCGGCAGTGTGTTGTGACGTGTGTGGGTCAGACTGAGCCTGAGGGCTGATGCCCAAAATCAATCATGAAACGTTATATATTGGCTAGACTGAACCGGAGGGTTAGTGTCCAGAATCAGTCAAATACTATTATTTATTGACTCAAATGAGTCGTGAGGATAAGTGGTTAAAAATTCGGCATATGTGAATAATTTTTGTTGTGTTTGAATGGTACCCGGGGTGGTACAAAGTACATTAGTGTAATAACTATGTCGGAGGATTCTGAATGAGGTCCCAGACTTCACTGATTGGTCGGGTCAGGTAGACTACGAGATCAGGTGGTGAGAAGTCGATGGGGGGATGACTGGTGGCGCGCTCGGAGGGGTACTCCCGTATGAGTGATGAAGGGTGCCAGTAATCATACTATGTGTGGAGGGTGCTCAGAATGGTACTGCGGGTGCCGATCACAATGTGCCCACAGATGATAGCCTTTGAGTTCAAGCATAATTAGGGTATACTTTCGGAAGGTGTCTTAGTGTGTTGATGATTTTGTAATTGATCATAATATATAATTATTACTTATATATCTGTTTTATTATATCGAATGATTTAATACTTACCCCTATTTTTCCATGTGGATGGGACTGCGATGATCACTTTTATGTGGGAGCAGATCATGAGTTGAGAAGTGGAGATGTGACTACTGGACAACAGGGATAGTTCAGTGGGATAACTTTGTGGGAGCTACTTTTACATGTATAATATATAAATAAATTATTTTACTATGTTTTGAGGTTCCGTTAATAAACCAGAATTTCAATCTATGTTACAATTACAATAATATAATGTAAGATAGATGTCGTTATTTACTTGTTTACTATTTTGCGAAGACATCATTATAGTAGCGATTTCTAGGGTCGTTACAATAGTGGTATCAAAGCGGTAGTATCCTTGTAAATCTGTGGGGATGGGTAGTGAACCTATAATAAGTCCGTTGTGATTATACTTTTGTATGTGAGTGTGTGTGAATGTTTGCTCTGTATTGATGGTTACGTTTGATATAGGATGGCACCGCGACCTCTTACTCCTACTATGCCGAGTGTAGATGCCCTAGCTAGGGCAATGAAAATGTTGGCAGCTGCAGGCTACCTACCCGCAATGGAGGCCAACTATGACATCATCCTCTGTTGGATTCCACCAATCAGAGCAGATGAGGCTGGCTGAGTTCATGAGGCATAATCCGCCTCGTTTTGGAGGAGATTTGGGTCCAAATGCAGTAGAGAAGTGGATACGTGAAGTGGAGATGATTTTATAGGCTACCTTATGCCTGGAGGACAGGAAGTTGACCTTCGGGAAATACTTACTAGTGGATGAGGCTGAGTTCTGGTGGTCAGGGACTCAAAGGATGATGATTGCACGTGGGGAGGTGTGTAATTGGGAGACCTTCCGTGAGAGGTTTTTGGAGAAATACTTCCCTAATAGTGTTAGATTTCATAAAGAGACTGAGTTCCTGAGTCTGAGATAGGGAAATATGACGGTGCATGATTACGCAGTACGATTTGAGCACTTATCTCATTGCTACATAGGTACATCTTCATAACAGTGACTTTGTAGGAAGTTTGAGGAGGGCTTGAGGGCTGAGATCAAACTCATGGTGGTTCCTTTCTCTATCAAGAGATTCCCAGAGCTGGTGGAGAAAACAAACACAATAGAGAGACTCCAGGAGGGAGGAGTCAGAGTGATGAGGACCCACCCAAGTGGGGTCCCGAGTGGGGGTAGTAGATCAGAGAGGAGGATGCCTTATTCACGCCCCTAGTCTTCCAGGAGTGGCAGTGTTACCCCAACACCTCGATCATCGGGATCTGTATCCGGGGTGAAATATTTTCAATGTGGAGGCCCTCATTACAGGAATCAGTGCCCACAAAATGCCTTCACTACTCCTTCCCAGACTTCTCGGGCAGGTCTTTGCTACACTTGCCAGAAGCCAGGACATATGGCTAGAGACTGTCCATAGAAGCCCAGTGTTACAGTCTCAATTGGGGCATCATCAGTACCCAGGGGGAGTGTGGCAAAACCTAGAGCTGCAGGGCGGGTGTTTGCCTTGTCAAGAGTAGAGGCATCGATATCAGAGAATTTAGTGCAATGTGTGTGTTTTATCTCTGATATACCTCTACGAGTTTTGTTTGATTCAGGTGCTACCCATTTTTTTATTGCTGATAATTGTATGGATAAACTTAAGTTACATGTGTGTGATCTACCCTATGAATTAAGGGTATCTACCCCAACAAGTGGACTGGTGGTGTCTTCTTATGTGTGTTTGAGGTGCCCAGTTGTCGTAGAAGGATGACAATGCAAGATGAACTTAATCAGTTTACCTTTGAAGGATTTGGAAGTGATCTTAGGGATGAATTGGTTATCCACCAATCGCATTTTGATTGACTGTGGACAGAAGAGATTGGTGCATCCGAAATCAGGAGATGAGCTTATTACATCAGCTCGACAGGTTCAGAAAGAGCTACGAGAGGGAGCTCAGTGTTATCTGATCCTGACTCAGATGGATGAAGTGAATGATAATATCCTAGAAGAGGTACCAGTTGTGAGTGAATTTCCTGATGTGTTTCCAGATGAGATACAAAGGCTGCCACCTTAGAGAGAGGTCGAATTTGGGATTGATCTAATTCTAGGTTCAGGCTCAATCTCTGTGGCATCATACCGGATGGCTCCAGCAGAATTGGCTGAATTAAAGAAATAGGTAGAGGATTTGCTGGAAAAGAAGTCCATTCGGCCGAGTGTATCTCCCTGGGGCGCTCCTGTATTGCTAGTAAAGAAGAAAGATGGGATCTCCAAGTTGTGTATTGATTACCAACAAATAAACAAGGTGACTATCAAGAACAAGTACCTGTTGCCGAGGATTGATGATTTGTTAGATCAGTTACAGGGAGCATTAGTCTTTTCTAAGATTGATTTGAGATCTGGATACCATCAGATACTGGTTAAAGAAGAGGATGTACAGAAGACGACGTTCAGGTCGATATATGACCATTATGAGTATGTGGTCATGCCATTTGGAGTAATAAATGCACCTGCAGTGTTCATGGACTACATGAACAGGATCTTCCGTCCTTATTTAGATAAGTTTGTTGTTGTTTTTATAGACGACATTCTTATTTATTCTAGAACTCGGGAAGAACACCAGGAACACCTAAGGGCGGTGTTGGCTGTGTTAAGAGAGAAACAGTTGTATGCCAAGATATCAAAATGTGAGTTTTGGTTAGATCAGGTGCAGTTTTTGGGACATGTAATATCGGTAGAAGGGATATATGTAGATCCTGCCAAGGTAGATGCAGTGTTAAAATGGGAACCCCCTAAGACAGTGATGAAAGTAGGTAGCTTTGTGGGACTTGCCGGATATTACCGAAAATTTATAGAGGGTTTCTCTAAAGTAGTAGCTCCTTTGACTCAGTTGACCCGTAAGGATCAACCTTTTGCTTGGACAAATAGATGTGAGGAGAGTTTCCAGGAGCTGAAAAGAAGGTTGTCTAGTTCCCCAGTATTGGTGATCCCAGATGTGACTAAATCTTTTCAGGTATATTGTGATGCTTCTATTCAGGGGTTAGGTTGTGTCTTGATGCAAGATAAGAGGGCGGTGACATATGCGTCAAGACAGCTGAGAATTCATGAAAAGAATTACCCCATTCATGACTTAGAACTAGCAACAGTGGTGTTTGCTCTCAAGATATGGAGGCATTACCTTTATAGAGTCCGATTTGAAGTTTTTAGTGATCACAAGAGCTTGAAGTATTTATTCGATCAGAAGGAGATAAATATGAGACAGAGAAGATGGATGAAGTTTCTGAAGGATTATGACTTTCAGTTACTTTATCATTCAGGGAAGGCGAATGTGGTGGCTGACGCCTTGAGTAGGAAGGCAGTTCAGATGTCAGCAATAATGATGGATGAATTAAGATTACTCGAGAAGTTCAGGGATCTGCATCTAGATGTAGAGTTTCGTGATACTAGCATTAGTTGTGGTAACATTACCATTACTAATGATTTTCTCGAGATGATCAGAGATAGACAACAGGGTGATATGACGTTGAAAGGTGTTATGGATTAGTTAGGATCCGAGATGACCATTGACTACAAGATGGGTGAGGATAATATTCTGAGATTCAAAGGAAGGATTTGTATTCCTGTTGACCAGGAATTGAAGAGAGCAATACTAGATGAAGGTTATCGAAGTCGTCTGAGTCTACACCCTGGTATGACTAAGATGTATCAGGATCTAAAGAAGGTTTATTGGTGGCCTGGTATGAGGAGAGATGTTGCAGAGTATGTGGCTGCTTGTTTGACTTGTCAGAAAGCAAAGGTGGAATACCAGAGGCCGCGAGGAATGCTACAACAAATGGAGATACTTGAGTGGAAGTGGGATAGTATTACCATGAATTTTGTTACCCATTTACCACAGACAGTTCGGGGGCATGATTCGATCTGGGTGATAGTGGATAGATTAACGAAGAGTGCATATTTCCTCCCTGAAAATCTGAGGATATCTATGGCTAAGCTGACACAACTATATATTCGCGAGATTGTCCGATTACATGGAGTACCATCTAGCATTATCTCAGAGAGGGATCCCAAATTTACTTCACAATTCTAGCAGACTTTACAAGAGGCATTAGGTACTCGACTTAGGTTGAGTTCAGCCTATCATCCCCAGACAGATGGACAATCAAAGAGGACTATCCAGTCACTAGAAGACTTGTTGAGGTCTTGTGTGTTGGATAATCTAGGAAGTTGGGATGATATTCTTCCATTAATATAGTTCACATATAATAACAACTATCATGCTAGTGTCGGAATGACACCATATGAGGCTCTTTATGGGAGGAGGTGTCAAACACCTTTATGTTAGTATCAGGATGAGGAGAAAGTGTTGATCGGACCTGAGCTACTCCAGAAAACTACAGAGAAGGTCCGAGAGGTACAAGAGAAGCTGAGAGTCGCTATGAGTAAACAAAAATCATATGCGGACCAGAGGAGGAGGCCTTTGAAATTTGAGGGGGGAGACCATGTATTTTTTAGAATCAGACCTACTACTGGAGTAGGAAGGGCAATTAAATCTAAGAAGTTGACTCCCAAGTTTATTGGCCCATATCAGATTTTGAAGAAGTTAGGTTCAGTGGCATATCAATTAGCGTTGCCACTTCATTTGGTGAATCTATACAATGTATTTCATGTATCTCAATTGAGGAAATATGTACATGACCCCAGTCATGTCCTGGAGTTAGACGATGTGCAGATTAGAGACGATCTCTCCGTGGATGTGAGACTAGTGAGGATAGAGGATTCTCAGCTGAAGCAACTTAGAGGTAGAACCATCTCAATGAGATCAGATGGAGGATCAGATGCGAGAGTCCTATTAATATCTATTTCCAAGTAAGTTCATTTTTGAGGACGAAAATTTTTGTGGAGGGAAGATTGTGACGTATGTTTTTTTTTATTTTATATTATAATAATATTACTATGCAAGAAAACTTCATAATGAAGTTTTTCTCATGCACAGTAAAATTTTTATTATATATGTGCATACAGAAACGGGGGAGGAGACAAAATCTAAATTTTCCTCTCATCCTTCTTCTTCTTTTGTCTAAATTTCAAGCAACGATACTCTACTCGTGCATGATCTGGTGAAACGGGAGAAAGTTTGAATTAAGTGGGAAAACTTCGGTATAAATAACACACTAGGTAAGGGGAAGTTTAATTCATTCAATATATGAAATTGAATTGTTGGGTACTCTGTGAATACCCTGTGAATAAGGAATAAGAGTAGAGGTATGAATTATTTGAATGTCTGATTTTGAAGAATTTCTGATTTTGATGGACTGTTCATGGTTTGAAAATTTTTGAAATTCTTAAAATTAAAGATGAATTATATGGTAAAATTGTTGTTTTCATCTTAAATTAGATATAATTCATGTTTAATTTCGATTTGATACTAGTTTGGTTGCCTGAAACTTAGAAATTGGAAATCTGGAAAAATCTAGTATGGTTACTGGGCAAAGGAAGAAGAAAGGGATATGGTGGAGATTTTTTTAAAAAGATCAAGGGTAAAATAGTCATTTTACATCCTAGGGACATAAATGGAATTTTCAAAAATGTTCAAGGGTAAAATAGTCATTTTTGGGACATAGAAGGAATTTTCGAAAATATCCAAGGGCAAAATAGTCATTTTTAGGACATGGAAGGAATTTTTAGAAATATCCAAGGGTAAAATAGTCATTTAGGGACATACATGGAATTTTAAGAAAAGATTAAGGGTAAAATAGTAATTTAATGATTTTGGAAATAACAATATATATATATATATATATATATATATATATATATATATATAATATAGAATGAAAGTAGCAGTTTTAAAGAAATCGAGCATTGTGTTGTGACGTGTGTGGGTCAGACTGAGCTTGAGGGCTGATGCCCAGAATCAGTCATGAAACGTTATATATTGGCTAGACTGAGCCGGAGGGTTGGTGCCCAAAATCAGTCAAATACTATTATTTATTGACCCAAATGAGTTGTGAGGACAGGTGGTCCAGAATTCGGCATATGTAAATGGTTTTTGTTGTGTTTGAATGGTACCCGAGGTGGTATAGAGTACATTAGTATAATAACTATATCGGAGGATTCTGAATGAGGTCCCAGACTTCACTGATTGGTCGGGTCAGATAGACTACGAGATCAGGTGGTGAGAAGTTGATGGGGGGATGACTGGTGACGCGCTCGGAGGAGTATTCCCGTATGAGTGATGAAGGGCGCCAGTAATCCTACTCTGTGTGGAGGGTGGTTAGAATGGTACTGCGGGTGCCGATCACAATGTGCCCACAGACAGTGACAGATCTTGACCATTGATCTTGGGGAGGCCAAATAATATATTATTAATAAATAATAAATAAATATAAAAGGAAGAAAGAAAACGAAAGGGTAAAAGGATAAAATTGTAAATATATACTTAAATATATTACATGATCGGAGAAACAAAATCATAAATTATATGAGTTACAAAACCGAGGAGGAGCTAAGAGGATAAAATTGTAAATATACAAGTAAATATATTAAATGTTCATTAAGTTTTTTGGGGGGGGGCAAAATCATAAATTACATGGAAGTTACAAAACTTTGAGGGGCCACGACCCCCTCGACTCCCAAGAAGATCCGCCATCGCCTACGGATGATAGCCTTTGAGTTCGGGCATAGTTAGGGTATACTTTCGGAAGGTGTCTTAGTGTGTTGATGATTTTGTAATTGATCATAATATATAATTATTACTTCTATATCTCGTTTTATTATATCGAATGATTTAATACTTACCCCTATTTTTCTATGTGGATGAGGCTGTGATGATCACTTTTATGTGGGAGCGAGATAAGGAGTTGAGAGGTGGAGATGTGACTACCTGGACAACAGGGATAGTTCGATGGGATAGCTTTGTGGGAGCTATTTTACATGTATAATATATAAATAAATTATGTTACTATGTTTTGAAGTTCAGTTAATTAACCAAAATTTCAATCTATGTTACAATTAGAGTAATATAATGTAAGATAAATGTCGTTATTTACTTGTTTATTATTTTGCGAAGATATCATTATAATAGTGATTTATAGAGTCGTTACAATAACTATATTATTTAAATAAAATATAATAAAAAATATATTTTCAATAATTCTTGCACTTTTTTAGCTTGCTTGTTCAAGTATTATTTTATAGTTTGAACGATTCACTAATGAACAATTATTATTTATTCATCTCTTTAATAAAAAAATATTTAATGATAATTTATTATATAATTTTAATTTATCCATTATAATAAATAGGTAATAACAATTTTGTAAATAAATAAGATTTTTATAACGATTCAAATTTAGACTTATATAATAAATTACTTTCTATGTTGAATTTTAATAAGTTAAACAAAAAGAAACTATATATCTTTTGATACTACATTCTTAATTTTAAGAGAATATAAGATTATATATAAGAATAAAAGTTTAAAACTTATAAAATTAAATTGTTTAGTATTTATTTATAATGTCTTCAAAGCTTTACTAAACAAATTTTTATTATTAAAAATATTTAAACTTACAATAGTCTTTTAATTTTTCATATCTATTGTTTGGAAAACATTTATAGAAAGGTTAAATATATTATTTTTTTTAATTTTTAAATATTTTATTTTAATAAAACAATTTAAATTTATTATTATTTTTTCTTAAATATTTCCATTATTACGAATAACAAATTTATTTTAATATAAACAAGATTTAATAGTTTAAAGTATTAATATTCAACCCGAGACTTAAATCGATTATATATATAAACTTAAGTTTAAGAAATAAGAAGATATAAAAAATTTCAAAATCCTACTTTATTTTGTAAAAAATTTAAATTTATCTAATTTTAACTAATTAAATTACTTTAATAAAAATGTGTAAAAATTTAAATTATTCGTAAAATTTACATCTAAATAATTTCTTTTATCATAAAGTATTTCATGTTGTCTTGGAAAAATAAATTACTATCTAAAATTTCTTCATCCAAACATAACTATATTTATGTATTTTAGCTCGAGTAGTTATTATAAAAAATATTAATTAAATATATTTTTATAAATTAATAATAGCTAGTAAATTTATAAAAATATAAATATATAAATATAAATATGAATAATGTACTTATATAAAAATTCGAATTTAAATTGATTATTGAAACAAAATCTAATAAAAATAATGGACTTTACAAATTTCCAATCTACCCAATATTTTCATTTAGATTTTAATTTTCAGATTGATTATTAGTTGACCGGATGAGGTTATAAACAATCTTAAGCATCAGTTAATACAAACTTATAAAGCAAAAATATTAAAAAAAAATTAATGTAAGTATATTATATTAGTCATTAAGAAGTATATTACTATATCTCTTATATAATGTAAGTTTAATATATTTTTAATGAACTTCATATTTTAACTCACCCATCACATTGGAAAGATTTGAGCAACATACACAGCTAAGAACATGTAAAACAAATAGACACCAACTTGTGATGAATTTAAAACATGCAAATCTCCACGATTATGCAGGGAAGCTACTTCCTTCGAAGTTTCTCTTTCTCTTATCTTTGTTCACAATGGAGACCCGCCACCAGAATTTGTTGCATGTGTTACGTGGTCGGTCAAATTTTGAATATGTGCAATTACATCCACAAGTGTTGCCTCTTTGAGAAGCCATATCGTCCGTTCTACATCACTCAAATATCTATAAAAATGGGAGACATCGTGCGTCAACACAGTTTAGGTATTGTCAAAGTTGTGCTGCGAGTAGGACCTCACGGGTCGCGTAGGTTAAAATCAGCACAAACTCATTCGCAACAAACCAAGAAAATGTTCACCTTACTTGCATTATCTCATCCAAATTTGTAAGGACAGAATGGCCCACCTTATCGCAACATATCTTAGGAGAATATTATTCTCATTATAATGAGAACCATTTATTAATCCAAGAGTTAGGAAAATCGCAATCCAATCCAACACATTATGAGTTGTGGACCAAATCATAATGTGTTTTCATTCTCCCTTCAAAACTATTACATATCTTTAAACTAAACTCAACTAAACCCAACATTCTTTAAAAAGATAAACACTAATGACTACCGCCTTGGACCATTAGTAAACACATTAATCAAGAAATCAAAATGATTTTTTTAATTAAAATAATGAATTTTTTAGAACAGTTCAAATAATGATATTAATACACTCCTGCCATGTTTTTTTTATTGTAGTTTAATGTGATTTTTTTCAATAAAAATAAACTTTTATTATTCGATGAATGATTTTGCTTTTGAATATTATATGTTATGAATAATGATATATATATAAGAAAACTAGAATAAAACTAGACAAAAGAAAGCATAATTGCACTTAAAATTCAACACACAACTTCCACAACTTACTAACACATGAAAAAAGAAAAAAAATGCTCTCTATTAACCTTCCATCCAAATCATAAAATTAACTAATATTATTTGGATTATCATATCTTGAAATAAATAGAGTAATAGGATTTACTTCAAAAAGTTTACCACCTCAAAATGCACACATTTTTATTATTATCATATGATTTTTAAAATAATTATTGTAAAAATTAATAATTTAGTGAATTATAAAGTTTTATGAGACTCGTAAAATTATTATTTTAATGTAGATAATATAACCATTGTTTTTAAATATATTAATAATTAATTATATTTAATTAACATAAATTTATGGGTGTAGATATTAAATACTTAAACTTTTCATGCATTCATTAATTATATATATATAAATAGTTGGAAGCTAATGTAAATCTAGAATATAATAAAATATTAATCTAAAAAAAATCAATAAAAAAATTTGATTACAACCAAATTTTGTTAGATTGAAAATTTTAAAATATCAATTTGGTAAAGTTTTTGTTTGTAATCAGAGACCAATCCAAAAATATAAATAAAATCAAAATTATAATATATATTATTTAAACATGACACTTCTTATAAATAAATCAATTAGTTTCTTTTATATATATATATATATATATATATATATATTTTTAAATTAACAAGTAAATAAATTAATTTTTATAATGTACGATATATATTATTATTTTTAAATTGAATGAAGAATCATATAAAAACAAATTAAAAATATAAATATTATAATTAATTATATATGAAATTTTACAATATTTTTTATTAAATAATTATTTTATTATAATATATTTAATAAATTTATAATAAAAAAATAAAAATCACTTAAAATAAACTGATTCGATTTGACTTAAAGTTTTAAAAAAAATAAAAACCGTACCAAATAGAACCATATTTAAAATTTTTAGTACAAAAACCTAAAATCTCCTACTATTATTTATTATATGTAATTTAAAAATACTTCTATTCATCACAAAACCAATAATATATTATTAATTTAAAATAATAAAAAATGTATTGGCAATGGAAATAATTTTTTTTACCATTATTTAACTATAGATTGTTATGTATATAATTTTTTAAATAATTATTTCAAAATTATATTAACAATAATTTATATATAATATATATATATATATATATATATTAATTATCACTATTAAACTCAGTATACAGATAGTTATAATTTTATTTGTGTTAAAGCGTGTGCTTGTTTATGTCTCATTAGAATGAATGTAAGAAAAGCTGCATAATATACACTTAGAAGAAAATAAAGTAATGGATAAAATATTTTTTAAAAATATTTAAAATGTAATTTTTCTTTATCAAAATATAAAAACTAATAACGGATCAACTTTCATAAAGAAATAAAGAAATAAAATGAATTGTGAGGCTAAAGTCATATTTTATCTTGAAATAATTCAAAAGTTATCTGAGAACCAATTTCATAAAATATTTAGCATGTATGAGAAATTAAGTTATTTCATCAGAATTTTCTTTTTGATGATAATGCTACTTTATATAAAAGCAACATCGGACAACATAAATGAATAATATATTATTATTATCTTGAAGAAGAAAAATATATCCATGAAATATTCCGATCAGAAAGGATTCCACAAAGAGACAAGATAAAACATAGAATAACAGCAGATAAAACGGACCACCAATTGCCACGTATTAAACAGCACACAAAAACTTATTTTAATTTCATTTTGTATTTTTTAATAAATGCTAGCTGGTCTAACATTGGAAAAAAGGAATCCACAATTTTAGTATTCATCCTTTATATTCTTTTTTATTTTTTAACATTTTGTATGATATAATTGGAAAATTCTACACATATCCAACTTACCATTTTATAACATATACTTTAAAATAACATCTAATGTTTCTATTTTAATTAATTCATATTGTAGTGCAGTATGCATATTGATATTGATAATGAATGAATTAATTTAAAAACAATTACCTTAATACAACACCAAAGATTGTTTAGAATTAGTTGAGATAATGTTTATTAAACACATAAAAAGAAAAAAATGAAAGAAAAGGACCAATTGGATATTAAGAATGGAGGAGCCAGCTAGCTTGACTTTAACTAATATATCTCGTTCACTCCTTTTTCCAAAAAGAAAAGCTAATCTAATCTATCTCCGTAATCTAATTAGCAAAAAATAATAGTAAAAGATATAAAGGTTGTATAGATACATGTACTAAAAAGAATATTTCTCATAATGTGATCATCACAATCAATGATCTTAGCTACAATTTTCAATTATATTTGTAGCAAGTACATCCCATGTTACTCACCTTAAATGCTTTTTTTAAACAATTTTGTCCCCTCACAACACCCCCTTCCTCTTTCCTTTCTCTCTCTTTTATTAATTACTTCCTCACACATTCTCTTCACCATCATAGCAATTTACTTTTCCCTTCCGACCAACCGGAAAATGCCTCTCTCCTCCGTCGCTTCCCATTCCGACGCCTCCGATTCTGTTGCCTCCGGCGAGATCATGCTCTTTGGAGTCAGGGTAGTGGTGGACTCCATGAGGAAGAGCGTTAGCATGAATAACCTTTCCCAGTACGAGCATCCCCGCGATACCGCCGCCATCAAAGATGATGCCGGATACGCCTCCGCCGACGACGCTGCTCCGATCAACTCCGGCAAAAACCGCGACCGCAAGCGAGGTCCGACCAACACCTTCTGCAATTTTCTGCCACATTCTATAATTTATATAAATAAATGTTTTATTACGTATAATTGATTGTTCACTCCGCAAAAGATTATATATATTTTTTAGACTATAGTTAAACACATTCCTGAGACCTAAGGAGATATCACTGATATAAAATATTAATTTGATCGGTGACAGAATCGTATTATATGAGCTATGGTAGTTAATCTATGTATTTCATTTTTAATGTTAGGTTTGTTGTATTGTTGATAAGAAATATTAATTTTGATGGTAGAGAGGATCTTGAGCATGTTGTGTTAGTTAATCTAAGTTTTGTATTTATTTGATTTGATTTTGAATGTGAGGTTGGTGGATTTGTTATAGGATGTGTATGAATGTGAATGTTATTGTTGATTTGTTGCATTATTTGTTGATGTTTGGGGTATGATCAGGGATTCCATGGACGGAGGAGGAACACAAGCTGTTCTTGGTGGGGTTGCAGAAAGTGGGGAAAGGTGACTGGAGAGGAATCTCAAGGAACTATGTCAAGACACGGACACCAACTCAGGTTGCTAGCCATGCGCAAAAATATTTTCTCCGCCGCGCCAACCTCAATCGCCGTCGACGTAGATCCAGCCTCTTTGACATCACCACCGAATCGGTAACTTGTGTTATGATAAAGTTTGATGTTACTTTTGTGGCATGGAATTGGGTGCTCTGAGTCAACGCGTTATTAATCGGTGTTGGTGGTGGGGTTGAAATTTTAGCCATGCTTCTTTTTGCCGTGTTAGGGAAACAAAGTATAGAAACCAAAGGAAAAGGGGAAGAAAAAAAAAAAAAAGTTACTGCACTGTTCAGTTTAAGTTGGGTTTTTTTGTTTGGTTGTTTTTGTTTTCATTAATAATTTTCTATTTCTTAAAATTTGTTTATCTCCTGAGCGTACCTGAAATGTTTGTTCCTTAAACAGTTGTGTTTTCTGTTTTAATTTTAGCAGCAACTGGAAGATTGTAATCTTATTTACGCACTATTTTGGTTCGAAACTTGGAAATCCTGTGGAAAGAGGATAGTTTTTCTTGCAAGTGTTTGTAAAAACGGGAAACGGAATAGAAAATATTTTATGAAACCAACAGAAACTTGTGCCATTTGGTTATGTATCTTGTCTTGATTTATTAAATAAAACAGTCCTTTGGTTGTTGAAGAGAAATTTCAACAGAACAGAATCACATGATTTCAGGCTTTATAGGTCAAGAAGTTAACTATTTTGAACTTGGAGAATTGGAGAAAGAAACATTTGTGTTATTTTAGTAACACTCGTTTTAGTTTCCATGGTTTGGTACCCGGTGGAAGACTTATTATTATCCAGTACTTATTGGCCGCCACCTATACTTATTGGATTTTTCAACATTTACTGTGACATCAATAATTAATTACTCTTTAAGGTATCACAGTAACTTGGAGTAATTTGTATTGATCTTCTTCAATTTGTGTGTCAGGTCTCTACAACCCCGATGGAGGAAGGACAGATCCAGCATGAAGATAATGTGTCTCTCGTGCATCCCATGTACCCTGTGACCCGTGAAGGAAGCAACATGAACGGATTTGCAATGATGCCTATGTATCCAAAGGATATTGGTTCTGGAGTCATGTCAGTTCAAGCTGGGAATCCAATGGAAACACTTACTTTGGGACAAGGAAATGTGGAACAGAATGCGCATAGTACTAAGCTAGTTTGTACAACTCCTATTGTTCCAGATCATAAAGGCTCCACAGTGTCTGATATCACTGCCAGTTTAAGTTCAGATGATCCTCCAACACTGTCTCTCGGATTATCTTTGTCATCTAGTCAAAGAAAAACACCATCAATACATTCAGCTTTTCATGCACTATCTTGCTTCAACAATGGAGATAGCGTCATAACCGTTGCTTAGAAAGATAACATACATCTGTGGCCCAATCTAGCGCAGGTTTGGATTCACAGAGATGTTTATTTCAAATCTCCTTTTTCTTTTGGTGGGAGAAAGATAAAAGACGTCAAAGGAAAGGACGATGAATTAGAGAAGGCAAGGTAATAAGTGACCAAATTGATCCTTCTGTTCCTTGTACAGACCGTGGAAAGGTCCTATCATGTTTTTGTTTATTGTTTATTGGCCCTTTTTATGTTTGTAGTTACTATCTGAAAATGACGAAGTACTTCTTGTTAATTTTTAATGAATATAAATCTGGACTATACCGAAGAATGATTTCTAGCCCTTTTGGGGAGGAATAATATAAATGAGTTTGATGGTTGCCACGTACAGCAGTTTCACACAGTTATTTATTTTTATTTTTTTGTTTTTCTTGGTGAATACATAACCAATTTACTCCTGCAATTAATGTTATATGACTGTTGCAGTAGTATCAGATCTGCCTGGTCTACAAGTTTTGAAATTGGCAATTGCATTATCCCTGTTTGTCCACGACAACATTTTCCATCGTTCTTCATTGGTCAGGAAACATGAAATCCTTGTTGCCCCACACGTCTTGTATTGTAGGTCCTACAGTTACTATGCTTATTTCTAGTGATAGTGGGATCTGATGATCTATTTTTGTGTCTATTCTCACAGTTGCAAGCACCTTGAGGGGCCAGGGTTGTCAAATCAGTTATTGGACAAAAGTAGTGTCCTACATGTTAAGCATCAAATAATAATCAAAATTTTTAGTTAGGTTATGTGATGATGCGTTGAGATTTTTTATTTTTATTTTAAAGAAGTGGTAACAATGCGTGAACACAAGTATTGTGGCTAGACTAGATTAGATGTTAGATCCAATGTGAAATTTTTGTTTCTGTTAAGGTAACGCTAACTTTAAAGGAAGACACCGTAGACGTGTTGACAAAAATGTTGTTCTGTTCATACCAGACTTCCCAGTGGATGAAGTTAATCGAACTAGGTTAATGTTTAAACTGCATAAACACTTGTCCTATCCCTTAAATATGTTTTATTACATGGTTAATTTATTTTTTAAGACTCCACTTCTCTAAATTCTTCGGTTGGATCATGAAGTGGAGCCTCTGTTTTTCAGGGATATTCAAACTACGTTTAAGCGAGAGTACTGATTACCATCCTACTCGGAATTACATGATGTGGTTAACTGTGTATATAAATTAGGGTTATTTCCATCTTCGTTAAAATTGGACAATGTTGTCAAATCAAACAGCTCAGTCTACGGTTAAAGATTTATGATGTGTTTGGAGGGAATCGAAAAAGAAAGAAAGAGAAATAAAATAAAAAACGAGGTTGGTCTGATTAAGTTTTTCTTTATATTTTGGGGAGTAATTTTCAAAAGAAAAAAAGGGACTTAAGAGTGATAAAATTGATTTTGATACAAATATTTGTAGAGAAATTAAAGAGATGGAATGATGAGTCCTTTAACGAGATTTGACTAAAAAGTCAATTTGATGAGATGATGTATTATCCAAAATATCCTTCTTACATACTTTATAGAATTATCAGTACAAAAAATAATAGAAAGTGATAAATTATAACCTGATAAAGGTTAGAAAGGAAATGAGGGTGGGATTGATTTAATGAAGATTTTGGGTTTTTTATTTTTATTGAAACTACATCATTTATTTATATGATTTTAAATAAATATTAAATTTTGAAATTAAACTATTCATGCTAGAATATTTTATTTTAAATAAAAAATAATTTTTAAATATTAAGTGAATAATATATATACTACTTATAAAAAATTAAGTTATATATATTTAAAAAATAATAATGTAAGAATAATTAACTTATTTCTTATATTAATATTTATATTAATAAAAACTTTATTATCACAAATAATTTCATTAAATTATTTATAATTTTATATAAAATGTAGAATATATATATATATATATATATATATATATATATCAAATATAGATAATCCTGTTATAATAAAATATTTAAAAATATCATACATTTCTCATTCATCTACTTAAAATCTTGAATAGGTAATACTTTCACTTATATAGGAAAGTGTGAAAACTCGTGCTTAAAGAAGTAAAAAAGAAGAAGAAAAAAGAGTACTTCATCAGAAGTGATTGTTAATACTTGATTTAATGAAACTTGGGAATTTCCAAAATCATGACAGTCTCAATTCTTGAGATGAAACGCTATAAAATTTGTGTAGTTCTCTTGAATTTTCTTCTTTCCCGTTGTTGTTTAACATATCTTTCAAAATAAAAATTAGGATCTTATTACATGAAAGATTAAAATAAGTTAGGTTATATATATAAAAAAAAATTTGACTTAAAATGAATATGTTATTTTGATCTGACTAGTTCATGACTGATATGAATTTATGTTAGCTTTTAGGTTTTTTTTTTTATAAAATAATAATTATTTTTTAAAATAAAAATAAAAATAATATTATTTTATTAATATATATTATAAATTAATTTAACAAAAGATTTATTAATTCTAAGAGTAAATATTATAAATCTTTAACAATCATTTATTTAAATATCTAATAGTTAAGATTAATTTTTATTTTAGATTAATAAATTACTAAAAAAATAAATGATAATAATAAAAAATAAATTTTTAATTCTTATTTTAAGATTCAATCATTCCATCTCTTAAAATTTATATACGAAATCATTATATCATACATAAAAACTAATTTCATTAATATAACTTAAATTTTAAAAACATATTTTTATTTAAATATTTTTTAATTAATTGTTTTGGTATAGACTTATCAAAAATATATATATATATATATATATATATATATATATTTTTTTTTAATTTTCAATCAGGTCAAAATTAATCCAGTAATTTATTGACCTAACATAGAATTATACTTGACTAAAAACTATGACCCATTTTAAAATACCGATTAGGATGAAACATCAAATTTTTTTCTTATTCAAAAAGACTAAATCAAACTGAATTGGATCGCTTCTTTTAATAATTCTAATTGCAATAAAGTATTTAAGATTTTTATTTTAAATATGTTTCAATCAACCCTTTCTTATGGTTTTTTATATAATAATTAGGTAATAGAGTTCAGTCTCTAAAGGACTAAACAATATAACAAGTGATATAAGGAAAAATATAGAAAAGAAAAGAATCTACATAATGGAAGAAGTCCACTTACAATGCCTCTTTGCTTTCCATGGAGATGTATTTCAAATTTACATTATACGTTTTGTGGGAGATCATCACAAAAAAACATATTCTAGTGGTCAAACTAGAATAAGAGTAAAATAAACAAGAATAAAAATATCTTCAATTAAATGCCAAGACAAGGTACATTAATAATGGTGCTTTTCAAAAATCTAAATATAAAGTGTTGGAAGTACAAGACTTCGAAAGAACTATGGGATGTAATTCACATTACCAATGAAGGAACAAATGATGTTCAACTACAAAAAATTTGTAACTCCTTAAAGACAATACAAAATGTTCAAAATGAAGGATGATGAAACCGTAGATGAAACATTTGGAAGATTCCAAGCTATAAAAAATGGTGGAAACTTTAAAGTATAATACTCCACAGCCAAACATAACATGGAACCTTAAACAATCTACCAAGGGTCTAAGAGCCTAAAGCAAGTAACATGAGGATCGTGACCTTAAATGAACTTAAAAGCTCTTGAAGTGTATGTTTTGACAAGAGATAAGAACAGTTTTTACTCTCTAGCATTAAAAATGAAGAAAACTAAGCAAGATGTGAGTTCATAACCCATCAATAACTTTAAAATTCTTACAAAGCTTTAAAAGTGCAAGAATTTGAAACTAATAATACATATGAAGAATTAGACAACTCATAATGATATTTATTAAATTTTGATAAAAATAAAAGTTGAGATAAATGTTTATTATACATTTATATGTATAAATATATGAACTTTACAAGTTTTCATTACTTCTATGTCAGAAACAATTATTAAAATTGACAAATATTTTTCTTTTAAAAGTGGTTGATTTATCCTTATCTCTTTTTAATTATTATTTTTTATCTTTTTTAAATTACTAAAATAGGTGGATTAGGTGAGTTAACTTACTAATATAAATGAATTAGGTGGGTTGCCTCGTTAAAATATTTTTTCTTCATGGATTTACACTAGCATATAGATAGAAAAAAAATTAGAATATTAAAGATTGAGAAAAATAGGTCAACCTACCACCAACCTCACTCAAACTCGTTTAACCCACAAGTTAAGTAAGTTGGGTTCGTTTCATCCTACTATTAAACACCCATATTAATTTAACACTTCTATTATTTATATTTTTTTCTATTTCTCTTTCTCTTCTTCTCTTTACCTTTCTCTCTCTCTCTCTCTCTCTCTCTCTCTCTCTAATTCTCTTCTTCTTCTCATTCACTTTCTCTCTCCCTCTTCTTTAATCATAACTCTATTTATAGTTATCAATATATTTTATTTTTATAACTTTCATTTAATGTATTTTATAATCACATCCTTATCTTTTCTTTAAAAATAAGGAATATTATCCATTTCTTTTCAATTATATCTATTTCTCTCTCTCTCTCTCTCTCTCATATATATATATATATATATATTAATTCTATTTTTTAAAAATATTTTTAATAAATTGGTTTTTTATTATACAAATATTTAAATTATCCAAAATATTATAATTTAATACATTGTATTTGAAAAATTTACATGATAAATTTTGAGTTGTTACATTTCTCCCATACTTATAGAAATTTTATCTTTGAATTTTTTATTAACTAAAATAGATGAGGATAACTTTTTCTTATTTTCTTTTCTATTTCCCACATAACCTTCACTTGTGGAATTTGCCTACCTCTCAACTGCTTATCTTCTTGTTGGCAATTTATATAGGAATTATTTCAAATGTAATGTTATCATTT
Source organism: Sphenostylis stenocarpa (assembly GCA_963425845.1). NCBI lineage: Eukaryota > Viridiplantae > Streptophyta > Magnoliopsida > Fabales > Fabaceae > Sphenostylis > Sphenostylis stenocarpa. The sequence goes on from OY731406.1 coordinate 53,642,898, forward strand.
AATCGTAATGTATCCGACATTATTATTTGAGAACGATCAGAAATATCTTTTTTTAATTGAGACACATGAAACACATTATGAAAATTAGAAAAATGGGTAAGGAAATTTGATAAGCAACAAAAGTTATTCTTCTGAGAATTTGATAAGGTCAAATAAATCGGGCAGTGAGTTTCTTTGATTTCATCAGTATACCAACTCTAGTTGTAGGTATTACTTTCAAGAATACATTATCATAATCTTGGAGTTTAAGGGATAGCCTTTTCTTGTCAACATAACTTTTTTGTCTACTTTGTGAGCTGTTTTCAATTTTTTCCTAATCATTCTATATTTCTCCGTGGTGAGTTAGATTAAATTTTCTCTAGTCTCAAATCAACATAAAGGTGTTTTGTATTTTTTTCCCATATAATTCCTCATAGGGTGTCATACCTATGCTAGAATGCGAACTATTGTAGTAAGTGAATTCAATTAATGACAAGTATTGATCTCAACTAACAGAATCCTTTTGCACACATACTCTTAATAAATGTTCCAAGGAGTGGATGATCCTTTTTGAATGTCCATCATTTTGAGGATGATAAGTTGAGCTAAGATGAAATTTGGTTCCTAAGGCTTGATGTAAACTCCCTTAGAATTTAGAAGTAAACCTAGAATCCCTATCTGATATAATACTAGATAAAAATCCATGTAACCTTACATTTTCTCTTATGTACAATTCGATCAAATTCTCCAACGAATACCTAATGTTAATGTGTAAGAAGTGAGCAAACTTTGTTAACCTATCCATGATAACCCATGTGGAATCGAATTTTTGAATTGTTCGTGGTAAGCCAACTACAAAATCCATCATTATACTATTCCATTTCCACTTAGGTATATCTAAGGATTGGAACATTCTTGTTTGCTTTTGGTGTTCTATCTCAACTTTCTAACAAATTAATAATGTTACTACATATTATGCTACTTTCTTCTTCATCTTGGACTATAAAAACATTTTCTTAAGATTTTAATATATTTTTGTTATGCCTGGATGTACGCTCATTATGCTCTTATATGTTTCTTCTAAAATCAATTTCTTAATATTGACATCATTAGAAACAAATATCCTATCATTAAATTTCAAAATTTCTGTCTATCTATGCAAAAAAAAAAAATCCAATATTTAGTCCTTTCAACTTTTTTTTTTCTTTTGAATGAAGTCATCATTTACCTGAGCCTCATGGATTTGCCTTTATAAATCACTAGTAATCTAAATTGAATTTAATTTCATTTTATCAGGGCTCACTATAATTGACAAATTCATATATCTGAATTTTTATAGTGGACATATCTCATGAATTATTAATGAACAAACAATTTACTACTTAAAGTGTTTGCCACTACATTTTCCTTACTCGGGTGGTAATGTAATTCAAAATCATAATCTGTCATAAATTTCATTCATCTTCTTTATCTCATATTTAACTATTTTTGATAAAAAAAGTATTTAAGAATCTTATGATCACTAAAACCTCTAAATTACCATCATACACATAATGTCTCTATATTTTGGCGGCTAATTCAAGATCACAAGTTAGATAATTTTTCTCATGTGCTCTTAATTTCCTAGAAGCATATGCTACTACCCTTCTGTATTGGATAATAACACATCCTAATTCCATTTTGGAAACATCACAAAATATCACAAAGTGTCCAATAGGATTGGGTAATGGTAACACAAGAAAAATGGTTATTATTTTCTTAAGATCTTGAAAAACCATTCTCACATTGTTTTGTCCATTTAAAAGTTTGACCTTACTTGGTTAATTGTGTTAAAGACATAACTATTTTAGAAAATCCTTTAATGAATCTCTTATAATACCCTACCAAATGAAAAAAAACTATGAATCTCAATCACTATTTTTGGTGGGTCTCATTGTAAAATTGCTTCTATTTTAGTTGGGTCCACTAATACTCCTTCTTTGAAAATTATGTGTCCCAAGAATTTCACATCTTCTAACCAAAATTTACACTTAGATAATTTAACATACAATTATTTTTCTTTCAAAATTAGTACAATTTGAAGGTGTTTCTCATGGTCTTTAAGAGTATTAGAATAAATAAAAATGTCATCTATAAAATAACTACAAATTAATCTAAAAATGAATGGAAACTTTGTTCATATAATCCATGAATAATGCTTGATAATTGGTTACACCAAAAGGTATAACTTGATATTCATCATAACCATACCTGATTTTGAATGCAATTTTTTTGTATGTCTTCTACCTTTAGTCTAATTTGATGATATCCTGACCTTAAATATATCTTGAAAAATAAAGAGACTCATCTTAATTGATCCATCAAATAATCTATTTTTGGAAGACAATACTTATTCTTTATGGTGAATCTATTTAATTTACAAAAATCTACACACAACCTAAACTTACATCTTTCTTCTTAACTAACAAAATATGAGCTCTTTAAGGTGATATGGTAGGACAAATGAATTTTTTTTCTTAAGTAATTTTTTGAATTGTTTCTTTAGTTTTTTAGTTCAGATGATGGCATCGTATATGGTGCTATAGAAATTGTTCTAGTTCCAGACATCAAATCTATTGAAAATTCAATCTCTCTATTGAGTGACAAACCAGAAATATCATTAGGAAAAATTTTAGAAAAATTTTGAACAAAAATTATATTTTTCAAATTGACTTCCTTTTTTACTTCTATAGAAGATAATAACAAATATCCTTTAACTTCATACTTTAAAGGCTCACTTACTAAGTTGATAGATGAACTTAAAAGATCCTCAAAATTATAAAATGTTATAGATTTTTTATGCACAATTTAAAAAAACTTGATTGGAAGATAATAAATTCATACCTAAGATTACATCTAATTAAGAGAAAGGTAGACAAATTAAATTTACAAGAAATTTTTTATTTTTAATGAACAAAGAAAAATTTAGATAAACTTTATTGGTAATTATAGACTTACTCGTGGGGGTTGAAAAAATAAAATTAGTGTCTAGAAAACATGTTGATAATTCAAAGTATTAAACACAATCATTAAAAATGAATGAATAAGTTGCGTCGACTCATACGAGTACATTTAAAGTTTTATCTTTAATAAAACCCATTTCTTAGATCATATAATTATTTTGAGAGACTCTAGTTCCAAGTCATGGCATATACTCTCCCTATTATTGGAGCTCTTGCTTTTAGTGTAGAAGGAGTAAAATAAAGATGACAAAACGGGACAACTTGTGCAGTTTATGCCACTCTGCTTTTAGCCAAGCAAAAATGGGACGAGGATGGGTTTGCACTGTAATGTCCATTTTTGTTACATTGTTTATTAACCATATTTTAAGAGATGATTATTTTTTAATAAAATATAATAAAAGTAAGACATGAAATAAATGTGTATACATTTATATGTATAAATATATTAAGTTTACAAATTTACATTGCTTCTATATGAGAAATAATTATTAAAATTAACAAATATTTTCTTCTAAAAGTAGTTAATTTATCAATGATACTTGTCTTTCATTTTAATGCATTCATATATTTAGGTTGATATTTTAGTTGTAACACGCACAAGAGATAATAATAAGGAAGTGAGAAGAATTATCATGTAAAATAATATAATGTCAAAATGATATATGAAATCATCTTTTTAACTTCATCATTATATCCCATTTATTTTATATTATGAGGATTTGAATTGATTTTTGTAGTGACTAGTTAGGATAAATGAACCCAAAATACTCTTTAAGTGAAATTTACTCATTTCAATCTCCAAGGTCCAACCTCCATCTACAATGTCATCAAATCTTCATAAATAAAATATTTTATTCTTTAAGAAAATTTAAACAACAAGCTAGTAATATAATTATAAATTAATGAAAAAGGACTAGTGTGAAACTAGGGATAAATACAAATATAAAAGATGACTATTGCGTAGTTGAAGGTAAATAAATAAATATAAATGATGAACAATGCATAAATAGAGATAAATTAGGATCAGTGTGTAACTGGAGATAAATAAAATACAACCAATACATAACCAAAGATAAATAAATAAATATAAAATAGGACTAGTGTATTAACTGAAGATAAATACAATAGGATTAATGCATAATGGTAGATAAAATAAACAAGATCAATGCGTAATTAAATATAAATAAATAAATATAAAGCAGAATTAATGTGTAACTAGAGATAAATAAATAAATATAAAACAGAATCAATATGTAACTCAATATAAAATAAATATAAAAGAATAGAGAGATTAATAAATGTCTCATCCCCTATCTTAATAATGGTAGATGATACCTCAAAATCTTCCTGAAGTTGTTTATATATTTCTCTATCTCTCTTTCTCTTTATCTTTTCCCTTTCACTCTCTCCTTTTTTCTTTCTCCCTCTCTTCTTCTCTATTTTTCCGTAAAAAATTCTTACCTCTCCTACATGTATTTATAGTTAAATTTTATTTACTATTATATTTTTTTTCGCTTGCCTTAGATGCAAGTTTGAGTTATTTCAAACCAAGCTTATCTGTTTAAGAGATAAGAAATCTTATCATCTCTCTTTTATATTTATTTTTTTAATAATAATTTTTTTATACATAATTAATTAACAATTTTTTAATAATTAATAATTATTTTAAGAAAAAAAATTTAAATTATTTTTTTATAGTTTAATAATAATAATAATATTTTTAAATTCGTCAAAATGTTATAATTTAGTATATTGTATTTGGAAAATATTACATGATAAATTTTGAGGTGTTACATTTTTCCTATACTTATATAAATTTTGTACTTGAAATTTTTATTGACTAAAACAAATGAGGTAACTTTCTCTTATTTTTTTTTTCTCATTCCTACATAACATTGAAAGAAATGAGGGGGAGATTGATGACAATGTGAAACATGTCCCTACATTCCCAAGAGATGATTTTGATGATGATTCAAATCAACAACATTCAAGACTCAAACAAGCCCAATATATGATTTTGATAAAGATTTTATTCAACATTCAAGCAAGGCCAAGATGATTCCTGAAGACTAGATAGAGTCTTAGAATACTGGATATGGAGGTACAAGTTGATGAAATAATATTATGCATAAGCCTCCAAAGCACAGGTGTGATAAAATTCATAACATGATATTTTTCATCTGTCATAATCAATTATGATGCATCGAAATGGAAAAATGTTTTTCTCTGTCATAATTGATTATATTGGTAACATAATCAATTATGACAATTCAAATTTGAAAAATATATCTATTTTGAAGAATAAATATTTTTGAATATATCATGATTTTTATTCACGAAAATATTAATGTCCAACGACCATTTTTTGATGCTATTTTTCTATTTAATTAAGTTTTGATGAAAAATAAAAAACACACAATTACACAATTCGAAAACATAATTTACATTCAATCAGTTTTGAGAAAAGAATTATGAGCAAGACAACAGAGATATTTTACACCTTCTGAGAAAACCCTCTTCTCTACTGCCTTCTGTGCTTTCATTGTTAATCACACTTGTTCTTAGAGATTGACATTCTACATGCTTCTACAATTTGTTGTCTCCATTACCCAGGTGTGATTGTTCTTATCTTACTCCTTCATCCTTTGTGGGTTTAGGAGGTGTTTTCATCCCTTTGATTTGTTCAGGGAGGTGTTCATCCCTAGTGTGATTCTAGGGAGGTGTTCATCCTTAGTGAGTTTCTAAGGAGGTGATTGTTTTTTAATTAGTTTACTTTTTACTGGTTCCTCTGCTGAGTTGATTGTAATTTGTGAACTGAATTTAAAAGATAGTGAATTGGGAGTCACTCTTGTGATTAGAGTTGACTTGGAACTGGATGTAGGGTTGACTATACCCAAACCTGTTAGAATCGCGCAGCGGAATGTTCGCGTGGTCGGACAAAAACCAAGAGGGGGGGTGAATTGGTTTCTTAATAAAATTTAGGTTTTCAAAATTTTCCCCAAATTTTACCGATTAAAAACTGCGTAAATGTAAATAGAGAAGAGTAGAGAAGATTACACAGTAGGTTTATACTGGTTCAGATCAAAAGACCCTACGTCCAGTTGCTAATCACTCAAAAGAGGATTAACGCTGTCACTAAGAACAAATTGTTACAAAACAAATTACAATGGAAGAGATAAAGTAAAAGATAACACCTCTCTTGAAACCCACAAGAGATGAAGAACAACTTTCCCCGAGATACGGCACGACGACACAATCCACTAAGAACTCCACTTAGTGATTCTTATCGCTTCTAGCCCACACCAGGTTCCAAAAGCCCCCTTTCCTTGCAACAAACAGTTCTCGGCACTCACAACACTTAACTTTTGTATGGAAAGAGTTGTTCTACCTTTTACGAGTGCCAAAGCAGAGTTTAAGTAGGGAAATTAGGGTTTAGAAATTGGGGATTTCGAAACTAGGGTTCTTGGTAATTGGGTTTTCGAAAATAGGGTTAATTTGAAATTTAAAATGAAAAAGCAGATCGACATAATCGATTATTTGGAGTGATAATCGATTAAAACAGAGCCAAATACGACAGAACCCAAACCTCTCGGATTAATCGATTATTTGGTGAAATAATCGATTATCTGTACTGGAACGAGTACAAAATAATCGATTATTTTGTTGTTTAATCGATTAAAGCAGTGACTTTGTATAGAAAGTGGTTTTCTCATCTGTTTTAATCGATTATTTATCTATATAATCGATTAAAGTCGAGCCTGCATGATAAATTTGAGCATTTTGAAGCTTCTAAGTTACGGACTATGTACTGGCTATCTTAGATTCTATAATTACAGACTCAATCAAACTAAAACGAGTTATTACAATACGAAATCATCAATCTTCAATACTCTAAGTCTTTAAGCTCTTGGATCATCATCAAAATCAACATTCTTCATGATCATTATTTGCAACATCAAGTCCTTGAATGTTCAACAATCTCCCCTTTTTGATGATGATCAAAATTATCTTTTTAAAGCCCTTGTAATAACCTGTTTTATCTGTCATACTAACAAACACATTAAACATACCGAGATAAAATTAATATTGAATCATAGGCTTTAAATTTTTCTCCCCTATTTTGATTATAATCAAAAAGAACTCTACAACATCAATCATAAGAGCTCCCCCTCAAAATATGCATAAGTTAGAGAAAGCTCCCCCTCAATCATAGCATGAAAGAAACATCATATTTTATTTCATAATCATTCATTCATTACAATACAAAGATATAAAATAAAATCTAAAATTCTTCACTATCCTCATCATTAAAGTGAGTATCAAATCTATTTTCTAATCTACCCACTCTATCATCTACATAGGATATACTGACGAATAATTTCATCATGCCGGTACACCGGAAAGATTGAAGAATGATTGCATTCTTTGATTCATGTCGGAAAGCATATCTTCCATGGATTGTCTTGATTCTTGATGAGAAGAGGATGTTCCAACACTTTGGATTTGGTTAGAGGGAAAATTAGCAGCTGGAGGCATATCTTCATCAGAGTTTTCATTTGCATCACCTTGATTTTGAACGTCATCTTGGTGAACATAGATGTCATTGACTCGCACCATTTGAAGTTGAGTCAATGTGCTGTCTAGCATGCGGTTTAAGTTGGTTGTTCGGACAACTTGTTCACCTTCGACATTGACTCCTTTATATTCAAGAATTCGGGATACAAGAAGAGCATATGGAATTTTGAATGTTGGATGACGTTTGGCCTTTAACATTGTCATTGTGACAAGAACACCCCAATCTAAAGGTTCATTATTCATTATGGCATGAATAATGCGAAGATCAATAGAAGAGCATTGGGCATGATTTGTGGCCCGGGGACATAAAATCCAGACAAGCAAATGAAGAATCATGCGTTCTTCCTTCTTCAAGGGTCCAGCATGAAGAATACGTCCAATCTCCATGGAGGGATTCCGCAAAAAAGATCTATAAGCTAGGAACCTGTCAAAATCATCTAGCTCACCATAAACGTTAATAGCATCTTCTCTAATTGGGAAGTGAGCAACATTTTCCCAAATATCATCATCTAGAATTATGGTCACTCCTTTGACACGGGATGTAGCAATTTGATCCCTAAACTTAAATCTAGAAAAGAATACCCTAAGTCAGGATAGTAAGTACCTTGCATTTGGATAAATGGGAGAACTCCTTGAATTTCAAGAAGATTTGGAAAATTAAACCCTCTATGTATAAATTGCTCACCAATGAGAAACTTAGGAGAAATGATGGCACGTTCCTTCCAAGTACATCGGAAATTCTTGTTGCCCTTCAGTATCGAAATCCATCCTTCAACGGAATTAGGACGGGAAAGAGAAGAAGGTGCAGATCTTCTTCTTGTAGGAATCTTAGGGCGGGATGATGAGGCCATTAGAAAGAATAGATAAACTTGAAGAGATTTTGGAGACAAGTGAGGGAATAATGAAGCAAAGAGAGTATAGATTTCAAGAAAACTTGATTACAAGAGTTAGAAGTGAGTATAATTGACCTAGATGTCTCTATTTATAGAGAAAACACTTCCAACGGTCATATAGAAGAGATTCCATGGCAAAATATCTGTTGGCAACGGCTAGGAGGCAAGCTGGTCGTATTTAATCGATTATATTTCAAGATAATCGATTATTTCTATATCAGAACGACTTTAATCGATTATTTCCAAGCAATTAATCGATTATCGGAGGAATTTAATCGATTATTTCACGAAATAATCGATTATTCCGAAGGAGAATACCCTGTTTTGGACGTTTTGAGGGAAAATAATCGATTATTACTTCCAGTAATCGATTATTCCAGAGGCTATATCAAGTTTTTGAGATTTATATGCATAATAACCTATGAACATGCTCCACCATGAATTTTAACATAACAATCATCCAGAAACAGTCAAATTAAGCAGATTTTAATCTATTTTTAATATCCCTAAGTCTCTTCTAAGATCATAGAATCTATCCTTGGGTAGAGGCTTAGTAAATATATCTGCTAATTGACGTTTAGTGTCTACATACTCTATTTTGCGGTTTCCTTTGCTTGATATGATCTCTTAAAAAGTGATGTCTAATCTCAATATGTTTAGTCCTAGAGTGCATTCTTGGATTCTTAGTTAGATTAATTGCACTCGTATTATCACACATTAAGGGTATGTCATACTATAATCCTCTAACTGTTGTTTCATCCACGAGAATTTGAGCACAACAACTACCAGCTGCAATATATTCAGCTTCAGTGGTAGATAAAGCTACACATGCTTGTTTCTTAGAATGCCATGATATTAAGGATGAACCTAACAAATGACATGTCCCACTAGTGCTTTTCCTATCAATTTTACATCCACCATAATCAGCATCAGAATATCCTAATAATCTAATACAAGCATCAGATGGATACCACAAGCCAAATCCAGTAGTTCCTTTTAAGTATTTTAAAACATGTTTTACTGCAATTAGATGAGATTCTTTAGGACAAGCCTGAAATCTAGCACACACACAGACAGAATGCATAATATCAGGTCTACTTGCAGTTAAGTATAATAGTGATCCTATCATACCTCTATACATAGTTTGATTAACTTCCAAACCTGATTCATCCTTGTCTAGATAGCATGAAGTTCCCATGGGTGTGTTGGCTTCCTTTGAGGTGTCCATTCCAAACTTTTTGAGAATCTCTTTGCAGTATTTAGTTTGAGAGATGAAAGTGCCATCTTTAAGTTGCTTGATTTGAAGTCCAAGGAAGAATGTTAATTCTCCCATCATAGACATTTCAAACTCTCCCTACATAATCTTAGCAAATTCTACACATAACAAACTATCAGTTGATCCAATAATATCATCAACGAGTAGCACATCCTTGATCTCCAAAGTGTTTGCACCGCAGGTTCTTGATTGATTGCTAAAGGATGTGTGAAAACTTATATTCAATGTGTGTTTAAAAAGTTCAAGCCAAACTGTTTTTATAGACGATTTTCAAAACTGCTGGTTTAATTAATCTGTTAAAAGATTCTTTTAATCTGTTAAAAGTGCAGTTTTAATCTGTTAAAACTTCTTTTAATCGATTAAAACGCAGTGTAGAAAATTTTTTAAGTTGTTTTAATCGATTGAAACGAAATTTAATCGATTAAAAGAGTTCTGATCGGTCGTAACTAAATTCTGATTGATCATAACTGATTCTGATCGGTCATAATTGCATTCTGATCGATCATCCTGACCCTTTAAATGATTTTAATCGATTGAAACGTGTTTTAATTGATTGAAAAGAATTCTGATCGCTTATAATTTGATTCTGATCGATCATCCTGACCCTTTAAGTGATTTTAATCGATTGAAACGTGTTTTTAATCGATTTAAAAGATTCTGACCGTTCATAATAAAAATCTGATCGATCACAATGAGTTTTAAATGGTTTTAATCGATTAAAAACAAGTTGTATCGATTAAAATACTTGTAAAAACACTTCTTTGAACATTCTAAGTGATTTTATTTGGTTCTTTCAAAAGCTGCATCGATTAAAAACATGTTTTAAGAAAGCTTTTGTAAAAATACTTTGTTTTTAGTTGTTTAAAACAATTTTAGAAGCTTTTCGCAAAAATCTTTAAGTGAAGAACCTTCATGCAATAGAAAAGATAAAATGTTTTTACCTAATCATTACTGTTTAAAACATACTAAATGATCCATTTTCTTTGAATAAATACAAGATACAAATAGATTTATTTAACAATTGGAACCCAAATATATTTACCTTTAGGAACACCAAAATGTTTAATTTTACACTTATTTGAAGTGTGACCTTGTTTCATACAATAGAAGCATGCATTTGGAGTAGCTTTAGAACAAGATACATTATTAACATGACATGCTCTAGTTCCTTTTTCTACCCATATTCTTTTCTTTTTAGGTTTATTCTTTTTCAAAGGAACTCTTTGATTTACATTATTTTGAGCAATTACCATTTCATGCTTCCTAAGATCATCAATTTCTTTTTCGGCTTTGTCAAGCAAATGGTTAAGAATATCTATGTCATATTCATGCTCTTTACAATTTGCACAAGCTAAGTCCTTATTCTCATCTAAGCATACAATTTTCGTATTAGCTACCTCCTTTTCTTCTAAACATGCAATTTTCAATTTTAAGGACTCATTTTCCTTTTCGGATCTTCTTAGATTTTTCTTTACAACTTTAAATTCGTTTTTCATATCCATAAATGCAGTAAATAACTCATTATAAGCATTTTGCAATTCATCATGGTCATTTTCTTCACTAGAGGATGAATCGGAATCACTAACCTCAAAATCCGAAGAAATGTTGTCATTTGCCATTAAGCAATTGTTTGCTTCTATTTCCGAAGTCGCTTGATTCTGAATTTGAATCACTTGTCATCCCAAGCAATATATGATTTCTTCTTGAATTGCTTTTTGCCCTTGTGTTCATCATTTTTCTTGTTTGGGCATTCGGTCTTTATATGCCCTGCTTCACCACAACCAAAGCATTTTATATTAACGGAAGAATTTTCTTTTACCTTTCCCTTACCTTTGAAAGGATGTCTTCCTTTTGCTTTCATCATCTTGGTGAACTTCTTTATAAAAAGACTCATCTCTTCTTCATCAATTTCGGAGTCTTCTTCTTCTTCTTTCTTATTTTTGCTTTTTGAAATTTCGGTCTTGAAAGCTAGGTTCTTCCTTTGATATTGACCCTCTTCCTCATTTAGTCTTCCAAGGTCAAGCTCATGCTCCCTAAGCTTTCCAAATAACGCCGCCATGGACATAGTGGCAAGATTTTGTGACTCCGAGATGGCCGTCACCTTTGGTTGCCATTTCCTATCCAGAGATTTCAAAATTTTAACATTTAATTCATCAACGTCAAAAATTTTACCTAGTCCGGTAAGATGGTTCACGATATGAGTGAAACGTTTCTGAACGTCGAAAATCGTTTCGCCGGGTTGCATCCGGAACATCTCGTATTCTTGGATTAGGGAGTTTTTACGCGCTCTTTTGACGTCGTCAGTTCCTTCGTGGGTCACTCTAAGCATTTCCCACATTTCCTGTGCACTTTTACAAATAGAAATTCTGTAGAACTCATCAAGGGTTAGAGCAGATGAAATAATATTTCTAGCCCTAACATCAAATTGTGCTTTTCGACTTTCTTCTGCAGTCCATCTATCAAAAGGTTTAAGAACGTCAACACCGTTCTACGTAATTTTAGGAACAAATGGACCGTTTAAAATTGCGTCCCAAACGCCTCTATCAACGAGACTCTAAAAATATTTGCATACGTACTTTCCAAAAAGGATAATTTTGACCCGCAAAAAGTGGGAGTCTCGTTGATAAACGCACCTTCGGCAAAAGTTTGATTTTGTCCGGCCATTTTCGAAAAGTTTGAATGACTATCAAAGCAAGCTCGATACCACTTGTTAGAATCGCGCGTGCAGAATGTTCGCGTGATCGGACAAAAACCAAGAGGGGGTGAATTGGTTTCTTAATAAAATTTAGGTTTTCAAAATTTTCCCCAAATTTTACCGATTAAAAGCTGCGTAAATGTAAATAGAGAAGAGTAGAGAAGATTACACGGTAGGTTTATACTTGGTTCGGATCAAAAGACCCTACGTCCGAGTTGCTAATCACTCAAAAGAGGATTAACGCATGTCACTAAGAACAAATTGTTACAAAACAAATTACAATGGAAGAGATAAAGTAAAAGATAACACCTCTCTTGAAACCCACAAGAGATGAAGAACGACTTTCCCCGGATACGGCACTGACACACAATCCACTAAGAACTCCACTTAGTGATTCTTATCGCTTCTAGCCCACACCAGGTTCCAAAAGCCCCCTTTCCTTGCAACAAACAGTTCTCTGGCACTCACGAGCACTTAACTTTTGTATGGAAAGAGTTGTTCTACCTTTTCGAGTGCCAAAGCGGAGTTTAAGTAGGGAAATTAGGGTTTAGAAATTGGGGATTTCGAAACTAGGGTTCTTGGTAATTGGGTTTTCGAAAATAGGGTTAATTTGAAATTTAAAATGAAAAACAGATTGAAATAATCGATTATTTGGAGTGATAATCGATTAAAACAGAGCCAAATATGACAGAACCCAAACCTCTACGGATTAATCGATTATTTGGTGAAATAATCGATTATCTGTATGGAATAGTACAAAATAATCGATTATTTTGCTGTTTAATCGATTAAAACAGTGACTTTGTATAGAAAGTGGTTTTCTCACTGTTTTAATCGATTATTTATCTATATAATCGATTAAAGCCGAGCCTGCATGATAAATTTGAGCATTTTGAAGCTTCTAAGTTACAGACTATGTACCGGCTATCTTAGATTCTATAATTACAGACTCAATCAAACTAAAACAGAGTTATTACAATACAGAAATCATCAATCTTCAATACTCTAAGTCTTTAAGCTCTTGGATCATCATCAAAATCAACATTCTTCATGATCATTATTTGCAACATCAAGTCCTTGAATGTTCAACAACCAGTATAAATTACTGTGTGTTCTCTTTCTCTTTTCCTGATTATATTATCGTTTCTGCTTTATATGTGTTCAAACAAATTATTGACTCACAAATAAATTTTTAATTTGACATTTATTTTAATTTGTGCATCTATTCACCCCCTCTAGATGTCATTTGTCTAACAAGTGGTATCAGAGCTTAGTTAGATAAGATATTTCTAAACGATCTATCAAGATGTCTATGCAGAATCAGGTTTACAGGGAAGGAGCCTCAAGAAACATACCACCATTATTTGAAGGAGAAGACTATTAGTTTTGGAAAGCAAGAATGAAAATATTTTTACAAACACTAGATTATGATGTTTGGGATGTTGTACTCAATGGTCCCTACATTCCGATGAGAACAACGAAATCTGGAGTTGTTCCAAAGACTTTTGACCAATGGATGCCGGATGAAAATAAGCGTGCCCATTATGACGTAAGAGCCCGAAATGCTATTATTTCTGCCTTAACTCATAATGAATTTTTCAGGGTCTCACAATGCAAGACGGCAAAAGAAATATGAGACACTCTTGAAGTAACACATGAAGGAACAAATGAAGTAAAGCGATCACGTAAGAACACACTGTTAAGTGGTAAAAAGTTGATATAATTATGCCTTGAATTGTTATGAAACCATTTAACTTATGTTAATACTAATCTATTTTTCTCCCAATATAGGATGAATTTGAGAATACCTTGATACAAGAGTAAGGAGTATAATTGTGAAGTAATTGAAGAAGAATTGAAAGAACGAAGAACTCTTAAGCGAATGAATGATGCGAGGCCCGACCCAAATTCTCTTATAAAAAGATAATATGTGTTTTGAGAAAGGAAGCGGTTTTGGAGGAGAAGAGACACGACTACTGTTAGGGTTTCGTCCAATCTTCATCAATTCTTCACTTCTTCCACAATTGGAGCATTGTAATGGCCAACATGAGTGGCTAACTTCATTATCTTAGGATTCGGTGCACTTCCTTTGAACTCTTTTGTATCATGGTGATATTTTGAGATATTAATCTATGATTTGATGTTGTTATTCTTATCCTTTATGCTTTGGAATGATTTATTCTTGATTGTTTGAGGTATGATTGGAAAATATATCTTGAACCCTTGATCACGGTAAGAATATTTGTTACGTTAATTGCCAGGAATGGAATGAATGTATCAATTGCTTAACACCCTAAACCTAATGCTGGAAAATATCTTAATTGTGTGAGGAATAAACATTTATTAGGTTTTCTTATGAATTTCATGTGTGAGGAATCAACATGGATGAATTGAGTAGGTGACATCAACATTATTAGGTTAATTGACGTTCTTAATTGACATAGCCATTACAAAAGAGGAATAAGGAAGGAAACCAATCCTAAGTGCCTTTAATTGATATTTTCTCTACAATTTATAATTCTTTGTCATTTAATTTCAATTCAACTCTTATTTGAAAAACCCAATCTGTTTTAATACACTTAGTAAGCATAATTGAGAATTTCCATTGAAACCGTTCCTCGTGGGATCGACTTTTATTTAATCGAAATACTATACTGCGATTGATAATTTTGGTACGCTTGCCAATAATTGAACAAGTATTTCTGGCGTCGTTGCCAGGGAACAGTGTTCTTTGATAATTCTTTGTTTAGCTTATTAAGTATTTTATTTTTATTTTTATTTTATTTTATTTTTCAGTTTTATTTTGCTTAATTATTGTCGTGTGCTAATCTTTGCTTGAGTTACTCTTTTGATTTATGCATTTAAGAGGACAGGTATCTTCAGAGCAATTAGAATTTAATCTGGAGATTGAAAAAACGGCTCGGAGGAACCGGGGTAGAAGAAGAAGGGAAACTCAAGAACAAGCCACAAGAGAATCTGCTAATTCTTCTTTCACACTTGATTTACCAGACCCAATTATAGAAGATATGGCGGAAGAAGGAGAAAATCTGAATCCGAATCCAGATCCAAATATAAATCCAAATCAAAACCCAAATTCAAATCCACCTAGAAGAACTCTCAGAAATTATGCTATGCAGCAAGGCCCAAGACACTTTTCCAGTATTGCCATACCGGATGATCAAACATTGCAGATGAATCCAGCTTTCTTAAGCTTGATTAGTGCTCATCAATTCACTGGATTGGACCATGAAGACCCTTATATTCATTTGTCTACTTTTTATGAGTTGATTGGTACCATGAGATTTAGAGCAGCAAATCTTGAATCTGCATATTTGAGATTATTTCCTTTTTCTTTGGCAGTAGGGCAAAGGAGTGGCTGAAAGCACATCCTAATCAGAGTTTGACTAATTGGAGTAGTGTAGAAGAGAAGTTTCTGAACAAATTTTTCCCACCATCCCGCTACATCAAAGCAAAATATGACATCACTTCTTTCCGACAAGGAGCAGATGAACAATTTTGTGAAGCATGGGAGAAATTTAAATCACTGTTGAGAAGATGCCCAAATCATGGATTTGATGAAATTGCTCAGTTGAATATTTTCTATACTGGGTTGCGACATGATGCAAAGATGCTATTAGAGGCTGCAGCAGGAGGATCCATGTTGGATGTAGAAATTGAACATGCCACAAGAATTATTGATGCACTAGCTTTTACAGACCAATAGACCCAACATGATAGACATCCAATTCAAAGGAAGGGAGTTCTTGAACTTAACACTTCAGATGCTATCTTAGCCCAGAATAAACTTTTGATCCAACAAATTGAAGCATTGAACCAGAAAATAGAGAAATTACCTCAACAAATGCACACAGTACAATCTATTCCTAATCAACAGATGAGTTGTGAGGTGTGTGGAGGTGATCATACAAATGAACAATGCTCTTATCAAGGCAACATTCAACAAGAAGAAGCTAATTATATGGGGGCCTAAGGTAGTAGTCAAGGCAGACAAGGTAATTTCCCTAATCCCAACAATTATCAGAATACTGTTGCACAAGGATGGAGAGGGAATCAGAATCAGAATTTTGGGTGGAAACAAGGTGTTAGTTCATCTACTAGACAACTTACATT
Organism: Sphenostylis stenocarpa; assembly: GCA_963425845.1. Lineage (NCBI taxonomy): Eukaryota > Viridiplantae > Streptophyta > Magnoliopsida > Fabales > Fabaceae > Sphenostylis > Sphenostylis stenocarpa. The sequence goes on from OY731406.1 coordinate 53,659,449, forward strand.
TCAACAACAGTCGTATCAGCAACCTCCATATCAACAACAACAACAAAATTATCCTTCAGTGCCTGACAGAATAAGTAAATTGGAGGATACTGTAGAAAAATTAATGCAAAGCACTATGGCTAATTAGAAAAATACTGAGACTTCATTCAGAAATATAGAGACCCAGATCGGCCAACTGGCTAAGCAATTATCTAAGCAGCAACAAGGAGGACAAATTTCAGCTAACACACAAACTAACCCCAGGGAGCAATGCAATTCAATAACTACAAGGAGTGGAAAAGTTGTAGGTAAGGGGATTGGTGACAATATAATTGTTGAAGAAGAAGTTTTGGTAAAAGAAGATGAAGAGCAAGAAGAAGAGAATAATAAAGAAAGACATATCCCTAATAAGAAGAACGAAGAGGGAGAGAAAAAACAAAAGATAGAAAGAGGAGGGAGTCAAAAAACATTTGTAGAGAAGTTACATATCCCAATGTTCCCTCACAAATAGATAAAGAAAGACAATTCACTAGGTTTATGGATATTTTCAAGCATTTACAAATTAATATTCCATTTATAAAAGCTATGGAGCAGATGCCGACTTATGAAAAATTCATGAAAGAATTGTTAACTAAGAAAAAGATATTTACTATAGAAACAGTTGAGCTAGAAGCAGGATGCAGCTATAATTCAGAAATCATTACCTCAAAAGTCCAAGGATCCTGACAGTTTCATTATACCAGTCACAATTGGGACATTACAAGTAGGTAAGACATTACTCGATTTGGGTGCTAGTATAAATCTAATGCATTTGTCTATGCTTAAAAGAATAGGAGACTTGGAAGTAAAGCCTACAAGAATGACACTGCAGCTAGCTGACAGATCTCTAAAGATTCCTTACGGAGTAGCAGAAGATGTTTTAGTTAGAGTGGATAAATTCATATTTCCTGTTGATTTTATGATTATGGACATGGAGGAAAATGAGGAAGTCCCATTGATCCTGGGAAGGCCATTTATGAAGACTGCCAAAGTAATTATAGATGTTGATATGGACAAGTTGAAAATTAGAAGTGGAGATGATGAAGTTAATTTTAATCTGTTTGAAGTTGTACAACAACCTGAAGACAAGAAAGATTGCCTCAGAATAGATACTTTGGAGGAATTACCCATCTCAACTGAAAAACAAGATTACAAGCCTATTGCACAACCCCAAAGACATCTCAATCTGACTATGAAAGAAGTTATTCAAAGAGAGGTATTGAAACCTCCTGAAGCAGGTATGATTTATCCAAACTCTGACAATAGTAAGGTTATTCGCAATGAAAAGAATAAATTCATTCCCACAAGGACAGTCAAGGGATGGAGAATGCGTATATATCACCTTGAACACTCACCTGCATGAGCCCTAAAGGAAATAGGCGTCAAGCTGAAGACGTTAAACAAGCGCTCCTTGGAGGCAACCCAATGTTTTGAATTTGTTTTTTTTTTCATTTTGCAATTTAAGTTTTTTATGCATCTGTTCTTCCTTAGGTTCTTTCTTTGCAAGATTGCTTCAAGTACACAGTGAACTTCTCCTCAAGACTTTGAAGTCTTACTTCAATGGCCTGGGGACAGTCCAACTTTTCTGGAGGGGGTGAGAAAGTCTGCAGCTGAGGCTAAGGCACAAGATAAGGAGTAGATGACAAGTGAAGAAAATGAGGGAGGAAACTTACTTTGTTTTTAATGTTTTTAATTGCTTTATTTTAAATTTTGAATTCCCTTGCTGTCCCATAATTTGTTTTAGAGCCATATATGAGATTATTGCTTATTGTGTAATTCAAATCTGGAACGTGAAAAATCATTTTGATTGTTTCCAATAACAAGTGATTTTGGGATGATGATTATGATAGTAAAAAGGAATTGATGAGGAGAATTAGGAATTAACTGAATTGGAGAAGCTAGCCAAAACCCAGGTGAGTAGAGTACCAAAAACAGATAAATTGAGTGTCAACACTTTGTGATGATAACTGATATTGATTGATTCTTTGATGTGATTGCATGTTAGTAAGACTTGAAAATGATAAAGACATTTTTTTTTCTTTGTAATAGATATAACACAGAGTCAAATAGCCAACCCTGCATTAATTATAGGACATCTATTTGAACCCCTTCTGAACCAAAAATAATATTGTTTCTTAAACAAAACCCCAATACTATTTATCTACCTTCTTATATTTGAGAAAGGAAATGAGTATGAATATCATTATTTTTCCTATTGTTGGGTATTGCTATTGTTGTCCTACGGGTATTATTTGTTATTGTTAAAAAAAAAGGTGTAAAGGAAGAAAAAAAGCAAAGCTTAAAAATTGGCAAAGCCAAAAAGGATACATCTAAAAGCATGAAAAAAAAAGAAAAAAAAAAAGAGAAGTCAAAAGGGGGGAAATAATAACTTGTGAGATTATTAACTCACTATCATTGTGTTAGGGACAAAAACATGAAGTTTGAAACCTGACTTGAGGAAATGTTAATCAAGAATCATTCATATGAGTTAAATTTCTCAAATATTTTTGTATATCCCAGAAAAACCAATAATTCTTTCTTAGCCCAACCCCATTACAAGCCTTAAAAGACCTTTTGATTTAAGTATTGCTTAACAAATGTTGATTGCTTGAAGATGATTATCAATATTGGATTGTCTAAATGAAGTGATTAAATGAGATAAACACTTCCTGTGAGAATTAGATATGAGTATATAACTCTATTTGAGAGATCATGCTTCTCTGAGGATAGTTGAGGACTAATTATTCTTTGTTGGTTTTTGTAACTTGAATGCTTATGTGTTCTATTTTCATTTGGAGTTGGGAGCATCACCTCTGAAAATTTTTATGTTGTGGTTCTGGAAGAGAAAGAGATAATAGGTGATGATTTTGTTTTGGAAAAATTACTTTGCTTGGGACAAGCAAGATTCTAGGTTGGGGGGAATTGTTAAGTGGTAAAAAGTTGATATAATTATGCCTTGAATTGTTATGAAACCACTTAACTTATGTTAATTCTAATCTATTTTTCTCCCAATATAGGATGAATTCAAGAATACATTGATACAAGAGTAAGGAGTATAATTGTGAAGTAATTGAAGAAAAATTGAAAGAAAGAAGAACGCTTAAGCGAATGAATGATGTGAGGCCCGACCCAAATTCTCTTATAAAAAGATAATATGTGTTTTGAGAAAGGAAGCGGTTTTGGAGGAGAAGATGCACGACTACTGTTAGGGTTTCGTCCAATCTTCATCAATTCTTCACTTCTTCCACAATTGGAGCATTGTAATGGCCAACATGAGTGGCTAACTTCATTCTCTTAGGATTCAGTGAACTTCCTTTGAACTCTTTTGTATCATGGTGATATTTTGAGATATTAATCTATGCTTTAATGTTGTTATTCTTATCCTTTATGCTTTGGAATGATTTATTCTTGATTGTTTGAGGTATGATTGGAAAATATATTTTAAACCCTAGATCACGGTAAGAATATTTGTTATGTTAATTGCCAGGAATGGAATGAATGTATCAATTGCTTAACACCCTAAACCTAATGCTGGAAAATCTCTTATTGTGTGAGGATTCAACATTTATTAGGTTTTCTTATGAATTTCATGTGTGAGGAATCAACATGGATGAATTGAGTAGGTGACATCAACATTGTTAGGTTAATTGACGTTCTTAATTGACATAACCATTACAAAAGAGGAATAAGGAAGGAAACCAATCCTAAGTGCCGATATTTTCTCTATAATATATAGTTCTTTGTCATTTAATTTCAATTCAACTCTTATTTGAAAAACCCAATCTGTTTTAATTCACTTAGTAAGCATAATTGGGAATTTCCATTGAAACCGTTCCTCGTGGGATCGACTTTTATTTAATTGAAATACTATACTGCGATTGATAATTTTGGTATGCTTGCCAATAATTCAACACACACTCATCCAGGAGTATGAATTATTTCAAATGCAACAAAATGAAAGCATCACGGATTTCCAGACATGCTTCACACATATAGTAAATAACTTGAAAGCATTAGGAAAGAGTTTTGACAATGAGGAGTTGAACACAAAGATCTTGAAATCCTTAGACAGGAATTGGCAACCAAAGGTCACTACTATTACAGAATCAAATGATCTCACAAAAATGAATATTGCTACTCTATTTGGAAAGCTGCGAGAACATGAGATGGAGCTACAAAGGTTAAAGAATGGTGAACAGAATCAAGCCAAGACGATAACTCTAAAAGTAGAAAAATCTTCACAAGATGAAAGCGAAAATGAAGGTAAGTTTTCGGATTCTGATATGTCTCTTTTTGTTAAACAATTTTCTCGCTTTATGAAGAACAGGAAAAAGAGGCAACAAAGAAAGAAGAAAACAAATAAATACCATTGCTATGAATGTGGAAAACCTAGCCATTTCAAACCAGACTGTCCGAAACTTAAGAAAGATGTGAAGAAAGGGAAGAACAATATCTATAAGAACAAACGTAAAGCTTATATTGCTTGGGAGGATAATGATTCTTCCACAACACAAGAGAGTTCTTCCGAAAGCAGTGATGGAGAAAAAAAAATAAATCTTTGCTTGATGACAAAAAGTGATGATGAAGCCTCATCATAGGTAAGCAGTACAAAATCCTTAAATGAATATGATGAGTTGTTTAAAGATTATCAAGATATGTATGAAGGTTTTACCAAGTTATCTAAGAAATATAATGCACTTAGACAAAAGTTTGATGCATTAGAAAATACTGTTGGTATTCTTGAAAAAGAAAATGAGTGTTTAAAGAAAGATGTTGAGAAATTTAAAACTTTGTCTAAAAATAAAGAAGTTGCTAAACCTTGTGAAAATTGTAATCATTTGGAAAATGAGATTTTCAAGTTAGAGAAAATAATAAGCAAGTTTTCAAAATCTTCTGAAAATCTTAATTCTATATTAGGTTATCAAAGATGGAATTCTAGCAAAGCTGGACTGGGTTACAAACCCAAAGAAAGTCTAGAGCCTCATAAGACTATTTTTGTGAAAGAGTCAAGAAAAACAGATATGAAACCAATTTCAAAAACTTTAAGAAACTCATTTAGACATTTTCAAAGAAAACCAACATGTTTTTATTGCATGAAAATAGGTCATACATCAAATAAATGTTACATAAAACATTTTAGCATATCTAATAACAAATATGAATGGGTGCCTAAAGGAACAAAGCATTTATACATGTCTAGATGATAGTTTGAGCATCTAATTGATTATCAGAATCGGAAAGTATTTCTCTTGTTGTCATAATCAATTATGTTGATTTTGAAGGTGTTGTTATAATCGATTATTATATCATGGTTATATTCTTTTAATCCTTAATCTTTTGGCAAAGACTTGTGATTCTACTAACCTTTTTAAGGACCCAAAAATAATTAAAAGGTACCTAGATTTGTATGTTGATGTTGCAGGTAATTATCAAGGACAAGAAATTAATGCAGGTTATTGAAGCTAAATGGGTGTACAGGAACAAGCTAGATGAACAGGAAAATATTACAAAAATAAGTTTATGATTGTCTCTCAAGCCTCTATATTGAATATTTGCACTTATCTGTCACATAAATTTGATTGTTGACCAACTTTGAAATTTGAAAGTTTGAATTTTGAAAATTTGAACTTATGCAAATTTGGAATTATTAAAGTTTAAAATTTTGCAGTTTAAGATTATTAAAATTTGAAATTTTGCAGTTTGAGATTTTTTTTTTTAATTTTGCAATTTGAGATTTTTGAAATTTGAAATTTTGCAGTTTAAGATTTTTTTAAAATTTGTAGTATGAGATTTTTGAAATTTGAAATTTTGCAATTTGATATTTTTGAAATTTGAAATTTTGTAGTTTGAGATTTTGAAATTTAAAATTTTTGCAGTTTGAGATTTTTGAAATTGAATTTGAATTGGAATTTGAAATTTGAATTTGAAAATTGGGATTAGAAATTTGAATTTGAAATTTGGAATTTGTTGAAATTTGAATTTGAAATTTGAAATTTGTTGCAATTTGAATTTGAAATTTGAAATATGAGTAAATTTGAATTTGAAAGCTGCTTAAATAAGAAGACTGCAATTGGGAGAAACTACTGCATTTCGTTCAATTATCTCTACAATTATTCTATTCCCCTATCTTTCTCTCTCTTCATTTGTCTTGTGTATCCTAGATATTGCCTCCTTAATATGATGTTTTTCTCTATGACACTTTGTAATGCATTATCTTCTCTACCTTGATTTATGTACTAATATGTGCAAATTTTTTCTTAATTTTATTGTAATATTTTTCATAATTATCAATGAAACAGGGAGATATTTTGATGATATTAATCTGTGTGAAACAAGGGGAGATTTTTTTCTCTTATAATATTTTTTATGATTATCAATGAAACAGGGGGAGATTTTTTTATGAATTAAAATCTGTGTGAAATTCATTCCTATATCTAAATTAAACAAGGGGAGTTAAGAGAAGTCTTTGCTCATATGAGTTAGGGGGAGTCTTGTTATTAATATATCTAGGGGGAGATTAAGAGACTCTGACACTTGATACTAATCTGTGTTATACTATACTGTGCTAATCTTGAGCTGGCTATATAGAGTCAAACATTTTAATTCATTTCAGGTGTTTCCTTGATCATCATAAAAAAGGGGGAGATTGAAAGCAATGAGAGGGAGATTGATGATAATGTGAAACATGTCCCTACATTCCCAAGAGATGATTTTGATGATGATTCAAGTCAACAACATTCAAGACTCAAGCAAGCCCAAGATATGATTTTGATAACGATTTTATTCAACATTCAAGCAAGCCCAAGATGATTCCTGAAGACTAGATAGAGTCTTAGAATACTGGATATGGAGGTACAAGTTGATGAAGTAATATTATGCATAAGCCTCTAAATCACAAGTGTGATAAAATTCATAACATGATATTTTTCACTGTCATAATCAATTATGATGCATCAGAAATGGAAAAATAATTTTCTCTGTCATAATTGATTATATTGGTAACATAGTCAATTATGACAATTCAAATTTGAAAAATATATCTGTTTTAAAGAATAAATATTTTTGAATATATCCTGATTTTTATTCACGAAAATATTAATGTCAAAAAGCCATTTTCGGATGTTATTTTTCTATTTAATTAAGTTTTGATGAAAAATAAAAAATACACAGTTACAGAATTCGAAAATACAATTTACATTCAATCAGTTTTAAGAAAAGAATTCTAAGCAAGACAACAAAGATATTTTACACCTTCTGAGAAAACCCTCTTCTCTACTGCCTTCTGTGCTTTCATTATTAATCACACTTGTTCTTGGAAATTGACATTCTATAGGCTTCTACAATTTGTTGTCTCCATTACCCAGGTGTGACTGTTCTTATCTTACTCCTTCATCCTTTGTTGGTTTAGGAGGTGTTTTCATCCCTTTGATTTGTTCAGGGAGGTGTTCATCCCTAGTGTGATTCTAGGGACGTTTTTATCCTTAATGGGATTCTAAGGAGGTGTTTTTCATCTTTTGATTTTTCAGACGAGGTGTTCATCCCTAGTGAAATTCTAGGGAGGTGTTCATCCTTAGTGAGTTTCTAAGGAGGTGATTGTCTTTTTAATTAATTTACTTTTTATTGGTTCCTCTGCTGAGTTGGTTGTAATTTGTGAACTGAATTTAAAAGATAGTGAATTGGGAGTCACTCTTGTGATTAGAGTTGACTGGGAACTGGATGTAGGGTTGTTTATACCCGAACCAGTATAAATTACTGTGTTCTCTTCTCTTTCCCTTATCTCTTTCTTTTTCCTGATTATATTATCGCTTCCGCTTTATCTGTGTTCAAACAAATTATTGACTCACAAATAAATTTTTAATTTGACATCTATTTTAATTTGTTCATCTATTCACCCCCCCTTTAGATGTCATTTGTCTAACAAACATCTCTAGTAATTTCATTCCAAACAACCTTCACTAGTGAATTTTTTCTTCCCCTCAGTTGCTTGATCTTCATATCTATAATCTATACAAGCATTGTTTCAAATGTAAGGTGATCCTTTAATTGCATTGTATCTGACATTATTACATGAGAATGATCGAGAATATATTTTCTTAATTGAGACACATGAAACACATGATGAAGATTAGAAAGAAAATGAGGTAAAGAAATTTGATAAACAACAGGACCTATCTTTTTGAAAATTTGATAAAGATCAATAAATCAGGGAGTGTGTTTCTTTGATTCCATCACTCCATCAACTCCAATTGTAGGTGTTACTTTCAAGAATACATGATCACCTTCTTAGAATTCAAGGGGTTGTCTTTTCTTGTCAGCATAAATTTTCTGTTGACTTTGAGTTGTTCTCAATTTTTCCCGAATCATCTTAATTTTCTCTGTGGGTTGTTGAATCATGTTACGACCTAAAATTAAATTTTCTCCAATCTAAAACCAAAATAAAGGTGTTCTACATTTTCTTTCATGCAATGCCTCAAAGGGTGTCATACCTATGCTAGAATAGAAATTATTGTTGTAAGTGAATTCAATCAATGGTAAGTATCGATCCCAATTACTAGAATCCTCTAGCACACACACTCCTAATAAATCTTCCGAAGATCGGATGATCCTTTCTAACTATCCATCAGTTTGGGATGATAAGCTGAGCTAAGATGAATTTTAGTCCCTAAGGTTTGATGTAAACTCTCCTAGATTTAAGAAGTAAACCTAGAATCCCTATAAAAAATAATACTAGATGAAACTCCATGTAACCTCACAATTTCACTTATATACAATTAATTTAATTTTTCCAATGAATACCTAATGTTAATGGGTAATAAGTGAGCAGACTTTGTGATATGAATCACAAGGGGTAATTTAGGATCTTTAGAGTTAGAACCTTGTAAGAAATTTAGGAATTAGAAAGAAGGTGGAAGGAAAGAATCACTCTTCCCAAAGGAGGCAACACACAAAGGATGTGACAGTCCTTTGATACAGCCAAGGGTTCTTGAATCACTCAATAATTTAGGAGAATCACTTTCACTAAGATAAAAGAGATAAACTCTAATATTTCTGAATAAAATTTCACTTGTTCCTTCTTGATAAGAATGGTTCAAGTTGATATAGAAGCGTTGCCATCGGAATTACAAAAGACTCAATAAAAGAAAATAAATACTAATAATAACTCATTAATCTAGGAATTGAAAACTATTTAATGGAAACAAATAAAGGCTAATAATGATCCATTAACCTAGGAATTGAAACTACTTAATGACTGATTGTATCTGAAACTGTGGCAACCAAAAGTCAATCAGCTATGCACCCCTTGGTCTCCCAAAGGCTGATGACTAAATTTTCAATTGGGCCCTTATTACAACTTAAAACAAAATCAAACTAAAGTCCATTAATTGATTAATCCAAAACACAATTTGGTCAACCAACAATACTTGTTGAAGAGCTTCCTTTGTTTCCTTGCTCTAGCCCTTATCATAGGTCATGTTCACATCATTCTCTCCCTCTTGAAAAGGATTTGTCCTCAAATCGGATTCGTCATCTACATTAAAAAGAGATAAGTCTGACAAATTAAATGTAGAACAAACATTATACTCACTTTTTATGGCTAAATAGCTCTGTTTCACTTCAAGTGTTTCACTCCTCTTTTGATCACTCTTTTTCCTCTCAAGTATTTCACTAAAGCTTTCTTTCTCTCTCTTTTCTTGAAGAAGTTTTTCTTTCATTTTCTTTTTATCCTCACATACTTCTTGTGGACTCAAAGGTTTGAGCACAATCTTCTTGTCTTGGTGCATGAAAGAAATCTTGTTGGTGAACCCGTTATGATTAACTCTTTTATCAAATTGCCATGGTCTCCCCAAAAGTAAATGACTGACTTCCATAGGAATAATATCACAAAGCACCTTATCATTGTATTTTCCAATGGAAATATCTTCAACTTGTTGTCTCACTTGCACCTCTCCATCCTTACTAAGCCATTGAAGTTTATATGGCCTAGGATGTGGTTTGGTAGCTAAATTTAGCTTTGATACTAATCTAGCACTAGCCACATTGGTGCAACTACCTCCATCTATGATCATCATGCACACCTTGTCATTGATTAAACATCTAGTGTGAAAAATATTTTTTCTTTGGTTTTCTTCCATAGGTTTCAATTGACTATCAAGTAATCGCATAATCATCAATAAATCTCCCTTTGGAATCTCCTCCTCCTCCTCAGTGTCTTCACTCTTTTCTCCCTCTTCAACCTCAGATTCACTTATATATTCTCCCTCTCTAAGAATCATGGTTTTTGTGTTAGGGCACTCATAAGCATAGTGTCCTAGGCCTTGACACTTGAAACAATTCACATCTCTACTTTTTTTAGAGGGTTGTTCTTCATATTTTGAATGAGTCTTTGTAGGAATAGGTGTGGAACTACTAGAAGTAACAGTCCCATCTTTTTTGCCTTTGTCCTTCCAACTTGAAAATCCAAAGTTGGTAGAACTCTTCTTAGTCACTTCTTTTCTTTTGAGTTGTTGTTCCACTCGAATTGCTTTATGAAGTAAATCCTCCATATCAATAAACTCCTGCAACTCAACAATATCACATATATCAATATTCAAACCACCAATAAATCGGGCCATAGTTACCTCTTCATCTTCTTCAATCTTTGCTTGAATCATGAGCATGTCCATTTCTTTGAAATACTCCTCAACCCCTTTGTTGCCTTGAGTAAGTTTTTGGAGTTTAAATTTCAAGTCCCTTGCATAACTAGCCGGCACATACCGCTTCCTCATGATCCTTTTCATCTCAGTCCATGTATTAACCATTGGCTCTTCATTTCTATCTCTCTCCTTTTGTAGCTTGTTCCACTAAACAAGAGCATAGTCAGAAAATTCTGTTGTTGCAAGCCTCACCTTTTGGGTCTCCTCATAATTGTTGCATGAGAAAACATGCTCTATTTTCATCTCCCACTCCAAGTATGCTTCTAGATCACTTTTTCCTTTGAACGGAGGAATGTTAAGCTTGACTCCTTCAAGCCTACTTGGTCTTGTTACTCCATCATTCATTCTCCTATTTCTCCTTTCTTCTTCGTCTTCAGGATTTCTATTCTCCAACCGGTTCAATCTTTCATAGAGCTCATTGTTATGTCCTATCATTAATCCTTCCAAATGTTGTACCAATACTCTCATTTGAATTAGACTAATTCCTGCTTCTTGATTGTAATTTTCCTCTTCTGCCATCAATTTGATGTTTGAACCCTTAAACCGGAGCTCTGAATACCAAATGATATGAATCACAAATGGGTAATTTAGGATCTTTAGGGTTAGAACCTTGTAAGAAATTTAGGAATTAGAAAGAAGGTGGAAGGAAAGAATCACTCTTCCCAAGGGAGGCAACACACAAAGGATGTGACAGTCCTTTGATACAACCAAGGGTTCTTGAATCACTCAAGAATTTAGGAGAATCACTCTCACTAAGATAAAAGAGATAAACTCTAATATTTCTGAATAAAATTTCATTTGTTCCTTCTTGATAAGAATGGTTCAGCTGATATAGAAGCGTTGCCATCAGAATTACAAAAGACTCAATAAAAGAAAATAAATACTAATAATAACTCATTAATCTAGGAATTGAAAACTATTTAATGGAAACAAATAAAGGCTAATAATGATCCATTAACCTAGGAATTGAAACTACTTAATGACTGATTGTATCTGAAACTGTGGCAACCAAAAGTCAATCAGCTATGCACCCCTTGGTCTCCCAAAGGCTGATGACTAAATTTTCAATTGGGCCCTTATTACAACTTCAAACAAAATCAAACTAAAGTCCATTAATTGATTAATCCAAAACACAATTTGGTCAACCAACAATACTTGTTGAAGAGCTTCCTTTGTTTCCCTTGCTCTAGCCCTTATCATAGGTCATGTTCACAACAATGTCTGTCATTACATTTGTGTTTCTTGGATGGTAATGTAATTTAAAATCATAGTTTGTCAAAAATTCCATCCATCTTCACTGTCTCATATTTAACTTTGTTTCTATAAAAACAACTACAAAATGATCTAATAATGGATAAAAAATCCTATTCATATAATCCATGCATATTGTAGAAGAATTGGTCATACCAAAAGGAATCACTTGGTATTCATAATCACCTACCTAGTTTTAAATGAAATTTCATGTATATCTTCTGCCTGTACTCTAATTTGATGATATCCTGACCTTAAATCTATTTTAGAAAACACAGAAGATTCTCTTAATTGATCTATCAAATAATCTATTATAGGAAGTGAGTATTTATTCTTTATGGAGAATTTATTTAACTGATGATAATTTATGTACAGCTTAAAACTTTCATCTTTCTTATTAACTAGCAAAAAGGGGCTTCCCAAGGTGATGCACTAGGACGAATAAATTATTTTTCAAGTAATTCTTCTAATTATTTCTTCAGCTCTATTAGTTTAGAAGGTGACATCCTATATGGTGCTATTAAAATTGGTCCAGTTTCAGGCATTAAATCTATTAAAAATTCAATCCTCTATTGGGTGACAACCCAAGAATATCATTAGGAAAAACTTAAGAAAACTTTTGAACAACTGTTATATTTTTCAAATCGAATTCCTCTTTTACTTTCATAGAAGATAATAAAAAATATTATTGACCTTTATTCTTCAAAAGGCTCACTTACTGAGTTGGTAGGGAAATTCAAAAGATTATTCCTAGGATTTGAAAATATTACTGATTTTTTTGCATAATTCAAAATGACTTGATTGAAAGACAATTAGTCAATTCCTAGGATTACATCTAATTGAGATCAAGATAGACAAATTAAATTTTCAAGAAATTTCCTATTTTCAATTAATAGAGGACAATCTAGATGTTAAGTGGTAAAAAGTTGATATAATTATACTTTGAATTGTTATGAAATCACTTAACTTATGTTAATTCTAATCTATTTTTCTACCAATATAGGATGAATTCGAGAATACCTTGATACAAGAGCAAAGATCATAATTGTGAAGTAAATAAAGAAAAATTGAAAGAAAGAAGAACGCTTAAGTGAATGAATGATGTGAGGCCCGACCCAAATTCTCTTATAAAAAGATAAGATGTGTTTTGAGAAAGGAAGCAATTTTGGGGAAGAAGAGGCGCGACTACTGCTAGGGTTTCATCCAATCTTCATCAATTCTTCACTTCTTCCACATTTGGAGGATAGTAATGGCCAACACGAGTGGCTAACTTCATTCTCTTGGGATTGGGTGCACTTCCTTTGAACTCTTTTGTATCATGGTGATATTTTGAGATATTAATCTATGCTTTGATGTTTTTATTCTTATCCTTTGTGCTTTGGAATGATTTATTCTTGATGTTTGGGGTATGATTGGAAAATATATCTTGAACCCTAGATCACGGTAAGAATATTTGTTACGTTAATTGTCAGGAATGGAATGAATGTATCAATTGCTTAACACCCTAAACCTAATGCTGGAAAATCTCTTAATTGTGTGAGGAATCAACATTTATTAGGTTTTATTATGAATTTCATGTGTGAGGAATATTGAGTAGGTGGCATCAACATTGTTAGGTTAATTGACGTTCTTAATTGACATAGTCATTACAAAAGAGGGATAAGGAAGGAAGTCAATCCTAAGTGCCTTTAATTGATATTTTCTCAACAATTTACAGTTCTTTGTCATTTAATTTCAATTCAACTCTTATTGCAAAACCCAATCTGTTTTAATCCACTTAGTAAGCATAATTGAGAATTTCCATTGAAACCGTTCCTCGTGGAATCGACTTTTATTTAATCGAAATACTATACTGCGATTGATAATTTTGGTATGCTTGCCAATAATTCAACAAGTATTTCTGGCGCCGTTGCTGGGCAACGGTGTTTTTTTAGAATTCTTTGTTTAGCTTATTAAGTATTTTATTTTTGTTTTATTTTATTTTTCAGTTTTATTTTGCTAAATTATTGTCTTGTGCTAATTTTTGCTTGAGTTACTCTTTTGATTTATGCGTTTAAGAGGACAGGTATCTTCAGAGCAATTAGAATTTAATCCGGAGATTGAAAAAACAGCTCGGAGGAACCGAAGTAGAAGAAGAAGGAAAACTCAAGAACAAGCCACAAGAGAATCTGTTAATTCTTCTTCCACACTTGATTTACCAGACCCAATTATAAAAGATATGGCAGAAGACGGAGCAAATATGAATCTGAATCCAAATCCAAATATAAATCCAACTCAAAATCCGGATTCAAATCCACCTAGAAGAACTCTCAGAAACTATGTTATGCAGTAAGAACCAAAACACTTTTCTAACATTGCCATAAAGGACGATCAAACATTGCAAATGAATCCAGCTTTCTTAAGCCTAATTAGTGCTCATCAATTCACTGGATTGGATCATGAAGACCCTTATATTCATTTGTCTACTTTTTATGAGTTGATTGGTACCATGGGATTTAGAGCAACAAATATTGAATCTTCATATTTGAGATTATTTCCTTTTCCTTTGACAGGTAGGGCAAATGAGTGGTTGAAGGCACATCCTAATCAGAGTTTGACTAATTGGAGTAGCGTAGAAGAGAAGTTTCTGAACAGATTTTTCTCACCATCTCGCTATATCAAAGCAAAATCTGACATCACTTCTTTCAGACAAGGAGCAGATGAATCTTTTTATGAAGCATGGGAGAAATTTAAATCACTGTTGAGAAGATGCCCAAATCATAGATTTGAAGACATTGCTCAATTGAATATTTTCTATACTGATCTGCGACCTGATACAAAGATGCTAGTAGATGCTGCAGCAGGAGGATCCATGCTAGATGCAGAAATCGAACATGCCACAAGAATTATTGATGCATTAGCCTTTATAGACCAACAGGCCCAACATGATAGACATCTAGTTCAAAAGAAAGGAATGTTAGAGCTTAATACTTCAAATGCTATGCTAGCTCAGAATAAAATTTTGACTAAACAGATGGAAGCATTGACGCAATAACTAGCGAAGTTACCTCAACAAAAAGATGCTATTCAAGCTTCTCCTGTTAAAAAATTCATGAAATGTGACTTGTGTGGAGGTAATCATTCAAATGAACAATGCTCTTATCAAGACAACATTCAACAATAAGAATTTAATTATATGGGTGCTCAAGGTAGTAGTCAAGGCAGACAAGGTAATTTTCCTAATCCCAATAATTATCAGAATAATTTTTCACAAGGATGGAGAGAGAATCAAAATCAGAATCAGAGTTTTGGGTGGAACCAAGGTGTTAATTCATCTACTAGACAACCTCTATTTCAACAACATCCATATCAACAACCTCCATATCAACAGCAGCAACAACATTATCCTTCAATGCTTGACAAAATGAGTAAATTTGAGGACACTTTAGAAAAATTCATGCAAAGCACTATGGCTAATCAGAAAAATACTGAAGCTTCATTAAGAAATTTAGAGACCCAGATGGGCCAACTTGTTAAACAATTATCTGAACAGAAAGGAGGACAGTTTTCAGCTAACACACAAACCAACCCTAGGGAGCAATGCAATTCAATAACTACAAGGAGTGGAAAAGTTGTAGGTAAGGGGACTGGTGACAATATAGCTGTTGAAGAAGAAGTTCTGGTAAAAGAAGATGAAGAGCAAGAAGAGGAGAGTAAGATAGAAAGACAAAAGAAGAACGAAGAGGGAGAGAAAAAACAAAAAATAGAAAAATGAGGGAGTAAAAAACCATTTGTAGAGAAATTACCGTATCCCAAGGCTCCTTCACAGATAGATAAAGAAAGACAGTTTGCAAGATTCATGGATATTTTCAAGCAATTACAAATTAATATACCATTTGTGGAAGCTATGGAGCAAATGTCAACATACGCCAAATTAATGAAAGAGCTCTTAACTAAGAAAAGAAGATTTACTGATGAAACAATAGAGTTAGAGGCAAGATGCAGTGCTATATTCCAAAAATCATTACCTCAAAAGTCCAAGGACACTGGAAGTTTCACTATACCAGTCACAATTGGTGAATTACCGGTGAAAAAATCATTACTTGATTTAGGGGCTAGTATAAACCTCATGCCATTATCTATGCTCAAAAGAATAGGAGACTTGGATGCTAGACCAACTAGAATGACTCTGCAACTGGCTGACCGATCAATAAAGATTCCTTATGGAGTAGCAGAAGATGTTTTAGTTAGAGTGGATAAACTCATATTTCCTGTTGATTTTGTGATTATGGATATGGAGGAAAATGAGGAAGTTCCATTGATCCTGGGAAGGCCATTTATGAAGACTGTCAAAGTAATTATAGATGTTGACATGGGCAAGTTGAAAATTAGAAGTGGATATGATGAATTTAATTTTAATCTGTTTGAAGCTGTTCAACAACCGGAAGACAAGAAAGATTGCCTTAGAATAGATACTTTGGAGGGATTACCCATCTCAACTGAAAAACAAGATTACAAGCATGTTGCACAACCCCAAAGACTCAATCTGACTATGAAGGAAGTTGTTCAAAGAGAGGTACTGAAACCTCTTGAAGCAGGTATGATTTATCCAATCTCTAACAGTCGTAAGGTTATTCGCAATGAAAAGAATAAATTAATTCCACAAGAACAGCCAAGGGATGGAGAATGCGTATAGATCACCTTGATCACTCACCTGCATGAGCCCTAAAGCAAATAGGCGTCGAGCTGAAGACGTTAAACAAGCGCTCCTAGGAGGCAACCCAATGTTTTGAATTTTTTTTTCCTTTTGCAGTTTAAGTTTTTTATGCATTTTTCTTCCTTAGGTTCTTTCTTTGCAAGATTGCTCCAAGTACACAGTGAACTTCTCCTCAAAACTTTGAAATCTTACTTCAATGGCCTAGGGACAGTCCAACTTTTCTAGGAGGGGGTGAGAAAGTCTACAGCTAAGGCGGAGGCACAAGAAGAAGAAGGAGAATCAGCAAGTGAAGAAGAATAAAATGGAGGCAACAATTTAATTTAAGTTTAAGTTTTTTTTTTGTGTGTTAAGTTATTTGTTTTGTTAATTTGATGTTTTTAAGTTTTTTATTATTATTTTAATTTGTTTTGTTTTGAATATTTGAATTGACCCTTAATGTGGTGAATTTTTTAAATTGATGTGATTAAATTCCTGTCTCATACAATTTGGATTAGAACCAATTATGAAATTATTGTTTATTGTCTAATTCAAATCTAGAACTTGAAGAAAACCTTTTTTATTGCTCCAATAACAAGTGATTTTGAGATGATGAGTATGATAGTGAAAAGGAATTGATGAGGAGAATTAGGAATTAAATGAATTGGAGAAGCTAGCCAAAACCCAGGTGAGTAGAGTACCACAAACAGCTCAAATTGAGTGTCAACACTTTATGATGATAACTGGTTTTGGTTGATTCTTTGATGTGATTGCATGTTGGCGAGACTTGAAAATGATAAAGGCATTTCTTTCTTTGTAGTAGATATAACCCAGAGCCAAATAACCAACCCTGCATTAATTATAGAACATCCATTTGAACCCCTTCTGAGCCAAAAATAATATTGTTCTTAAACAGAACCACTAAGCCTAAACATTATTTATCTACCTTCTTATATTTGAGAAAGAAAATGAGTATGAATGTTATTATTTTTCCTATTGTTGGGTATTGCTATTATTGTCCTACGGTATTATTGGGGTGTTATTCTTAAAAAAAAAAAAGTCAAAAGGGGGGAATAATAACTTGTGAGATTATTAACTCACTATCATTATGTTAGGGACAAAAGCATGAAGTTTGAAACCTGACTTGAGAAAATGTTAAACAAGAATCATTCATATGATTTGAATTTCTCAAATACTTTTGTATATCCCAGAAAAACCAATGAATTCCTTCTTAGCTCAGCCCCATTACAAGCCTCAAAAGACCTTTTGATTTAAGTCTTGCTTGACAAATGTTGATTGCTTGAAGATGATTATCAATATTAGATTGTCTAAATAAAGTGATTGAATGAGATAAACACTTACCTGTGAGAATTAGAGATGATTATAGATAACTCTATTTGAGAGATCATGCTTATCTGAGGATAGTTGATGACTAATTTTCTTTGTTAGTTTATGTAACTTGAATGCTTATGTATTCTATTTTTCATTTGGAGTTGTGAGCATCACATCTGAAATTTTTTTATATTGTGGTTCTGGAAGAGAAAGTGATAATATCTAGACAAACTTTATTAGTAATTACAGACTTACTTGTTGAAGTTGAAACAATCAAACTAGTGTCTAGAAAAGAAGTTAACGATTCAAGGTTATGAATATAATAATTGGAAATGAATGAATGAGTTGCACCTAAATCATACAATATATTGAAAGTTTTATCTTTAATAAAATACATACCTTGAATTAAATCATTGTTTTGAGGAACTTCAACTCCAGTCATGGTATATACTCTCCTGGTTATTGTAGGTCTTGCCTTAAGTGCAGATGAATTGAAATTTGGTTTTTGTTGCCGACATTCAAAGAATATATATCCAAGTTTTCTACACTTTAAATGGACATGTCCTTTAAAATGATAATCTTTAGTATAATGATCTTATCCACACTTAAAAAACTTAAACTTATTATTTATAGGTTTATTAAAATTTTCTGTAGAAAATTGGTTGGGTTTAAGATCTCCATTAGAGGTGATTATAGGACTTTCCTTCACTTTGTCTCCTTTTATTTTGCTGACGTCCAAAATATTTTGGTTTATTATTTTGATGATTTTCAAAATCCTCCAAAAATTTGCACTTATGAATAAATGTAGGGAAATAAGAAATTTCTGATATTCCCACTACTTTTCTCAATTCAATCCTAAGTCCATTATCAAATTTTATACACTTCATTCTTTCATCAGGGTGATAAAAAACACATAGCATTTTCCTAACTCTTCAAACTTAGAGGCATATTCCTAATGTTTTAATTGCATAAATTCTATTTCTTTTGCTTTCCTCACATCATTGAGAAAATATTTTTATAAAAATTGTTCTAAACACTTCCCAAGTAATGATTATTCTTCCTCCTTCTAGTAATCTCCTGGTACTATACCACCAATATTAAACCTCTCCTAATAGCATAAACACAACATAATTCACTTTTTGGTTGTCAAGAAAATTTACAACTCAATATTTTTTCCAATTCTTTAATCTGCAATTAAGTTTTTTCTGGGTTATAGCCTTTGGAGAATTGTGGAGGTTTATTTCTCCTAAATTCAACTAAACCTTGTGATTAATTGATTCCTTTAGGCTTTTGGTTTCTTAATAATGCAACGACCATGTCTCTTATAGCTTGTACCGCTTCTGTCAACTCATTATCCCTCCTATTATTTACCATATGGAATTATACAAGTCAAAATTCATAAGATTATATGATAGACTCATTTCATTAGTCACACATGAAGCATTGCTCTAATACCATCTAATGTGACATCCATTTTATCATGTTAATTTAACAATATTTTAAGAGATGATTATTTTCTATTAAATCTCGATAAAAGTAAGATATGAAATAAATGTTTTTTTACATTTATATTTATAAATATATGAATTTTACAAATTTACATTACTTCTATATCGAAACAATTATTATATTGACAAACATTTTTCTTCTTAAAGTGGTTGATTTATCAATAATACTTTCTTCTATCTTGATGCCTCTATCTATTTAAGTTAATATTTTAGTTGTAACATGCATAAGAGACAATAATAAGAAAATCAGAACAATTATCATATAAAATAATATAATATCAAAATGATATATAAAATCATCTTTTCAACTTCATCATTATATCCCATTTATTTTACATTAAGAAGATTTGCATTGATTTTTGTAGTGACTAGTATGGATAAATGAGCCTAAAATACTCCTTAAGTGGTATTTATTTATTTCAATCTCCAAGGTCTAACCTCCATGTCCAATGTCATCAAATCTTCATAAATAAAATATTTTATTCTTTAAGAAAATTTAAACAATAATCCAACAATATAAATTAATGAAAAGAACAAGTGTGAAATTGGGGATAAATATAAATATAAAAGAAAACCAGTGTGTAATTGAAGGTAAATAAATAAATAAATACAAATAAGAACAAATGTATAACTGAAGATAAATAAAATAGGATCAATTCGTAATTGAAGATAAATAAAATAGGACTAGAGTGTAACTGGGTATAAATAAATAAATATAAAACAAACCAGTGCATAACTGGAGATAAATAAAATAGGACTAGTGTGTAACTGGAGATAAATAAATAAATATAAAACAAACCAAGTGCATAATTAATATAAATAAAATAAGACCAATGAGTAACTAGAGATAAATAAATAAATATAAAGCAATATTAGTGTATAATTAGAGATAAAATAAATAGAATTAATGCATAACTAGATATAAATAAATATAAAACAGGATCAGTGTGTAACTAGAGATAAATATATATAAAAGAACAAATAGAATAATGTTAGAGACATGTTACTCAACAACCTTAGTTAAAAATAAAATAGATAGAATGATAAATGTCTCTTATTCTTTGTTTAATAATTACACATGATACCCCAAGATATTCCTGAAGTTGCTTAAATATTTCTCTCTCTTTTTCTCCCTTTCTCTCTCCTTTTTCTTTCTCCCCCTCCTTCTTTTTCTTCTTCTCTATTCTTTCCTAAAAATATTTTACCTCTCCCACTTGCAAGTTTGATTTTTTTTTTCAAACCAAGCTTATCCCTTTATGGGATAAGGAATCTTATCATCTCTCTCTTTTACATTTTACCTTTTTTAATAATAATTTTTTTATATAAATAATCAATAATTAATTAACAAATTTCATTTTAATAATTAATAATTATTTTTGTAAAAATAAATTTAAATTATTAATTTATTTTATAGTTTAACAATAATCATATTTTTATTTTTATATAAATGTGTCTTTTATTATAAAATATTTAACTTATCCAAAATATTATAATTTAATATATTGTATTGAAAAATTTTACATGATAAATTTTGAGGTGTTACATGGTTCGTCACAGGATCGGGCTACTAACCCCAACCTGCGTCGTCAAAGGGCGGGTTAGTGGGTCAGTCGGACAACCTGATAATAATTTTTTTATATGTATTTTTTTTAAAATATATCTTTAATTATATGAATAATTTTTAAGTTTGTATTTATTAATTAATATTTTTATTAGATAAATTAAAAAAAATTATATTAAATTATAATATATTTATATATTTTAATAACATAACACAAAATTATAAATTTTTATTTTAATTTTAATATATAAATATTTTTCTAAAACGAACTAGGCTAGGTGAGTCAAAACAGCGAACTAAAATCACCAATCTACCTCGTCATTTTTTAGACGGGCTAGCGGGTTGACCCGTTAGACTCGATCCGTTTTGTTGTAGACGTTTAGAGAATGTATGATTAGGTTTTGTAAATTTGAAACAAGAAGATCCTCTAAGATGACAATTCTTAGCACAATGATCTTGTCCACGCTTAAAACACTTAACTTATTATTTCCATGTTTATTTGAATTTTCTATAAAAAATTGATTGGGTTGATATCTCCATTAGAGGCAAATGTAGGATTTTCCCTCATTTTGTCTCGATTTTTCTAATTGATGTTCAAAATATTTTAGTTTGTTATTTTGATAGTTTTTAAAATCCTCCAATTTGCACTTGTGAATGAGTGTAGGAAAATAAAAAATTTCTAATATTCCCACTATTTTTTTTTTTAATTCAAGTAAATATTATCAAATTTTATACACTTCATTCTTTGTTTTGAGTGATAAAAAAAATAAAGTATTACCCTAATTCTTCAAACTTAAAAGATATATTCTCGTAGTGTCATATTATTTTGCTTCAATTACATAAAATCTATTTTTTTACTCTCCTCACATCATAGGAAGAATACTTTTCTAAAACTTTTGTTCTAAACACCTCATAAATAATAATAATTTTTCCTCCTTCTAATAATATTCTCATACTATCCCTCAATATTCAACATTTCCTATTAGTATAAATACAACCTAATTCATTTTTTGGTTACGAGGATAATTCATAATTCGAAATATTTTTTTTAATTTTTTAATCTAAAATTCAACCTTTTTTTATTATAACCTTCAAACAATGTTTGTTTATCATAAATTCAACTGAATTTTGTGATTCATTATATCTTTTAATAAAATAAAATCATATAATATTTTATTCTATTTTTTAGTAGGTACAAAGATGACATAATAAATTGATTTTTTTTAATATACAGATAAAAAAGAATTAATATATTATTATTTATTTAAAGTTAAATATAAGTTGAATCTAAAATCAGTTCAAATTTGTTAAAGGGAATTATTCCCGCAAATTTCCTCGAATTTGGCAACATTTAGTGGAGATTAGATTTTTTATTTAAACCAGACTCAAATGAATAATAATATATATAGGGCAAATTAGATTTTTATATGCTTTTTTAAATTCATCATTAAGATTTGTATGTTACCTATTTGTTTTTATATCCATAAACTAAAAACCTATTTATATAAAGAAAATAAATATATGATTTTCACTATAAATTTTTTTATCTACTGTGATTTACTTTTTTACTATTTTAATTACTTTATTTATTTTCTCAAGGTATAAAACATGTGTTTCCTACCCAACTCAAGCCCACTGCTCTGAACCGTCCTACAGTAGGTCTTGAATTCAGGCAACATTCACAAGGCAGGGAAGAGCCCTGGCTCTCTCGTCTTCGTGTTTCTCACACTCACTCATTCACCAGTTACGACTCTTCATTTTTTGTTTCCTACTGTTCATCAATTATATGAAGATATTATATAATTTTTTATTATGGCTGATTGCCAATATATGGAGAGTATGATTAGTAGTTATTAGTTAATTACCATGTGCCAATAGAAAGTGGGTTCTGTTTGAGTAGCTAGTGTGAATTAAAGTGAGGTAAGGTACTAGTGATCATGGATTTTGATGAGAAAATCTACATTGTGCATATGCATAACAATCGTCGATGTGTTTGAAAAACACACAGATGATTTTTTCATCAACAATCGACATTACTTCACCGATACTCTAATGGAGGAAAATCTGGAAAAGTAAGTGCACAGTGCACCCTTTGTCATAATTAATGGTTCAAAGTTTAACTTGGAAGGTTGGTCCTTGCTGAGAATTAGCAGAAGGACGTTAGGCTCAATTGACACAATCTTGAGTCAGGAGTCACGAAGGTGGTTTTCATTTGAGGTAGGTATCCTATTTCTAGTGTTAGGGGAGATAAATTTGATCAAGCTATCCTTTCTTATGGTTTTCATATTAATCGTATCAATAGTAATCATTTATAATGCATGAATCCGATACTAGTATCATATACGATATGAATCCGCTACGAAGATAAGATACAATGCATCTAGGATATATGCATGGATTTATATGACAAAAGATAAGATAGATTTAGGATAGATATGAATTTAGGATATATATGCATGGATATACATAAAAATAAATATTATTGTATATAATTAGTAAGTATTATTTAAATTGAATATATTAAATATATTAAATTCAAATGATTCAAATGTATAAATGAAATAATTATCTAGAAATAGAATAGTATTAAAACGATCTCTTTAGTAAATAAAATATTTTTTATGTTCGATTCTTTAAGAGATAATATTGTTATTTTAATGTTTTCAATATGACCAATGTCACTTGTATATCTACTAATATCTCATATTTTACGGTTTTCTACTAATGTCTCACATTTTAAAATAAAATTGATTATATTCTTCATTTTACCTAGTTAGAAGCCACAAATTAGTATACATATAATCTAAGTATTTTACTCTTTTAGGATTCAACCTAGTCTTTTTCAATAAATGAATGAATGAATAAGTACTCTAATTTCTTTCACAAAAAGACGATGAACAATGTTGTACAAGAAGCATCAATGCTACATTTTGAAGGAAAGGGGAACTATGCATTACCCACCAAGATTTGAGATCCAATGTCCACCTATCTTTTTATTAAGTAAAGATGAAAAACCAACATATTCAAGTGCAAGATTTTTTAATCCTCACTAGTTATAAATTTTTTTGAAACACTTATTCCTCTTCATAGAAATCTCTTCATAAGTAAAAATAATAACTTTTTAAATAATTTTATATATAAATTATAAAAAATTGAGTATTGATATATATAATAATTTTATCTAGGGTTCAAAGAGTGAGTCATATAATAAAGAGGAGTGTAACTTTTAGTCTACCTATCAATTAGTATACCATAAACAATTTCATAAATTGTTGATATATTATTTTTCTCTTTCTCTTCTTCTCTATATATGATTGTCTTCACCTTTTCTATCATAGTATCCCACATCTCATATAATGTGGGACTATTTGGATCACAAACTCTAAACATGTTATAGATAGGTTTAGTGAAAGCTAAAATATATATAATTTTATTTTACTATATATCATTTAAAACAAATTCTTTTACAACTTGAGTCTTGCCCACATCATCTTATCTATAGAATTCCATTCTTCACTAATAACCACACATTGCAAATAATGTTTTAAAATTT
The DNA here is from genome assembly GCA_963425845.1 of Sphenostylis stenocarpa. Taxonomy (NCBI): domain Eukaryota; kingdom Viridiplantae; phylum Streptophyta; class Magnoliopsida; order Fabales; family Fabaceae; genus Sphenostylis; species Sphenostylis stenocarpa. The sequence continues at coordinate 53,684,038 of OY731406.1, forward strand.
TAAATATTCTCATCATTATTATAAGAGATGCAAAATGTGTCTCTGTAATGATAAATAATTTCAAATATAAGAAATAATTAAAAATAGATAATCTCATGGAGTCGTTAATGATAAAGTTCCTAATGAAAGAAACATCATCAACAACTTTAGTAATCCAATTACATTCACTATAAACAACATCATGTTTTCTTTTATTTTTTTCTTGCACATGTTCTTTAAAGCAAGATTCAATGTGTCACTACAAGAAAAACAGTTTTAGTGACCAAAAAAATTGGTCGCTAATGTTAAAAAATTGGTCGCTAATTAGTTAGCGATCGAATTGCGTCGTCGTAAAAGGCCAAGTCGCTAATGTGTTAGCGACTGATTTTCATTTCGGTTGCAAAATAGTGATCGATAAGGTGGTCGCTAAATAATTTAGTCACTTATTCTTTAGATATCAAAATAGCGACCAAAATTAATATTATTAAATCGATCGCTAAATCGATGATAAAGTTTAAAAAAATAATGATCAATTTATATTGGTTGCTAATATATTAATTTAATTATTTAAATAATAATTTAAATCAGTCGCAAAAATAACGATTGTTGAAAGTCCCACATCGCCTACCTCATGTCATTTGGTATGGTTTAAATACATGTTAGGCTACTCCACATATTGCCAATTGGTTTTATGTTGGAACCTTAACATGGTATCGAGCCAAAACCTAATATCTTTCCGGTTATTGTCATGGGCCAAAAGTTGCCCTTTAGTTGGGTCAAAAGTACCATTTGCCTGGTCCGACAGTGCTTCATTGGAGGGGTGTGTTGAAAGTCCCACATCGCCTACCTCATGTCATTTGGTATGGTTTAAATACATGTTAGGCTACTTCACATATTGCCAATTGGTTTTATGTTGGAACCTTAACAACGATCAATAATTTCGGTCACTAATATATTAATTGAATTATTTAAATAATAATTTAAATCAGTCACAAATTTTATTTATTTATTTAGAACCCCTCTATTTATCTAGAGGCTCTTCTACCCTTTATATTATATTTTTATTATTTATTACCCTCCCCTTTATATTATATTTTTAATATATTAATTTAATTATTTGAATAATAATTTAAATCGGTCACAAAAATAGCGATCAATAATTTCAGATCGCTAATATATTAATTGAATTATTTAAATAATAATTTAAATCGATCACAAATATTTTTATTTATTTACAACCCCTATATTTATCTAGAGGTTCCCCTACCCTTTATATTATATTTTTATTATTTATTACCCTCCCCTTATATTATATTTTTAGTATCCATTATATTTTTTAGAAGTTTGAATTATTATCGGATTATTGTCAATAACAAGATTCAAACACGGTACTTTAGAGTTGAAGATTAATACTCCAACCACTAAGTTACTAGGATTTTTCAATAATCTTACAAATAAATTATATTTATATACAAATAAATGTATATCGGTATAAATATATAAATATAAAATCTATAAATAAAAATATATTTATATATTTATGTATTTATATATTTATGTATTTATATATTTATATATTTAAAATTTAATTTATAAGATGGAAAAAAAATTTAATAGCTTGAAGTAGAGATGAAAGAAAAGAAAAAGACAAGAACCCTAATGTTTTAATAAAGAATTTATAATATAAACATTAAAATATTAAAGATAATATTATATTTTTCCAAAAGATAATAATTTTTTTTATTATTTATAAATTTAATTAATTAAAAAATATTAATGTTATTCGTTCATCATTTAAGAAAAAAATTTAAAAAATAAATATTAAATATTAAAAATAATATTATATTTTTAAAAACAAATATTAGAAAAAAGGTTTAAAAACATATATAAATTATATTTACATGGATAATATATTAAAGATATCCATATTTAAAAAAAAATACAAAAAAATTATACTTTAAATTGATGAAATATATTTTAGAAAAAGTTATATTTATTAAAGTATTAAAAATATTTTGTAACATATAAGTTAAAAAAATTATCACTAAATTTTTTAAAAATTATTAGTTTTGTAACACAATGAAAATAAATTACAAATATTATAATATATTGATATATTAGTATAGTATATTATATTTGTATTCTAATTTTTAATTAAACTAAAATTACGCTAATAATTTATAATAATATATGAGGAAATAATAAATTTAATTTAATTACTTATGTATATATCCTTTTTTTAACTTTTTCTTTTCTTTTCAAACTTCTCACACTCTACATTTTTTTGACAACTCTATCATTTCTACTACATTATCATCCTCATCTCCTTCCATATTCTATTTTATCTTTACAATAATTAGTCTTTTTTTTAGAATACTTTATTTTCTATTTTTATTATTTATTTTCTTAAAATTTAAAATAATTAATATTATTTTAACATTTATTTTTATGATTTTTACTATAATAAATCAAATAAAATAGTTCGATAATATCAATTAATTAAAATCATCACATCAAAATCTTAGATAACTACATTAAAATTATTAATTTTAAAAATATAAAATATATTTAAAAAAATACTAAAATTATATATTGGAAAGAAAATAGAATAAACAAATACTTTTTACTTTATATTATATTTAAGTGTGTGCACAAATGTTGATCTTCTTAACTATAAAAAATATAAAGATAGAATTTGAAGAAGTGAATTTTAAAGATAAAGACTATTTTTATATAAATTTATTTTAGTATATCAATTAACAATAATAATACATAAAATTTTAAAACTAAACTAAAAAAAGTAAGTTTAAATTTATAAAAAAAAAACATTACTGAAGTATCATATTATATTAAGATTTTCATTATTTTCGTTAATTATAAATTTAAATGTGTTTCATAAATAAAATTATAAATTTAAATGTATTTCTAATTTTAATCCATCATAAATAAAAATAAATAGTCTTTTATAAATGTTGTTCTATTTTAATCCATTATTAAATTTGTTTTATATTATTTCAGACAAGTATTTTATTTTTTTTATATTTAATTTTTACGTATTTTTAACTTCAAATTTATTTTTTATTTTTATTATTTATTTTCTTATAATTTAAAGTAATTAATATTATTTTAACATTTACTTTGATGATTTTTACTATAACAAATCAAATAAAATCATTTGATAATATCAATTAATTAGAATCATCACATCAAAGATTTAGATGACTAGATTAAAATTATTAATTTTAAAAAATATAAAATATATTTAAAATAAAAATAATAAAATTATAGGTTGAGAAAAAAAACTAGAATGAACAAATATTCTTCATTTATAATATATTTAAGTGTGTACCAATCTTGACCTTCATAACTATAAAAAAAATAGTTAAGAAATGTGAAGATAGAAATTAGAGAAGTGAATTTTGTAGATAAATTGTTTTATAAATTCAAGTAGAAAATTTTGATGACTAATAATATTATTAAAAATTTGGATGAAATAATTATGTATAATACTTTTTTTAGTATATTATGTTTTTAAATTTTCATATTCAGAATTCAAAATGTTAAATATTTTTAAATATTAAAATTGACTTTATAAAAAATTAGGAAAAAACAATTAATCCAAAAATATAATAATAATAATAATATTATAAAAAATAGTTCAAAAATGTATTATAATATTTTCAGTTTTAGTTTAATTATATTTTTAATTCTAATATATTATAATTATTTTAATTTAATAAAATATAATTTAAATTTTTAATACTAAAATTAAGAGATTAAATAATAATAAATTTAATTTTTTAAATTTAGTATTTAGAAACTAAAATTATAGTTTCTCGGTTTGAAAAAATTAAAATAAATATTTAAAAATAAAAACTAGTATTATCTTAAATTTATTAAAAGTATAATTAAATATCCATTTTCTTATCCAATTTTAGAAATTTTTTAATAAAAATCTAATATATAAAAAAGTTGAAATTTTAAAAAGGCACAACCTTAACTTACATTAACAGTTTTTTTTTTTTTACAAGAAAAAATGGGCTTTGAAAAAAAAGTTAATAATTTTGAAGTTATTTCAGTGATGAAATTTCCAAATGTGATTTATGCATTTATTGAGCAAAATTGGAGGTGTGTTGAATATAGATTTAAATATATTTTTAATTTATTTAAATATAGTTTATTTTTAGTATTTATAAAATGAATTAGTTTTAAATTTTTAACATTTCTAACCGTCTATTTTTAATCTTTGTTATTAATTTTGTTAAAAATGAAAAATATTAATTAGTATACTTAAAGTGAAAAATATTTCAACTAAAGATAATTATATTTTTATAAATAATTTAATTAAATAATATATTTATTATCTAATGTATATCAATTATATTTTGATATAAATTTTTTTCTGGTATATCAATTATATGAAAACAACCATAGTTAAGCAATTAATAATAATAAAACAATAAATTTAAAAACTAGATTAAAAATAAAGTATTATAAAATAAAAGTGTAACATTTTGATTGAAATTGTAATTTTTTTAATTAATTAAGTTAATGAGGAATTAAAATGTGATAATTTGATGTGTTCAATTTTTTTAATATAAATTTTTAAAATATAATTTAATTTCAATTGAAATTTTCAATTGAAAAATATATTAAAGAATATTTATTATTAAACTTTTCTTGTATTGAATACCAATCTTAATTTATTACAATTTAAATTTTTAATAAATTTGATTTATTTTTAATAATATTTTTATTTTAATAATTTAAATTAAAGTTAATCTTCATTTTGATAACATTGAGACCAACATTTATTTTTGAAGTATATTTTAAAAAATAAATTATTTTTAAAAATTAAATTACTTTTAAAAAAATATACTAAAGCAATTAAAGTATATTTATAAAAAAAATTTTAAGTATAATAAAAAATAATGTTATTAGCGACCGATTTCAATTCGGCCACTATTTCAATTTGTCATTCCGTCGCTAAATCAGTCGCTAAATGATTTTTTTTATTTTAGTATGGAATAACCACCGACTTAGCGACCAAAATTTTGTGACGCAAACTATTGGTCGCTATTTCGGTCGCTAAATAAAAAAATGAAACCAAATCATATTTCGGTGACAAAATCGATCGCTAAATCTGTTGCTAATTGCGACTGAAAAAATTCGGTCGCTAATTTCGATCGTTAAAAGTGTTTTTTCTTATAGTGTGTGCATAATACAAGGTGTCTAAAAAGCTTTGGGAAATAAAACTTAAATAATCATTCTAGTACCTTTACACACAAGAGCATTATCTATAATAATTTGCACAACATTTTATTTTCCTACTTCTTTAATAACTTCAACCATGGTATCAGTTATGTAATTCTTATAATTTATTTCATTAGAAGCATAAAAAGCTTTAAAAATATAGGAACCCCCTCACTAGTGTCCATAAAATTAATTAGAGACTTTCTTTGGGATTGTCCATCCATTAGAGACTATACTAACTTTCTTGTTGTTCCAAGTTGATTTAATTGGTTTGAGTAACCTCTCAACATGTTTTTTCTCTTGTTGTAAGAGTGTTGTCCTCAAACCATTATATCCAGGAGGAAGATAACCACTAAGATTATGATTTGCAGCAAACAAATATGAATTCACATAATAGAGATTTTTTGCAAGATTAAAAGACAATCTAGAAGAATAAAATGTCTTCTCAAGATGACCATCTTTTCTCCATTTTAAAGAGTTATTCTCATGTCTGTCTTAAGTTAGTATGAGAACATGCTTAGGTTTCAATATATCTTCAATCAATTCAACAACTGATTTCAATTTAATCAAATATTCATCATTGACCTTTGAGCATACATCAATTCCTTTTTCATAAATCTTCAAGAAGTGAGATTTTATTCTAAAGTATAAACTTTTAAATTTTTTCTGATAAGAATTACAAGACCATGGCTTATTTTCATTCGCTTTTATTCCTTTGTTCTATTAAACTAACATCACATGATCATTTTGTTGATTTATTTTGAAAAGAACTTCCTTACATTTTTTTTAATTGGAATTATAAAAATTTGGTATTGGGCTTGCACAGCAACAAGAATGAATGAAAAAATTAAGAAAAAGAAAATCTAAATACGAGGAAAAATTAATAACAAAGTAATAAATTAAAATAAATTAATGTAATATATATTTATTATAAATTATATTTCACAAATATTTTATTTAATTTTATTTTAAATTATATGGGAGATGTTGAAAATATTTTCTTATAATTTAAAATAAATGAATAAAATCTATTATATTGAGATTAGTTTATATAAGGTTTTGAATTTTTTTTTTTATTATTATTATTATTATTATATATTTTATATAAGTCCAAGTTTAGGTTTTGTGCGTAAAACCTACCCTACATTTGGTTTGGTGCCAGCACCTAGGCTTGATTTTTTGCGTTGAAGTTACGTGCAACAATTTTAAAGCTTTAGATACTAGCCGTGAGATTTTTTTTTGTTGGTAAGTGCCGCAAATGTAGCCTTCAATTGATTAGTTTTTATTCGTAGGAAGGGTAGTTTTTATGTCCAACAACTATTTTCATTCTCCAGTAAAAAGAGAATAACGTTAGTAGAACAAAACACGGTTATATATTCTAAAGTGTTTTAATATTTACAAGATTCAGATATTCTTCATTGTATGATTTATGGACAAGTTGTTATATCTCGAGAAAGAAGTTCATATTATTTCGTTTTACCCATATCGTGGAGGCCTTTTCTCTAAGGAGAATAATTCATGTGTCTCATTCCACATTATGTTTGTTCTATTTACTAATATTTTATTTATCCTGATAATTATTGTTATAAGTATTGTTTGAGTTAATTTATATTATTATGACTTTTTCTATTATTTTATTAATATTTTATAGTTGTGTTTCTAATAATATTTAGTTTACATAATCTTTTAAAATTAAGTTCTTAACTTAAAATTTGTTAAAAAAATCAATGAAAGAAAATATAAAGGAAGTATGATGAGTATAGATTAACCATGACAAAGTGTGTGAAATTTTTAAACTCCAATTATAGACTTCTTTTAAATTTTCAATATTATCATTTTCAAAAGATGTTCATCGAGATGATTATGTTCATTTATAGACCTATGTTAGTTTAATAGAAAAAAGAACAAAAACGGATGAAATTAAGAGATGATAATGTGATTTTTGTCAAAAAACTTTTAAAAGTTCATGCCTTAAAGTAAAAACCCACTTATTGAAGATTTATGAAAATGAAATTGGTGTGTGCCTAAAGGTCAATGATGAATATTTGATTGAATTGAAATCAGTTGTTGAGTTGAATGCAAATATATTGAAGCCTAAGTATATCCCTTTAACAATTAAAGATAAACATGAGAATAATTTCTTAAAAAGAAGAAAAAGTGGTCCTCTTGAGAGGATATTTCACTTAGAAGATAAAGACACTCAAAGTTCTCATAACTATAATGTTTTATTCTTCTAGATTGTCTTTTAATCTTGCAAGAAACCCTTATTGTGTGAACTTATATTTGTTTGTTGCAAATCATAATCTTTTAGTGGTTTTCTTCTTTCTGATATAATACTTTGAGAACAACACTTTTACAACAAGAGAGAACACATGTTAAGAGGTTAATGAAACCAATTAAATCAACTAGGAAAAAAAGGATTAGCATAGTCTTTGATGGATGGACATATTCCTAAAAAAGACCTCTGTTAGAAAAGTAGGCTGAGATCAAGAGGGGGGTGAATTGATCTTTGAAAGATTTTCGCAATTAACAGATTATCTATTTGTAAAAATAAGATTTCAGATCTGTTCTTGAATCACAAAGCAATCAATCAACAATAAACGCAGCAACAAAATTAAAAGAGGAGAAAGGTTTAGAAAGATATCACCGGTGTTTATACTGGTTCACCCAATACCAGGGCTACGTCTAGTCTCCAGCCAAATTCCAACTGGGTTCCACTAGATCAAATGTTTTACAGATTACAATCTTACACTCAATCTACCACAAGAACCACAATTCCAGTTCTTGCACCTAACCTTTCACCAAGAACCAAATTCCAGTTCTTGACAACCTCTACAACCAAATTCCAGCTGCAGAGAAACCAATGCCCACAATTCCAGGCACCAACACCTAACCTTCCACTGTAGTATACATTAGAGAATTTAGTTTCTTCCATTACAGTCATAAATAGCAGCCAGACAATCATGATTGGAAACTAGTCTAGTGGAATAATGTGGGAAAGTTATTGTTGTTATCCATGGATGGTTTCTTTTTATTTTCATGAGTAAAGTATTGATTTCTTTTTATTTTCAAAAGCTCAAACTGTTGAAAACCTTTGCATTTCATTATTTCTCTTATGTTCCCTATTTTTTGATGAAGTCAAAAGGGGGAGAAATAGTTGCTTTACTTTAGGATCAATTTAGAGAAATAAATCTCACATTAAGGAAGCATCATTTTAGGGGGAGAAATAGGACATTAATACATTTTTTAATTTCTCACTAATCTGTTTTATCAAGTGACTTCTCTTGCAGAGTTTTTTTTTTCAAAATGGTGTTTGTCTTCATCAAATAGGGGGAGACTGAAAGTGATGAAGATCTTAGTGAAATACTTTGGCAAAGATCTCATTGATTTGATGAAGTCAAAGATGAAGTCAAAAGGCTACTTTGCAGTGGTCAACAAGTCACTCAGATAAAAGAGTTAGAGGATTAGTGTGTCTAACAGAATGCTTAGGTAAAACCACTTTATCTTTTCTGCTGGATGAAGTTTCTTCACTTAAATGATTTTGCAAAATGCCTCTAAAATCGTTTTAAACAATTAAAAACAAAGCATTTTGACAAAAGATTTCTTAATAATGTTTTTAACTGATATAGTTTTGAAAGAACCGATTAAAATCACTTAGAATGTTCAAAGAAGTGTTTTTACAGTATTTTAATCGATACAAATTGCTTTTAATCGATTAAAACCTTTTAGAACCCATTATGACCGATCAGATTTGAAATATGAGTGATCAGAATTTATTTCAATCGATTAAAACACGTTTCAATCGATTAAAATCACTTAAAGGGTCAGAATGATCGATCAGAATGCAGTTATGACCGATCAGAGTTTGTTATGATCAATCAGAATTGAATTATGACCGATCAGATCTATTTCAATCGATTAAAATGCATTTCAACCGATTAAAACAACTTGGAAAAATTTTGTGCAGAGTTTTAATCGATTAAAACCTATGGTTTATCAGTTAAAATAACTTGAAAAGTTTTATAAGAAAGTTTGCAGTATTTCAATCGATTAAAACGCGAAAGAATCGATTGAATTAACTTAGAAGATTTTTTGTAAAGTGTTTTAAGCTGATATAAACGTTGTCGTATCAGCTAAAACAAATCTGTTAAAGAATCAAGAACGTATTAATGGATTGAAAGGACTTTTAACAGATTGAAGCGACTATTTCAACAGATTAAAACAAACTTTTAACAGATTAATTAATGCAACGAGTTTTGAAAATACTCTTTAAAATCGAGTTGCTTGGAACTTATTGAACATCATTTTTTACACATCCTTAAGCAATCATTCAAGCAAACTTTAGCTTTTTTTTAAGAAAGATTCGCAACAATTTTTTAGAAGTTCTTTTGAAAATCTTTCTTGAGGCAACTTGCATTCTTTTGAAGAAGAAACTCTCTGCAGATTTGGATAAACTGGTTTGAGCTTTCTAGTTTCTTCTTTGTCAATTCTTTTTCATTCTTTTGTATTGTGTGGTGCCTGGAATTTGGGCACTTGGTTTCTCTCGAGTCTGGAATTTGGTTGTAGAGGTTATCAAGAACTGGAATTTGGTTCTTGGTGAGAGGTTAGGTGTTGGTGCCTGGAATTTGGGCACTTGGTTTCTCTGCAGCTGGAATTTGGTTGTAGAGGTTATCAAGAACTGGAATTTGGTTCTTGGTGAGAGGTTAGGTGTTGGTGCCTGGAATTTGGGCACTTGGTTTCTCTGCAGCTGGAATTTGGTTGTAGAGGTTATCAAGAGCTGGAATTTGGTTCTTGCTTGGAGAGGTTAAGTGCGGAACTGGAATTTGGTTCTTGTGGTAGATTAGGTGTAAGATTGTTGAATCTGTAAAACATTTAATCTAGTGGAACCCAGCTGGAATTTGGCTGGAGACTGGACGTAGCCCTGGTATTGGGTGAACCGAGTATAAAATACCTAGGTGATATCTTTCTTAACCTTTCTCTCCTTTAAATTCGATTCTTTGCGCTTATTTTGATTGATTGCTTTGCGATTCAAGAATAGATTAGTAAACTTAATTTTCGAATTAGATAATCTGTTATTTGCGAAAAACTTTCAAAGATCAATTCACCCCCCCTCTTGATCTAAAACTACTTTTCTAACAATTGGCATCGGAGCGAGGTGCTTGAAAGTTATTCAAGTTTCTTCGATCCATGGTCGAAAACAGATTACCATTTTCCGAGGGGCTTCTATCAACGGACCTCCACTATTCCGTGGAACAGATTATCCTTTTTGGAAAATTAGGATGAAAATCTTTATTGAATCCATTGATAGAAATGTTTGGGATGTTATTTCTAATGGTCCTTTAATTACGAGAAAGAATGGTCCAGCTTAAATGATGAAGAGAAGAAGAAAGTTCAAAGTGATTGCACTTGCAAAAAATATAATTACTTCGCACTTAACATGGATGAATTTTTCAGGGTATCCCGAGTGCAAATCTGCCAAAGAGATGTGGGATGTTCTTGAGGTCACCCATGAAGGGACAACGAGATGTAAAAAGAGCCGGAAAGCATACTCTAATAAGAGAATATGAGTTGTTCAAGATGCAGACTGGTGAAAGCATTGCAGATGTGCGAAACGATTCACTCACATCATTAACCATCTAATGGGCCTAGGTAAGACATTTGATAAAGAAGAACTGAATATTAAAGTTTTGAAATGTCTTGACGGGTCTTGGCGACCAAAAGTCACAGCAATTTCAGAATCAAAAGATCTGTCCGCTATGACAACAACTTCTCTGTTTGGAAAACTTAGAGAACATGAAATGGAAATCACAAGATTTAATGAACAAGAAGTCTCCGAGAAGAAAAACAGAAGTATAGCACTTAAAGTTGAAGAAAATCAAGAATCGAGAGGAAGAAAGTGAGAACCTTGGACTGCTTGTTAGGAAATTCAACAAGTTTCTCAAGAAAAAGATCCAAGACAAGGAAAGACATAAGAGGTATGAGAAAAGAACTGATTCTTCTAACTTTAAATGTTATGGTTGTGGCAAGCGGGGCCATGTCGAGGATGGAATGCCCGAGAAAGAAACAAACAAAGTGACAAGAAAGAAGAGAAAGCCAAAAGAAGAGCCTATATAGCTTGGGATGACAATGACACTTCATCAACGAGATAATTCGATAATGAAGAAGTCAACCTATGTCTAATGGCAAGTCAAAATCCACAATCCAGCACTGTAAGTTCTAGTTCCTCTTCAAATTTAGTGAATTATGATGCATTGCAAGAAGCATTTAATGAAATGCATGAAGAGGCTAAGAAACTTCAAAAAGAAAATGATAGGTTAAAAGGGCTAAATAACTGGCTAGTAAATAAAGTTGATTATCCGGAAAAAGAATTCTTGAAGATGAAAATGATTGTGATTTCTTGAAATTAATTCATGCTAATTCTGATTGTGCTTGTAATAAACCATGTAATAAGCTGTTCGAGAATTACAAAAGAAGATTGAATTTTTATCTCAAACTCGTTTCAAGATTCACACAAGGGCAAGCCAATCTTGATGTTTTACTTGGGTCTCAAAAATTGATTTTTGACAAATCTGGAATAGGATTTAAATCTAGATCCAGGAAAACAAACACAAATAGGAAATCATACTCTGTAATCAAATGTTTCTACTGCATGAAGAAATGTCACTCGGTCAAATATTGTAGAATAAAAAAGTATGTTATTCCTAAAGGAAGAATGAAGTGGGTTCCAAAAATTAATTCATTTCAAATAACCTAATTGGACCTAGTAATCATAAAGGGTACCAGAAAAATACTTAATTTGTTTTGCAGGGACAAAGTCTGGGAATCCCTTGGAGTTCAGAGCTGCGAATCAGGTTCTGTTTGTTTAAACTGATTGTTTTAATTGATATAAAGCAATATTAATCGATTAAAATAACTTACAGAGGAATCAGAATATCTGTCAGTACCATTTTAATCGATTGAAATATCGAATTAATCGATTAAAATGTTCTCATGATTTTAGTTTAGCTGTTTTAATCGATTAGAATGGATTTATATCAACTAAAAACACTAAGGTATCAAATTTAATCGATTCATTTTCGTTTTAATCGATTTAAATTCTGGTATCATTTTATCAATATCATTCTGTACCAAATTAATCGATTCTTTTATGAAATAATCGATTAATTCACTGTAGCTGTCTCAAACCTAATATTAAATATCAAATTAATAAGTAGGTTAATCGATTAATTAGGTTCTGAAAATAAGTTTTATAACATCCAATTGAAGATTGGTAAACGAATTCAAGTAAAAAAACCCAGGTTTTTATGATAATCAAATTCTGCATAATTCTGTTAAAATTTCTTTGACCAATTCAACATACTCCCAAGAACAAATTAACTGATACACCCACTGGTCAGAAATCTGTGTTTTTGTCCTCGATCAAGGGGACATGCAATTAAAGCTGATTTTGCAGGTTACGAACTTATCATTTCTTCCTCTCAAATCTCTGTTGCATACATATCATTGATTTACTGTAGTATACATTAGAGAATTTAGTTTCTTCCATTACGAGTCATAAATAGCGACCAGACAATCATGATTGGAAACTAGTCTAGTGGAATAATGTGGGAAAGTTATTGCTTGTTATCCATGGATGGAAAAGTTTTTTATTTTTGAAAACAACATAGACATGATTCAAGCTGTAGATGTCTACATTTCTCTTAATACTTTACATGAAATGCTGCGTGGTAATACTTTGCAAATCATAGGAATTATCAAGAAGTAGACTGTCCCTTTTTCCTATGGACACTAGTTACAAATGGGTCAAGTTGTTAGGACTAAAAACATAGTTTATCAAGGATATTTCAGTAATATTTGCCTCTGATAATAAGTTGTTGATTACTAGGAAGTATGAACAGATAACTTGGACACACGTTTACATTAGATTTCTGGATATTACCTAGCAATATATTTGGAATAATTTTGGGCATGCATTAGTTCAAGACTCTTGGTGAAATTCATTGGAATTGTGCAAACTTTGATAATTCGTTTTAATCATCAAAGTCACGAGGAGTCACTGTAAGGAAACCAATCCGAGACAACAATTCAAAAAGCTAAAAGTGCCACAGATTTTTTACTAATGATCTGGCATCCTTAACAACAAACCAACAAGAGGATCTTTCAGTGATTCTAAAGGAATTTCAGATGTTTGGAACCAACATAACTGTCTTCCCTCAATGAAGGCAAATTTCGTGACGAATACGATGCTTTTTGATACCCATGATAATAGTGATGTATGAAATATGTATGGATATGGTTATTGACCGGAGTGTCCTGGATTGCTGTCATCACTAGTTCTGTTTTGTATGCATGTGTTCCAGTATATGATACCACTGGAAACAACAAAGTTGAAGAAAATTCATTCCTCAGAGATGCTGATGACTGATCCATTTAAAGGGAAGAATAACACGCTATCATTTTCTTCCATACTACATTAAGAATGTAGTTATTTGCTTGGATGGTGATAACTGCAGGGTTCATAATAGGAAAAACAGTTGTTGGTGTCTCAATGGTTGATAAAGCAAAATTGGTTTCAAGCAAAAGTGAAGCCTATGGCCTTTTAAAGTTGGTAGGGATCAAATGACCGAGTCATGAATTTTGATATCCGACACAAATAATCGGGGAAGTATGGATAAAAAGGGTCCCTTCTTACCTTATCTCTTATATCTTATTGCTTTTTGATGCTTATTTTTCGGGTCCGTAATATTACCTGGTTATATACCAGGCACATTTGCTTTAACTTTGACTGATATAATATAGGTTTTAATTTGGATGAAACTAACATAGATAGAATTACATCATAGATCCCCGAGAATTTTAATCGATATAAGATCGAATTAATCGATTTAAGGAACAATTTTCATAACAAAATAATCGATTAAAACTTTGTATTAATCGATTAAAATCTTTAAAAACTAGCTTATATCGAGTAAAATTAAGATTTAATTCGATATTGTTGGATCTATTAGTGAAAAGATAATCAATATAGTTGATATTGTTGCTAAACACCTTTCTAGATAATCAGTTCACAACATATCCACTAAATTAGATATAAGAAATTCGCATCAGATATGTCATAGTTTTCAAATCTGAATGTTTTAATCAATAAAAACATCTTTTAAATCGATTAAATGAATTTATATAACATTTTTCATTAATGTTTTAATCGATTAAAAGTCGAAATAATCGACTAATTGCACTAAAGCTTCATGTTTTCAAATTCTTAAATGTTTTAATCGATTAAACCTTTCTTTCAATCGATTAAAATCATTACCAAGAACATTTTAATCGATTCTGTTCTGTTTTTAATCAATTTTTATTCTGGAAAGAAAAATTAAAGGCTTTAGTTAATGGTTGTTCCTGTAACATGCTACTAAAGCGTGATTCTCTTATCTTTACACGTGTTAATTGTATTTCATTACAAACGTGTTAATGAAGATAAGTTTGAATCAACTTTAATTGATCTTTACATGAGTAAAGTATTGATTTCTTTTTATTTTCAAAAGCTCAAACTGTTGAAAACCTTTGCATTTCATTATTTCTCTTCTGTTCCCTATTTTTTGATGAAGTCAAAAGGGGGAGAAATAGTTGCTTTACCTTAGGATCAATTTAGAGAAATAAATCTCACATTAAGGAAGCATCATTTTAGGGGGAGAAATAAGTTTTAGGGGAGAAATAGGACATTAATACATTTTTTAATTTCTCACTAATCTGTTTTATCAAGTGACTTCTCTTGCAGAGTTTTTTTTTTTTCAAAATGGTGTTTGTCTTCATCAAATAGGGGGAGACTGAAAGTGATGAAAATCTTAGTGAAATACTTTGGCAAAGATCTCATTGATTTGATGAAGTCAAAGATGAAGTCAAAAGGCTACTTTGCAGTGGTCAACAAGTCACTCAGATAAAAGAGTTAGAGGATTAGTGTGTCTAACAGAATGCTTAGGTAAAACCACTTTATCTTTTCTGCTGGATGAAGTTTCTTCACTTAAATGATTTTGCAAAATGCCTCTAAAATCGTTTTAAACAATTAAAAACAAAGCATTTTGACAAAAGATTTCTTAATAATGTTTTTAACTGATATAGTTTTGAAAGAACCGATTAAAATCACTTAGAATGTTCAAAGAAGTGTTTTTACAGTATTTTAATCGATACAAATTGCTTTTAATCGATTAAAACCTTTTAGAACCCATTATGACCGATCAGATTTGAAATATGAGTGATCAAAATTTATTTCAATCGATTAAAACACGTTTCAATCGATTAAAATCACTTAAAGGGTCGAATGATCGATCAGAATGCGATTATGACCGATCGAGTTGGTTATGATCGATCAGAATTGAATTATGACCGATCAGATCTATTTCAATCGATTAAAATGCATTTCAACCGATTAAAACAACTTGGAAAAAATTTGTGCAGAGTTTTAATCGATTAAAACCTATGGTTTATCAGTTAAAATAACTTGAAAAGTTTTATAAGAAAGTTTGCAGTATTTCAATCGATTAAAATGCGAAAGAATCGATTGAATTAACTTAGAAGATTTTTTGTAAAGTGTTTTAACTGATATAAACGTTGTCGTATCAGCTAAAACAAATCTGTTAAAGAATCAAGAACGTATTAATGGATTGAAAGGACTTTTAACAGATTGAAACGACTATTTCAACAGATTAAAACAAACTTTTAACAGATTAATTAATGCAACAGTTTTGAAAATACTCTTTAAAATCAGAGTTGCTTGGAACTTATTGAACATCATTTTTTACACATCCTTAAGCAATCATTCAAGCAAACTTTAGCTTTTTTTTAAGAAAGATTCGCAACAATTTTTTAGAAGTTCTTTTGAAAATCTTTCTTGAGGCAACTTGCATTCTTTTGAAGAAGAAACTCTCTGCAGATTTGGATAAACTGGTTTGAGCTTTCTAGTTTCTTCTTTGTCAATTCTTTTTCATTCTTTTGTATTGTGTGGTGCCTGGAATTTGGGCACTGGTTTCTCTGCAGCTGGAATTTGGTTGTAGAGGTTATCAAGAACTGGAATTTGGTTCTTGGTGAGAGGTTAGGTGTTGGTGCCTGGAATTTGGGCACTGGTTTCTCTGCAGCTGGAATTTGGTTGTAGAGGTTATCAAGAACTAGAATTTGGTTCTTGGTGAGAGGTTAGGTGTTGGTGCCTGGAATTTGGGCATTGGTTTCTCTGCAGCTAGAATTTGGTTGTAGAGGTTATCAAGAGCTGGAATTTGGTTCTTGGTGGAGAGGTTAAGTGCAGGAACTGGAATTTGGTTCTTGTGGTAGATTAGGTGTAAGATTGTTGAATCTGTAAAACATTTAATCTAGTGGAACCCAGCTGAATTTGGTCGGAGACTGGACGTAGCCCTGGTATTGGGTGAACCAGTATAAAATATCGGTGATATCTTTCTTAACCTTTCTCTCCTTTAAATTCAGTTGCTGCGCTTATTTTGATTGATTGCTTTGCGATTCAAGAATAGATTAGTAAACTTAATTTTCAAATTAGATAATCTGTTATTTGCAAAAAACTTTCAAAGATCAATTCACCCCCCCTCTTGATCTAAAACTACTTTTCTAACAATAACTCAATTCTGATCGATCATATCTGATTCTGATCGGTCATAGTTGCATTCTAATCGATCATCCTGAACACTAAGTGGATTTAATCGATTAAAACCAAGTTGTATCGATTAAAATACTGCAAAAACACTTCTCTTAACATTTTAAGTGATTTTAATCGGTTATTTCGAAGCTTTATCAGTTAAAACACTGACAGAAGGTTTTCAAAACTTTCTTTAATGAAAACATCCGGTTATTTCGAAATTATATCAGTTAAAAACTTGTTTAAGAAAGCTTTTGTTAAAATACTTTGTTTTTAACTGCTTAAACGTTTTTAGAGGCATTTTGCAAAATCTTTTAAGTGAAGAAACCTCATGCAGCAGAAAAGATAAAAATGATTATACCTAAGCATAGCTGCGGACACACTAATCCCTCTACTCTTTTATCTAAGTGATCTGTTGACCGCTACAAAGTTGACTTTGACTTTATCTTTGACTTCATCAAATCAACAAGATCTTTGTCAGAGTATTTCAATTAGATCTTCATCACTTTCAGTCTCCCCCTATTTGATGAAGACAAACACTACTTTGAATGATAACTCTGCAAAAGAAGTCACTTGATAATACAGATTAGTGAGTAATAAAGAAATGAATTATTTTCCTATTTCTCCCCCTAAATTGTTGCTTCCCCTAATTAAAGAATTATTTCTGATCAACAGTAAAGCAATTATTCTCCCCCTTTTGACTTCATCAAAAATAGGGATCAGAAGAGAAACAATGCAAAGTTATGTAATAAGTTTGAGATTTTGAAAATAGAGAAAAAAAATGAATACGATATTTTACTCATGTAAGGATTAATCAAAGTTGATTCAAACTTATCTTCATTAACACGTTTGTAATGAATACAATTAACACGTGTAAAGATAAGGGAATCACGCTTTAGTAGCATGTTACAAGAACAACCATTAACTAAAGTCTTTAATTTTTCTTTCCAGAATAAAAATCGATTAAAAACAGGACAAAATCGATTAAAAAGTTATTGTTTAATGATTTTAATCGATTGAAATAAAGGTTTAATCGATTAAAACAGTGAAGGACTTCGAAAGTATGAAACATAAGTGCATTTAATCGATTAATTCAACATTTAATCGATTAAAACAGTAACAAAAAATGCTGTATAAATTCTTTTAATCGATTTAAAAGATTTTTTTATTGATTAAAACAACTAGTTTTGCAAACTAAGTAATGTTTTATGCGAATTTATCATGTCTAATCCAGTGTAAGTTTTGTAACACCGATCATTTAGAAGGATGTTTTACAATAATATAAACTACATCGATTTAGATTTTAACCAATAGATCCATCAAAATCGGGATAAAATCTTATTTAGCCAATTTAACCGATGTAAACTTGTTTATATAGATTTTAATCGATTGATACGAAGTTTAATCGATTATTTTGTTGTGAAAGTGTTTCCTTTAATCGATTTGATCGATTAAAACCATTTTGTATCGCCTAAAAATATCCGGGATCTATGTTGAATTCTATCTAGACTAGTTTGATTCGATTTAAAACCTACATTATATTGATCAAAGCTAAAGAGATTGTACCTGGTATACAACCAGTAAATATTACAGACCAGAAATTGAAATTAGCATCAAAAGAAATAAGAAATAAAAGATAAGATAAGAAGGGACCCTTTTAATCCATAAAATCAATCATCCCAGTTTCCTTGGTTCAGCTGAATATCTTCCAGCTTGGTGTAGATATCAGCAATTTGGTTTCCAAGGGATGCGAATTGATTGTTTGTTTGCTGGAAGTGTTGGAATGTCATCTGCATATGCTTTCTCTGATTTTCCTACACAGCAACCATTTGAGAAAGCATTGTTCTTTCAAACTGAGATAAAGGAGTCCCACGGTCAGGCTGCTCCATGTAAGGAATAATTTCCATATTCTCATATGAGGCTTGACCATTGGTTGACTCAGGAACCTCTGCAGCAGCTGGAGAGGGAGGAATTTGGCCTTGTTCATTTTCATCTTCATCTTCTTCCTCACCCTCAGACATCCCAGCATCAATTTTGGAGATCCATTCATCATTAACTTTTATATATCCCATTTTTCTTAGGGTGGAGTCGTCAATTTCATTTGATGCCTTGGGGGTTTCTATGCTCTCCCCAGAAAGATCAACTTCAAAATATCTAAAGAAATTATTAATTAACATAGCATATGGCAATTTGAAATCTGCCAACCTTTTAGCTTTCAACATGTGATCTTTGATCACATACACCCAGTTTACCCGAACATTGTTAAAAATGCAATACATGAGGGCAAGATCTCCCTCATTAAGAATAGCATGATTACTCCCTCTTGGAGTAAGCATCCATGCCACAATAAAAGCAAGTAATCTATGTTCAAGTGCAAGTTTTCCGGCATTTAGAATTCTTACCGAATCATTTGGATCCTTAAGGCAAGACCGGAAAACCGAATCTTGTTGAACTCAGGAATCTCGAAATATTCCCCCTTGAAACTTTGACACCTCTATCCTTAAGGCCAGCAATTTGCTCCCAAACAGTAGGAGTAATTTCCATATTTACTCCCTTTACCTGAGATCTGATTGTAGACCCATTTACTGTTAAGTTGGAGTAAAAAACCCGAACCAAATCAGGTTGAATGTTCCCAGTAAACTCCATGAAAGTTTTTAGCTTTTGACTTTTTAACTTTCTTCTCAGACTAGTAAATCCTTCTTCGTCCAGCCACCTAAATTTGATAAATTTTGGAATAATAATCTGTTTCGACTAAACTCGGAGATGAAGGTGTTCATCTTTCCTATATCTCCATCAAACCAGGCTTCCGGATGGCCACCGGGATTTGTAGCGAGAGGAAGATTCCCCTTTTTGCTTCTTTCTTGACTTAGATCTTCTCAGCATCTTGTTGTATTTTCGGGGAAGGGTTTCGAGACGTGTGTAAAAGGAAAGAAGAGAGGAACACTTTGAACCAGGAAGATAAGACTCGAGAGTAATGAGCTACACAGAGCAAACCGAAGATTCACGGATGTCAATTTTTGTGAATTGCAGTTTACTTTAGACGAACCCGCAAAATCAGCTTTAATTGCATATGTCCCCTTGATCGAGAACACAAGCACAGATTCTTGGACAAGTGGGTGTATCGGCTAAACTGTTCTTGGGAAGATGTTTGACTTGGTCAAACAATATTTAAAAGCATTTATGCAGATTTTGATTACCATAAAAACTTGGGGTTTTGACTTTGATTT
Organism: Sphenostylis stenocarpa; assembly: GCA_963425845.1. NCBI lineage: Eukaryota > Viridiplantae > Streptophyta > Magnoliopsida > Fabales > Fabaceae > Sphenostylis > Sphenostylis stenocarpa. The sequence continues at coordinate 53,704,135 of OY731406.1, forward strand.
GCTTACCAATTTTCAATTGGATGTTATAAAACTAATTTTCGAAACAAATTAATCGATTAACCAACTAATTAACCTATTAATTTGATTTTTAATACTAGGTTTGAAAATGCTACGTTGAAATAATCGATTAATTCATAAAGGAATCGATTAGTCTTGCACAAGATGAAATTAATAAAATGATAACAGAATTTGAATCGATTAAAACGAAAAAGAATTGATTAATTTTGACATCTTAGTGTTTTTAGTTGATATAAATTCTTTTTAATCGATTAAAACAACTAAACTCAAATCCTGAGAACATTTTAATCGATTAATTCGCATTTCAATCGATTAAAACGGTATGGACAGATTTTCTCGATATCCTCTCGTAAGTTATTTTAATCGATTAATACTTGTTTTATATCAATTAAAATAATCAGCTTTATGAAAGCGTAACTCGATTTGTTGTTTTGAATACCAAGGGACTCCCAGATTTTGTTCCTGCAAAACAGATTTAGCATGTTTCGGTACCCTTTATAATTACTCGGGTCCAATCGAGGTTATTTGAAATGAATTATTTTTGGGAATCCATTTCATTCTACCTTTAGGAATAGCATACTTTTTAATTCTACAAGTATTTTACTCGAATGACCTCTTTTCATGCAATAAAAACATTTAATCACAGAGTATGATTTCCTATTTACATTTGTTTTTCTGAATTTCATCCTAGATTTAAATCCTATTCCAGATTTGTCAAAAATTAGTTTTTGTGACCCAAGTAAAACGTCAAGATTAGCTTGACCTTGTGTAAACCTTGAAACGGTTTGTGATAAAAAATCAATTTTCTTTTGTAATTTTGAACAATTATTACAGTGGTTTATTACATGCACAATCAGAATTATCATGAATTAATTTTAAGAAATCACAATCAGCTTCATCTTCAAGAATTCTCTTTTCAAGAGAGTCTACTTTATTTACTAACCAATTATTCAATCCTTTTAGCCTATCATTTTCTTTTTGCGGTTTCTTAGCCTCTTCATGCATTTCATTAAATGCTTCTTGTAATGAATTATAATTCACTAAATTTGAAGAAGAATTAGAACTTACACTGCTGGATTGAAGGTTTTGATTTGCCATCGGACACGTGTTGGCTTCTTCATTATCGAATTGTCTCGTTGATGAAGTGTCATTGTCATCCCATGCTACATAGGCTCTTCTTTTGACTTTCTCTTCTTTTTTGTCATTATATTTGTTCTTTTCTGGGCACTCCATTCTTACATGGCCCCGCTTACCACAGACCATAGCATTTAAAGTTAGAAGAATCAGTTTTTTTCTCATACCTTTTATGTTTTTCCTTGTCTTGAATCTTTTTCTTGAGAAATTTGTTGAATTTTCCGACAAGCGATCCAAGATTCTCACTTTCCTCCTCCGATTCTTGATTTCTTTCTTCAACTTTGAGTGTTATACTTTTTCTTTTCTTCTCGGAGACTTCTTATTCATTAAATCTGTTAATTTCCATTTCATGTTCTCTCGAGTTTGCCAAACAAAGAAGTCGTTGTCATGACGGACAAATCCTTTGACTCGAAATTGCTTGTGACCTTTGGCTGCCATGACTTGTCAAGACATTTCAAGACTTTAATATTTAATTCTTCTTTATCAAAGGTCTTACCTAGGCCCATTAGATGATTAATGATGTGAGTGAATCGCTTCGCACATCTCGCAATGCTTTCACCAATTTGTATTTTGAACGACTCATATTCTCTTATGAGAGTATGCTTTCCGCTCTCTTTACATCTCGTTGTCCCTTCATGAGTAACCTCAAGAACATCCCACATCTCCTTGGCAGATTTGCATTGGGAGACCCCGAAAAACTCATCCATGTTAAGTGCGAAGTAATTATATTTTTAGCAAGTGCAATCATTTTGAAATTTTTTATTTTCCTCATCATTTAAACTGGACCATTCTTTTTCTGTAATTAAAGGGCCATTAGCAATTACATCCCAAACATTTCTATCAATAGACTCAATAAAGATCTTCATCCTAATTTTCCAAAAAGGATAATCTGCTCCACAAAACAGTGGAGGTCCGTTAATAGAAGCTCCCTCGGAAAATGGTAATCTGCTTTCAGCCATGGATCGAAGAACTTGAATAACTCTCAAGAACCTCGCTTTGATGCCAATTGTTAGAAAAGTAGGCTGAGATCAAGAGGGGGGTGAATTGATCTTTGAAAGATTTTCGCAATTAACAGATTATCTATTTGTAAAAATAAGATTTCAGATATGTTCTTGAATCACAAAGCAATCAATCAACAATAAACGCAGCCACAAAATTAAAAGAGGAGAAAGGTTTAGAAAGATATCACCGGTGTTTATACTGGTTCACCCAATACCAGGGCTACGTCCAGTCTCTAGCCAAATTCCAGCTAGGTTCCACTAGATCAAATGTTTTACAGATTACAATCTTACACAATCTACCACAAGAACCACAATTCCAGTTCTTACACCTAACCTTTCACCAAGAACCAAATTCCAGTTCTTGACAACCTCTACAACCAAATTCCAGCTGCAGAGAAACCAGTGCCCACAATTCCAGACACCAACACCTAACCTTTTACCAAGAACCAAATTCCAGTTCTTGACAACCTCTACAACCAAATTCCAGCTCCAGAGAAACCAGTGCCCACAATTCCAGGCACCAAACAATACAGTAAAAGAATAAAAAGAAATGAAAAGAAGAAACTAGAATTCTCAAACCAGTTTTATGCAATTCTGCAGTGTGTTTCTTCTTCAAAAGAAAGCAATTTGCCTCAAGAAAGAATTTCAAAGAACTTCACAAAAACTAGCGCGAATCTTTCTTGAAAGAGTGCTAAAGTTTGCTTGCTTGATTGCTAAAGGATGTGTAAAAGATTGATGTTCAATGTGTGTTTAAAATGTTCAAGCCAAACTATTTTTATAGAAGATTTTCAAAACTGCTGGTTTAATCAATCTGTTAAAATAATCTTTTAATCTGTTAAAAGTCTAGTTTTAATCTGTTAAAACTTCTTTTAATCCATTAAAGCGTTCTTGATTCTTTAACAGATATGTTTTAACTGATACGACAACGTTTATGTCAATTAAAACTCTTTACAAAAAATCTTCTAATTTGTTTTAATCAATTGTTTCGTGATTCAATCGATTAATATACTCGCAAAACTTTATTGTAAAATTTTCCAAGTGATTTTAACTGATAAAAATAAGTTTTAATCGATTAAAACGTTGTGTAGAAATTTTCTAAGTTGTTTTAATTGATTGAAACGTGTTTTAATCGATTGAAAAAGCTCTGATCGGTCATAACTCAATTCTGATCGATCATATCTGATTCTGATCGGTCATAATTGCATTCTGATCGATCATCCTGAACACTAAGTGGATTTAATCGATTAAAACCAAGTTGTATCGATTAAAATACTACAAAAACACTTATCTTAACATTTTAAGTGATTTTAATCGGTTATTTCGAAGCTTTATCAGTTAAAACACTGACAGAAGGTTTTCAAAACTTTCTTTAATGAAAACATCCGGTTATTTCGAAATTATATCAGTTAAAAACTTGTTTAAGAAAGCTTTTGTTAAAATACTTTGTTTTTAACTGCTTAAACGTTTTTAGAGGCATTTTGCAAAATCTTTTAAGTGAAGAAACCTCATGCAGCAGAAAAGATAAAAATGATTATACCTAAGCATAGCTGCGGACACACTAATCCCTCTACTCTTTTATCTAAGTGACTGTTGACCGCTACAAAGTTGACTTTGACTTTATCTTTGACTTCATCAAATCAACAAGATCTTTGTCAGAGTATTTCAATAAGATCTTCATCACTTTCAACCTCTAATAATTTTATAGCCTCTAGTGAGGAGGTTCCTATATTTTTAAAAGTTGCTGATGTTTTTCATGAAATAAAAAATAAGCATACATAGTTGATAGAATCATTAAAGTTATTAAACAAGCAGATGAAGAAAATGTTGTGCAAATTATAATAGATAATGTTTTTGTCTACAAAGTTATTGGAATGATTATTGAAATTTCATTTCCTAAAGTGTTTTGGAAACATTTTGTTATGCTCACATTTATCTTACTTTGAATAACATATGTACAACACAAATACAAGATGAAATGATGTCGATTATAGTGAATATAGTTGGATTACTAAAGCTGATGGTGTTTGTTTTCATTAGGAACGTTATCATAAACCACTCCATGAGATTGGCCATTTTAATCATTTCTCACATTTGAAATTTCTTATACACATTTTTCATATCTTATAGTAATGATGAGAAGATTCAAATTTTTGAAAATTCTTTACAATACATGATTATTAGTGAAGAATGAAATTCTTATAGAGAAGATGATGTGGACACAACTCAAGCATTACAAAAAATTGTTTTAAATGATATATGTTGGGCAAAATTGCATATATTTTAGCTTTTATTAAGCATGTCTATAACATGCTTAGAGTTTATGATACAAATGGTTTTACACTTCATTTGGTTTATGAGATGTGACATACTATGATAGAAAAGGTGAAGACAATCATATATAAGCAAGAAGAGAAGGAAAATAATATATCAACATTTTATGAAATTGTTTATGGTATACTAATTGATAGGTGGACTATAAGTTGCACTCCTCTTTATTGCATGATTCACCCTTGAATCACAGGTAATATTATCCTATAAATACTCATTTTTTTATAATTTATATATAAAAACATTTAAAAAGTTATTATTTTTATAATATAATTATTTTCTTAATTTTAATTGTATATATTACGAGTGAGGAATGATTCAAGAGGCTTAAAATCGAATCCCACCACATGAGCATGAAAAGATTTCTAGGGAGAGGAATACGTGCTTGGAAAAACTTTTTACAACGAATGAGGATAGAAGAAATGCTGCACTTGAATGTGCTCACTTCTCATTAAAGTCAAATAGTTTTGTTTCTTTTGACACAATAGAAAATAGGTGGACATTGGATTTCAAATCTTGGTGGGCGATGCATGGGTCTGGTGTGGTGTCCCTCTCATTTAAAAACTAGCATTGAAGCATCTTGTACAACATTGCTCGTTATTTTGTTGCGAAAGAAATTGAAGCACTTATTCATTTATTTACTTATTGAAAAGAAATAAGTTGAATCTTAAAAGGGAAGAAGACTTGATTTATATGCATACTAATTCACGACTTCAGGCTAAATAAAGTGAACAATATATATAACTAATGAAATTCTAAAATGTGAGATATTAGTGGAGATGCATGGTATGACTTTGTCAATGTTAAAAACCTTAGAGTAGCAACATTATCTATCGATGAACGAAACATGCAAGCTATTTTATTTACATATGATGCTCAAGAAGGGGATAAAATTGATATTATTCATATTTCTAGGCAATAAGTAGTTATTTATATGTTTTACTTCACATTTAAATTTTTAGTTTGTCTATATATTTAATATGTTTAATTTAAATAACACTTAATAATTATATATATATATATATATATATATATATATATATATATTCGTATTCTATTTGTATAAAATCCTATTATTTTAATATAAGATAAATAATCTGATATGTATCATATCTGTGCATCAATTGCCTATCTTCGTGAAAGAGGTAGTGGTCAGGTAATAACCGTTAGGATGGAGATGAACACCATAACCCCCAATTTCAAGACGAAGGTGAATAAACTCATGTGGTGGATATTAGTAAAATATCCATGTCATTAATATATTTCTATGGTGATTCGTGGATGGGTAATAGTCATTGATAAGAAAATATGGTCTCGAATCGTGTCACAGAAGTTGGTAAAATATCCATGTCATTAAGGTATTTCAATCCTCATAATAGAGGAATTACTTTTTGGCAAGAAACTTAGATTTAATCCATGTTAAGTAGAGTCGACACAATGAATTGATGATAGCAACATTGCTTCGTTAGTTGTGCATCCACTCGAGTAGTCCCTCTTTTTACAAGGTCCATGAAATGTTTGAGTTCTTATTTTTGCAAAGCATTATAGTTTACTTTTTTTCTCACCAGTGCCACTTCTCTTCTAATCTCCAGAAACTTTGAATATCTATTGTTAAGTATATTGTTCGCCCTTCTTCTTGCTTGCATGTTGTAAGTGTTTGGGTATTTTGCGTTCTACTTTACTTTGTAGTAATTTGAGACAATTCTTCTGGTTTGCTATGAAAGTGTTGTTGGTGATTGTTAGGGAACTATTTGATTTGTTTTTGTTTTGGTAATTATCTGGTGGTTCATCGTTCATTTTTGGGTTTGTCTGAGAGAGGTGAAGTATAGGGAGTTGTACCCGTAGGCCAAGGCTACCTTATTCATGAGAGACTTGCCTATACATTCGTAAAAAATTTGAAAGCCTTTATAAATAAATATCCCTTGAGTTGAACTAGAAATGAACAAGAAATATATTTGAAGGCATGTGCGGAGGATGATCCTATATGTAAGGATGAGAGTGTCTATCCAGTCAATATATTTTGGTTTTATGATACATTGTTGGTAAAGTTGGGACTTTGGTTCTTGTTAGATTATTTTCAAAAGGATATTTTTATTGTGTTGAACATGACTCCTGCTCAAATACACCCAAACAATTAGGTGTTTATGAGGGCTTTTCATATACTGTGTGCACACTTTGGTATGTTGTTGTTGGCAAACATGTTTTTATTTAGTTTTTTTTTTTAATTCAAAACATTGAGGAAGATGTCATGGGCGTCATCCAGTAGCATAGTTGGTTATAAACTACTCACCCTCTTCTATTATATCATACAAACATTTTAAAGGCAAGTTTATAAAGGTTGCGACTCCCACCCATACCCTCACATTATTTGAGTGGTTTCCAACATAAAACCAATTGAACAATATGTGGAGTAGCCTAACATGTATTTAAACCATAACAAATAACATGAGGTAGGTGATGTGGGACTTTCAACACGCCTCCTCCAACGAAGCCTGCCGGACCAGGCAAAGGGTACTTTTGACCCAACTAAATGGCAACTGTTGGCCCATGACAATAAGCATAAAGATGTTAGGCTTTGGCTCTGATACCATGTTAAGGTTCCAACATAAAACCAATTGGCAATATGTGGAGTAGCCTAACATGTATTTAAACTATACCAAATGACATAAGGTATGCGATGTGGGACTTTCACCACATATAAAAGAGTTGAACTCAGAGAAGACTAAACATTGTATGAAGCTAGAACGATTGAAAATTGTGTTTGATACTACCCAATTGCTTAAGTTAGAATATTAGGTCATAAATTTAAAACTAAATATAGGTACACTTAATTGTATTTTCCTAACATGGGTTGATTTTTGACATGTACCTAACATAATGTTTTGTGTAATGCAGAAAAAAAAAAGTCTTTATCAAATAAGGAAATTGCCCATCTCATGCAAGAGATGTTTGTGCGGGAGACTAAGGAAATGGTGGGGCTGAGTGGAGACCCATGGGCAACTAAAGACTAGAAAGCAGTTCCACACTGAGGTGATTAAGGAAGATCCTATTAAGGTGGAGTTTGACAAAGGTCAGGGGTCATATAATTAGATTCTGATGATTAGATACCCGATGTTGTTATTGGCGAGAATGGGGACTTGATTGATCAGGGAAGCAAGTATGGAGAAGCTAAGTCTTTTTGGGACTTGTCCTTCCCTCATTCAGAACACAACTAAGCTCATAATCTACTTGATGATGATTTTAAATGTTAGGAAAGTTGCCCAGGGTGGATGTTAGTTGTGGGTTGCAAAGTTGTCTCAATAGGACGGTGGTGCTAGCTCTTATCAATAAGATGTGTCATTGAGAGACTTGTTCAGCAGAGAAGAAGGAGATGACTTATTTGAGGGCAAAATATGAAGAATTGCAAAAGGGGAAAGCTGAGGTTGAACGAATAAAGAGCCAAATGCATTTTTTTTCTCAAGAGAAAGCAAAGAGAGGGGAAGAATTACCAGCTAAGGAAGGAGCATAAAAACATGAGGGAATGAGAGGACGGTGAAAAGAAATATGCTGATTTAGAGAAGGCCCTCAATGTCGCTAAAGACAAAATTTTTAGGACGTATATCTTTGGGTATTTGAAGCTAATAGAACAAATTAAAGTAATGGTTCCTGGAGTGGACGTTTTAGAGTTGGACTCATTTAAGTCTGTGGTGGATGGGAAGTTCGTAAAAAGGGATTGATGTTTAATGTAATCTCTAGTGCATGATTATGGTGTTGTGTGGTAGACCACAATGCATGTAGAAGGTCTTTTGGCCAAAAGGATTTAGCTTCCTCTAATCACTGCTTAGGACTTCTTAATATTGCTTTGCTAGTGGTTTTCACCTGTTCCTGTGTTTATGGGTGTTCAACAAATGTGAATATCTACTAGATGTCAAGTCTAGGGAAAAATCTTTGAACTTGTTGGCTGTTGAATTATTTTCTAATTTTCATGACGATAACATAAGGGATGAAAAATTGACATACAATTGATTTTTAGATGTAGTGATAGATTTCTCTAATGATATTATGATAACAGGTTTGACTTTAATACATTTTATGGTGTATTCAACATCGATGATGGGAAATTTAAGTTGGTGTATACAGTGACGGATCTTGACCATTGATTTTAGGGAGCCAAATAATATATTATTAATAAATAATAAATAAATATAAAAGGATGAAAGAAGATGAAAGGGTGAGAGGATAAATTTGTAAATATATAAATAAATATATAAAATGATCATTAAGTTTGAGGAAACAAAATCATAAATTATATAAGAATTAAGGTTTTGGGGGGGGGGGGCAAAATCATAAATTACATGAGAGTTACAAAACTTTGGGGGGCCACGACCCTCCTCGGCTTCCAAGAAGATTCGTCACTTGGCTGTATAGCCTTCGGAAAAAGGTAAAGAGTTTCAATTCCTAATTGTTAAAGGGCCAAGGTGAGGGGATGAAGTGGAATTTCTCTTGGGGGAGGGTAAAAGGAGATCAAAGTCGTGATGACATTCGTTAGGTTCATGAAAATTTCCCTTAATGAATATTGGACAATATGTGATGTTTCAAATTTATTATTATTATTAGATGACACTTAAGTCCACACATTTGAATATACACATCACTTAATTATCTATGTGACATACAACTAATAGTTTCTCTAACAGTGATGATTAAAAACTTAATAAAGAAATTAATAATGTATAAAAATCAAACAATTATACATAATACATGCATACATTAGTTTCAAACTTTAGGATTAACTCGTAAGCTCAAAAGAGTTTACGAGTTTATTTGGGGGCCACGAGTTAGATTTGTGAGTTTAATTTTATTGAATGAGTGTACTTAAAACACTCAAAATGAAACATACATGAATAATTTTATTCAGCTTCATAGTTTTAGGTCTCGCACAATTAGTTTGGGACTGCGGGTCTCAAGATAATGAAGACATTTGTTGTCGCGTTTAGGTCTTGCATTCTAAGTCATTTGTGTCTCTATCCATATTTATCGTCGTTTGGAACTTAATAATAAAAAAATAGTAAAATATAAAAATTGCTTAAAGACATACAAACTTCATAATATTTATATTTTTTTAGTTATTTAATTATTATTTACTTTTTTTAACTCATATTTTATTGGTATATTATATTAACTTATTTATTTTAATATAATAAAATTGTTATCATGGTGCTTGTATTTTCTGTTAAATTAGTATTTTTTTTTACATGAAATAGACTTTGACAAGCCTACTAGTAGAGTATGTAGTCATCTCACAAGTCTAGGTAGATTGTTAATAACTTTGCATATAAGGTAAGTACTAGAATTCAAGTATATTGAAGTCCTACATTGTTTAGAAATGGTGAAATTGAATATAAGTGGGAAAGAGCCATAAATATAATGCTTTAAAATTTTGAGTTAAAAGTGGTGTCATACTATAATTTATATGATTACTGTTCCTCCCTCAATTAAACATAACAGTGTTATTAATCCCCCTCGTAAAATCCTATCAATGGTATCAGAAGTATCTGAGTCAAACACTATAACTGTGAGAGAGTGAAATATGTGAGATAACCTTCTTCTATCATCCTTTCTCAATTTTTTATACTACCATTGATTCAAGTTTTGTATAAGCTAACATTCCTCATTTTGACGGTCATTATGACCATTAAATTAGGCTTATAGGGAACTTTTTTTTTATCAAATAATTATGGACAGTTTTTGAATATACAAATCAAGAGTCATGTCACAAAAAAGAAAATTTAAGGCAAGAAAACTCAAAGATCTAAAGGCTAAAAGTGGTCTTTTTCAAGCAATTGATCGTCCAACCTTAAAGAGACTATTATTTGCAAAGATACTTCCAAGGATATATGGGATTCAATGAAGAAAAAATGTCAAGGTTTTGTAAAAGTGAAGTGCGCACAACTTGAAACCTTGAGGAAATATTTTAAAATTTTACAAATGAACGTTGAAGATGAGATGTCATGGAGAGAGAATTGAAGATGTTACTATGGTATAACATAAGGAAGTATTATTTTTTTAGGGAATATAACAATGACGACTCAATTGATTTACATCATTGTAGAAGTGAAGAACAAATCACAAATATATTTATAAAAGGGGTTGACAGACTAAAACTACCAACTCATCCTGTCATTTTTTAGGTAAGTTAGGTCTAACTCATTTTTTCATCCTTAGTAAAGATTTAAGTTTCCATATTATATGCTATTATGTGTAGTTATATGTAACAATTATTATCATTTTGTGGTTGTTACGTAATAGCTTATTTATTGGGTAAGTTACCATCCTTGCTAAATAAGAAAAACACATTTTTCTTATTAACTATGTTGTTTGCTTCATTGAGGAGTCAAAAAATATAAATTCCCTTTCTCTTCATAATCGCAAAGTTTGTTGGTTCATGAGTAGAAAATAAATCAAAATTCAACTTCAAATCAATAAGCTCTGAAATCTTCTACAAATCTCAAGATGAAGGAGTAGAAGTCGAGGAAGGGGGGATGGAGGAAAAAAAAGATGAAGAATGTAAAAATAAAAACAAACATTTTAAAGCTAATAATAATCAATTTCATAATAGAAGTTGAGGATGAGATGATACCAAATCTCATGTAGAATGATTTAAATGTCCTAAACATGATCACTATGCTTATAAATAATATATTTGGCTTCCTAATGATAAAGAAAAAAGGAATAAATCACATTTTGTTAAAAAAGTGAATGAGAAGAAATTTCATTGTTGGTTTTCCATGAAGAAAATAACATGAACTTAGAAATCTGGTATGTTGATGACGTTGTAGTAATCACATGAGTGGTGAATGTAAGTTTTTTTTTTTTGTTCTTATTTAAATGGGGATTTTCAGTCCACTGAAAGTTTAGGTGATTTATTTTCTATAGAAGTGAGGAGTAAAAGTGATATCAAAATGAAACCAAGAATGATATTATGGAAATAATATTTAATGTAATGTATGCCCTGGATTTGAAAAGTAACTTATTCAGCCAATTATAATAAAGAGGTTATATCATTACTTTTAAATAAGGTTCTTGTGAAATATATCATATTGTTAGAGGTGCTTTTCTGTTGTTGTATAGATGAATTCCAATAGGTTATTTCTGTTGAATATTGAAACGGTTAAGTTTTGCTTGGTAATTGAAATCAAAGACTCATCATGGTTATGACCATTTGAGTTTTGGAGAATTAAAACTTCTCAATCAAAAGAACATGGTTATAAGACTTCCTCAAATTCAAAATCTTTCCCAAGTATGCGAGGATTGTGTTGTTAACAAACAACATCGTTCTCTATTTCCTAATAACAAGTTATGGAGAACAAATGATGTGTTAGAGTTCGTACACTCAGATATTTACCGTATAATAAATTCATTTTCTAATTGAGGTAAAAATTATTTTATTACCTTTTATGAAGATTTTTCAAGGAAAACTTGGGTCCAATTTTTATAGGTCAACATTATTTGCATTTAAGATTTTTAAAACTTGAATTGAAAATGAGGTTAGAAAAATGTTAAAACCTCTACACTAATTGTGGTGGTAAGTATAGTTCAAAATATTTGGAAACTTTTTATGTAAAGCATGATATACGAAGAGAACTCATAACAGTTATACACCACAACAAAATGATGTATATGAAAGGAAGAACAAAACAATTTTGAATATAGTAAGGAGATTATTAACTTGAGGGACTGTTCAAAGAAATTTTGGCTTGAAACAATGAATTAAAGTGCTCATATCTTGAAAATATTTTCTTCGATCTAAATTTGAAGTGTTTTCTATGTTTAAAAAATTTATGACATGTTGAAAATAAGTTTCAAACCAATATTAAAATATTTTGCTTTGATTGTAATGGTGAATACTTGTCCCATAAGTTATAGGGGTATCTTTAACAAAAAGACATTGTGTCTGAATGCTCTTGTTCCAATATACCTTAACAAAATGATATTACAGAATGCAAGAACCATTACTTACTTAATATGACCAATCATTTTCTTTTTATGGTTATTGATTTAGAAGATTCTTTTTTTCGTTCTTTAAAACTCATCCTGAATATAGTGTTTTACATGTTTTTAGTCGTGTATGTTTTATTCATTTACCTCCATTTGAATGACATAAACTTGGGGCATACTTTGTTCATTATGTGTTTATGGGATATAGCCCCTCATAATGATTTCGTCTACTTTGATACTTCTAACCATCGTTTTCCCATATAAAAAAATGTGACATTATTTGATAATTAATTTTTGTTTCTTTATCCTTTTCCTATTTAGAATGATGTTGTTATTTTTTTCAAAGTTTTCTCTTTTGTCTCCATCTATTAAAAGTCATGTTCCCACCCTACCTTTTGACACTGATCCGCTTTGATATTGTTTGTGTTTTGACGATATAGTAGAATTTTTAAAGCACTTGATAGATATTCATGAGACAAGTTTGATTTCTCCAATACTTTGACTATTTCTCTCTTTGGCACATCTATTCCTACTTGTTACTCTTAGGTTGTTAACGATGTATGTTAGGAAAAGGTAATTAATAATGAACATGAGGTCTTTTAAGAAAATTTCACATTAGATATTGTCCCTTATCCTCCTAATATCAAACCAATAGGTTGCAAATGAGTTTATTATGCCAAGTTGATTTTTGATGATTCTCTTAATCATTACAAGGCTCAATTAGTTGCTCTAAGAAACAAGAAATAGTATGAAATTAATTATGATGAAATATTTGCAAAAAAAAACATCAAAATTGTTCTTTTTATTATTACCTCTTGTTGGCAAATTTTGGGTCATGTATATATATAATACATAATTTAAATGTGTTAGGGTCATTATTTATTAAGACAAATAATAAAGTGATCTAACTAAATTAAAATTTTTGCCAAAGGCATATGTCATGGAAATAAAATTGTGTAGAGACCATAGAGTAATTTCTAATTTGATGAGGAGCCGAATTAGAAATACTAAAACTTAAGTAATTAACCTAATTCTGGTTATTTAATGGGTCATGGTCCCCTTCTGGGAGCACACACACAGAACGTAAGTCTCAGTTCCTGTTTCTTTCTTTCTACCCCCATCAAGAGAGAAAATCCAGAGGAAAAATAAAGGTGCTCTTCAGGTGGAAGACCATAAGATCAATAGTGCTCTAAAAGGGATATCATCATTATGGCTAATTCAGGTACGCTTTCGCATTTAGTCTACAACATGTTTATGAGTATGAGATAATGTTTATGTTTGATCGTGAGAATCAAAATCAAGATCATAATTATTAGTTTACTAACAATGGTATCAGAACCACCCATACTTGATTCATGTTTGTCTTTTATAAATAAAATTTAAGAATTCAGAACCCTAGGTGGAGTATAATCTCCAATTTTTGTAAACCTTAAATTCAAATTTGGGGTTAAATCTCCTGGTTGTCTATCCGCTTCGCAACCACCAAACAATACAACCTTTACGATCTTCTAGAACCTTCTACACCACTCTAGTAGCAACCAAATTCTTCACTTTAGACACTCATAGGCAACTAGTTTCCATGGACTTGTACGGTCGGGCCCTTGCCACAATTTGTACCAGTTTCTTAAAACCCAATTCTTGGGTTCCTCGTCGCTCGAGTTCCTCACCGCCACGCCCTGCGGCTTGTCGGTCTTGGTCTAGGGCTTGAGAAGAGTGGGAATTGAAGTGGGGAAGCTGCAGAAGTTGCAGAGGAGGAGGATCTACATGAAGAGGACGAAGAGCATAATCCATGTGTGAGATACCTCTTCCCCTTCTGCGAATGCACCTTCGTTTTTGGTTTTCTGCAGGTCTGTGGAGGTGCATTTTGCAGTAGCGGTGTTTTGATCGCAGTGGCGGGCTTCCTCCATCAATAGTGGTTTTGTCTTCTCGTAGAGGTCTCGCATAGGTGGTCTGTGAGATTTGTTCGTGGCAGTGGATTCGCGGGTGGTTCAATTTTTGGTCCCAGCTTAATCATGATTATGATTGTGATGGGAAGATTGGGAATATTTTCTACACTCAAGATATGTATCTCGGTGAGGATGGACAACTCTCATGGTTCAATGCTGGAGTTAGAGTTGGTGTTGAAATTGGCCTTGGGATGTGCGTGGGGATAGGGATTGGTGTTGGATTGCTCATGCGGTGTTGATGGCAAAGTTCAGATGCAACTCCTTCATATATATTTAATTGACAAATTACAAAACAATCCAACTTAAAGTGCATATACATAAATTATAAATTTTTCCTTCTTTAGAATTATAAATATTCGGTTTTGCTATATAATTAATATATTCAAATTTTAGGTAGTTTAATATTTTTTTATGAGCAAATTGAGTCAAAAAGTCACCAAAGTAACCTCTCTTGAATAAATAGTTCATGAAAAATGTTAAATGTTTGTGTGTATTTATTATCCATGCGAGTATTGATCCATGCGAGTATTGATCGGCCTAAAGGAAGATAAATACTTGGTCAGGTTGCATACACACCTGTGACAATAAACACGTGATAATTATACGGTTTTGCATGTTGATAATAAAATCAATCCAAAGATAGATTTGTTATCGAACATGTCTTATTATCAGTGTTTGACCATTAACAAGATACCCCTAGCAGTTACTGTTACAAGACTTGATATTGACGGTGCATTGGGTGTCTTGAGATGGGTTAAACTATTATTTGAATATTTATAATTAATTATTTTTATAATGTGAGCATAATTAGTTTATTTCTTTTGTTCTAATCCAATTATAATTGCTTATGTATCTGCCAATTTAAATTTTATTCTGATCCTCAATGGAACAAATTTTAAGGATGGGAAAGAGAACATTGATATTATTCTTGGCTGCATGGATATGGATATTGCGTTAAGGACTGAGCAACCCCCTACTCCTACGGATTCTAGTACCTCTAAACAAAAGAGAGATTATGAGAAGTGGGATCGCTCAAATCGCATGAGCCTAATGATCATTAAGCGTGTTGAATTATTGGCAAACATACCAAAATTATCAATCACATTATAGTATTTCGATTAAATAAAAGTCGATCCCATGAGGAACAGTTTCAATGGAAATTCTCAATTATATGTTTACTAAGTGGATTAAAACAGAATGAGTTTTGCTTAAAGAGTCAAGTTGAACGTAAATAAAGAACTATAAATTGTTTAGAAAATATCAATTAAAGGCACTTAGGATTGACTTTCTTCCTTTTCTCTCTTTTGCAATGGTTATGTTCAATTAAGATCATCAATTTACCTAACAATGTTGATGTCACCTACTCAAATCATCCATGTTGATTTCTCACACATAAAATTCATAAGAAAACCTAATAAATGTTGGCTTCGCACACAATTAAGAGATTTTCCAGCATTAGGTTTAGGGTATTAAGCAATTGATACATTCATTCCATTCCTGACAATTAATGTAACAAATATTCTTACCATGATTTAGGGTTCAAGATATATTTTTCAATCATACCCCAAACATCAAGAATAAATCATTTCAAGGCACAAAAGATAAGAATAACAACATCAAAACATAGATTAATATCTCAAAATATCACCAAGATACAAAGGAGTTCAAAGGAAGTGCACCCAATCCCAAGAGAATGAAGTTAGCCACTCATGGTGGCTATTACAATGCTCTAAATCAGGAAGAAGTGAAGAATTGATTAAGATTGGACGAAACCCTAGCAGTAGTCGCGCCTCTTCTCCCAAAAACTCCACCCACCTTCTCAAAACACATCTTATCTTTTTATAGGAGAATTTGGATCTCGCGTCTTTCGCTCAAGCGAAATTGTGCTCGCTTGAGCGAGTAAGTTCTAGAAAAGTTTAACTAATTTCACTTAAGCGAGAATAATGATGCTTGAGCAAATGACTTCCAGAGAGTTTTATCTAATTTCCGCTCAAGCGAGAGTCTATCTCGCTCGAGCGACTTCCATGTTGAAAATCTTCCTCCTCTTTTCAGTTTTTGCTTCAATTATGTTGACAATTATGCTCATTGCTCTTGTATCAAGGTATTCTCGAATTTATCCTACATTGGGAGAAAAATATATTAGAATTGACATAAGTTAAGTGATTTCATAACAATTAAAAGTATAATTATATCAGTTTTTTACCACTTAACAAAGCGCAGCATCCCGGAGGTGTTTAGGGACACTGTTTCTGAAAACATCACAAGTGTAAAAGAATTCCTTTGTTGAAATTGAGCAGCGTTTTGCAAACAACGATAAGGCGGAGGCAAGCACTCTTCTTCAGAACTTGATCTCCATGAAATATCAGGGCAAAGGAAATATCAAGGAGTACATTATGAGCATGTCTAATATTGTTTTTAAACTCAAGGCACTAAAGCTTAAACTCTCAGAAGACTTGCTCATTCATTTGGTGTTAATTTCTCTTCCCACAACGTTTAATCAGTTTAAGGTATCTTACAACTGTCAGAAGGATAAATGGTCTCTTAATGAGCTCATTTCACACTGTATACAAGAAGAGGAAAGACTAAAGCAAGACAAGACAGAAAGTATTCATTTTGCAAGCACCTCCAAGGCTAAGGGCAAAAGAAAGAGATCAGAGGATCTCGAGAAGGAAGCTACTAAGGGTCCAAAACAAAAGAAACAAACTCAGTTAAACAAATATTTCTTTTGCAATAAGACTGGATACGTAAAGAAGAAATGTGTTAAATATCATGCTTGGTGTGAAAAGAAAGGTATGTTTCTTACTATGGTCTGTTCTGAAGTCAATTTAGCGTTAGTACCTAGTAACACTTGGTGGTTAGACTCAGGTGCAACTACTAACATCAGTGTTTCTATGAAGGATTGTCTAAACTACCGGAAGCCAACTGATTTTGAGAGATGGATATTCGTTGGAGATGGCAAATCGGTGGAGGTGGAGGCTATTGGGCATTCTAGATTTTTATTGTGTACTGATTTTTTATTTAGATTTGAAAGACACTTTTGTCGTGTCGTCATTTAGACGGAATTTAATTTCAGTTTCTTATTTAAACAAATCAAGTTATTCTTATTCATGTGGAAACAATGAATTTAGTTTATCTTTTAATTCAAATATTGTTAGAACTGGTTCACTTTTGGTATTTGTTGAACATTCAAGGACTTGATCTTGAACTTGATGGACATGAAGCTTGTTGATTTTGATGATGATTCAAGAACACAAGACTTAGAGTGTTAAAGACTTGTTTTATATTGTAATAACTCTGTTTTGATTAGATTGAGTCTGTATTATTAGAGTTTGAGATAGTCGGTACATAGTCTACACCTTAGATGCTTCAAAAAGCTCAAATTTATTAAAGAGGCTCGACTTTAATCGATTATTTGGTGAATTAATCAATTAAAACAGTGAGAAAAACCATTTTCTGTATCTGTTCACTGTTTTTATCGATTAACACCCCTGTTAATCGATTAATAGGCCTGTTAATCGATTAACAGGTCTTTTAATCGATTAAAACCGAGAGTTTTGGGGTTCTGTTGATTTTGGCTCTGTAATAATCGATTAACACTTCATTTAATTGATTATTTCAGTCATATTTTGATTTTTAACTTCAAATCAACCCCATTTTCGAAAACCCTATTTCCAAGAACCCTAGTTTCGAAATTCCCAATTCCCAAACCCTAATTTCTCTACTTAAGCTTCTCCATGGCACTCAGAAAGCAAGAACAACCTTTTTCATACAAAAGTTAAGTGTTGTGAGTGCCAGAGAACTGTTTGTTGCAAGAAAAAGGGGCTTTTTGGAACCTGGTGTGGGCTAGAAGCGATAAGAATCACTAAGTGGAGTTCTTAGTGGATTGTGTGTTGTGCCGTCTCTAGGGAAAGTTGTTCTTCATCTCTTGTGGATTTCAAGAGAGGTGTTTTCTTTACTTTATCTTTTCCATTGTAATTTGCTTGTAACAACTTGATTATAGTGACAACGTTAATCCTCTGTTTGAGTGATTAACAACTGGACGTAGGGTCTTTTGATCCGAACTAGTATAAATCTCCTGTGTAAGATTTCTTCTCTTCTCTATTTACATTTACACAGTTTTTTAATCGGTAAAATTTGGGGAAAATTTTGAAAACCTAATTTTTGTTAAGAAACCAATTCACCCCCCCTCTTGGTTTTTGTTCGACCACGCGAACATTCCGCTGCGCGATTCTAACAAGTGGTATCAGAGCTTGCTTTGATAGTCATTCAAAATTTTTGAAAATGGCCGGACAAAATCAAACTTTTGCTGAAGGTGCATCTATCAACAGACCCCCACTTTTTGCGGGTCAAAATTATCCCTTCTGAAAGGTAAGAATGCAAATCTTTTTAGAGTCTGTTGATACAGGCGTTTGGGACGCTATTTTCAACGGTCCATATGTTCCTAAAGTTTCTGAGAACGGTGTTGACGTTCCCAAACCTTTTTCTAGATGGACTACAGAGGAAAACAGAAAAGCACAATTTGACGTTAGGGCTAGAAATATAATATCATCTGCTTTAACCCTTGACAATTTTTACAGGATTTCTGTTTGTAAAAGTGCTCAGGAGATGTGGGAAATGCTAAGAATAACCTATGAAGGAACCGATGATAGTGACTCAAGTTTGGGGTCAAGCAATGCGGAAATTGAAGCAAATATTTGCTTATTGGCAAATGACATCATTTCTTCTGACTGTGAGGTAAGTGATTCCGACTCATCCTCAAGTGATGATGAAAACAACTATGATGAACTACAAAATGCATATAATGAATTGTTTAGTGTCTTTAAGAATTTGAAAAATGAATATAAAGTTGTGAAGAAGAGTTTAAGTGAATCCGAAAAGGAAATTGACTCATTAAAAACAAAAATCACATGTTTAGAAGAAAAGGAATCCTTAGAAACGAAAATTGTATGTTTATATGAGAATGATGATAAGAACATAGCATGTGTATCTTGTAAAGAATATGAATATGACATAGATATACTTAACCATTTGCTAGATAAAGCCGAAGAGGAGATAAGTAACATTAATAAAGATAAAGTTGTTATTGCTCAAACTAAAGTATACCATCATGTTCCTTTGAAAAAAGCCTAAGATTAAAAATAAAAGAGTATGGGTAGAAAAAGGAACTAGAGCATCTATGATTAGAAATGCATCATTTTCAAAAGTTACATCTAAAGCATGTTTTTATTGTATGAAACATGGTCATACTTCAAATAGATGTAAAATCAAACATTTTGGTGTTCCTAAAGGAAAATACATTTGGGTTCCTATTGTTAAATAATTTGTTATGTCTCTAACCCCAAGGACCCAAAAGTTGTGGGGACCTAAGTTTACTATGTTCTTGTTTTGTAGGAAACTTCCAAATCAAAGAAGTCTATGTGGTATCTTGATAGTGGATGCTCAAAACATATGACCGGTGATAAAACTAAATTTGTGAGTTTCAAAGCTAAGGAACAAGGATATGTAACTTATGGGGACAACAACAAAGGGAAGATTCTTGGAACTGGAAACATAGGTGGTGCAAACACTTTGGAGATTAAGGATGTGCTTCTTGTTGATGGACTAAAGCATAATCTCCTTAGCATAAGTCAACTATGTGACAAAGAATTTAAGGTAATTTTTGAAAGTAAATTTTGCACCATATATTTGATAGATTCCGAAAATGTAGAATTAAAAGACATTAGGCATAACAACATATATTTGATTGATTTGGATTATTTACATGATTCTAACATAACATGTTTAGTTGCTAAGGAAGAGAACCCTTGGTTATGGCATAAGAGAGCAGCTCATATAAATATGCATCATTTGAACAAATTGATTTCAAAAGACTTAGTTATTGGTTTGCCTAAGTTAAAATTTGAAAAAGATAGATTGTGTGATGCATGTCAAAAAGGTAAACAAGTAAAATCATCATTTAAATCAAAGAATGTTATTTCCACTTCAAAACCCCTAGAATTATTACATTTAGATTTATTTGGACCTTCTAGGATAAAAAGTTTTGGTGGAAATTATTATGGACTTGTGATTGTTGATGATTACTCTAGGTATACTTGGACATTTTTCCTAACTATGAAAAGTGAAGCCTTTAAAGTCTTTAGAAAATTTGCAAAACAAATTCAAAATGAGAAAGACTAAAGGATTAAAGTTTTAAGAAGTGACCATGGTGGTGAGTTTCAAAATGAAAAGTTTGAAAGTTATTGTGAAGAAAATGGAATATTACATAAATTTTCTGCTCCTAGGACTCCCCAACAAAATGGTGTAGTTGAAAGTAAAAATAGGTCAGTAGAGGAACTTGCTAGAACTATGTTAAATGAATCTAATGTTCCTAAGTATTTTTGGGCTGATGCGGTTAGTACTGCATGTTATGTTTTAAATAGAATGCTCATTAGGTTAATTATTAAATCTACTCCCTATGAATTGTTTAATGGTAGAAAGCCTAATGTTGCTCATTTGAAAATTTTTGGATGTAAGTGCTTTGTGTTAAATAATGGAAAGGACAACTTAGGAAAATTTGACTCTAAAGCTGATGAGGGCATTTTCTTAGGTTATTCATTAACTAGCAAGGCTTACAGGGTGTTTAATAGAAGAACTTTGAATATAGAAGAATCTATACATGTTACTTTTGATGAGATTGTAGACCTTGGGGGAAATCCTCTTGAGTCAAATAAAGAAATTGCAGGTGATGATGAATATATAAGAGAGGCTCTTGATGAATTATATTTGGAAGAAAATGAGCCTTCTCAAATGCATGAATTAGCAAAAGAATGGCAATCACCTAGAGGACTCTCAATGGACAATATCATAGGTGATATCTCAAAAGGGGTAAGAACTAGAAATATGACTAATTTCTGCATGTCTGTAGCTTTTGTGTCACAGATAGAACCCAAAAATGTTGAGGAAGCACTTAAAGATGACCAATGGTGCATAGCCATGCAAGAAGGACTTAACCAATTTGAAAGAAATCAAGTCAGGGAATTGATCCCAAGAGAAGAATCACATCAAGTTATTGGAACTGTTGAATATAGAGAAAATAGGGTTTGAAATTAATTTTCCTTGTGTATAAATCACACATAGGTTGGTCTATTTATAGTAGAGAGATACAACTAAAAGAGTAACTGAAAGTAACAGAATAAACAGAAGATATTGTTTGATATTGTGGTTACCAATATCTAACAATATCTTAACAATATCAAATAATATCTAAACAATATCTAACACTCCCCCTCAAGCTGGAGCATACAAATCATATGTGCCAAGCTTGTTACAAATATAATCAATTCTAGGACCCCGTAAAGATTTAGTAAAAATATCTGCTAACTGATCACTTGAGTTAACAAACTCAGTCTTGATATCTCCAGACATAATCTTTTCTCGAATAAAATGACAGTCAATCTCAATGTGTTTGGTCCTCTCATGAAAGACAGGATTAGAACTAATATGAAGAGCAGCCTGATTATCACACACAAGTGTCATTTGAGTGACATCTCCAAATTGTAACTCTCTAAGCAATTGCTTGAGCCAAACAAGTTCACAGGAAGCTGAGGCCATAGCTCTATATTCTGCTTCGCACCTGGATCTTGCCACAACACTTTGTTTCTTACTTTTTCATGAGATCAAGTTACCACCAATGGAGACACAATATCCAGATGTAGATCTTCTATCCGAAGGAGATCCTGCCCAATCGAGCATCCGAGTAGCAAACAACTCTTGTATGGTTATTAGAACCATATAACAATCCTTTTCCAGGAGATCCTTTAATATACTTCAAGATACGAATGACTGCATTCTAATGATCTTCACATGGTGAGTTAAGAAATTGACTTACCACACTGACTGCAAAGGAAATGTCAGGACGAGTAACTGTAAGATAATTCAATTTTCCAACCAATCTTCTATATTGCTCAGGATCAGATATAGGCTCCCCCTGATTTGGTAGAAGTTTAGTATTGGGATCCATGGGTGTATCAACAGACTTTGAACTCATCAACCCAGTTTCCTCCAAAATATCTATGGCATACTTCCTCTGAGATATAACAATACCATCATTGGACTGTGTCACCTCAATACCCAAGAAATATCTAAGTTTGCCAAGATCTTTGGTCTGAAAATAGTGACAGAGATGTTGTTTCAACTGAGAGATGTCATGGTTGTCACTACCTGTAAGAACAATGTCATCAACATATACTATCAAGTAAACACATCCAGCACTCGAGTGTCGATAAAAGACAGAGTGATCTGCTTCACACCGAGTCATACCAAATTGTTGAACAACCTTGCTAAACTTTCCAAACCAGGCCCTAGGAGACTGTTTTAGGCCATATAGGGATTTGCGAAGACGACATACCATCCCAGAAGACTCCCCCTGAGCAACAAACCCAGGAGGTTGCTCCATATAGATTTCTTCTTGCAAATCACCATTGAGGAAAGCATTTTTAACATCTAGTTGATAAAGAGGCCATTGTTGAAGAGTGGCCATGGCGATAAATAAACGAACAGAAGTCATCTTTGCCACAGGGGAAAAGGTATCTCCATAATCCAACCCAAAAATTTGAGTATAACCTTTGGCCACAAGACGTGCTTTGAGGCGATCAATAGTACCATCAGGTCCAACTTTGATAGCAAACACCCACCTGCAACCAACAACAGATTTCCCAGACGGTAACGAGACCAATTCCCAAGTTCCACTATTATGAAGAGCACTTAGTTCATCTAACATGGCCTGATGCCAACCAGGATGGGCTAAAGCTTCACGGACAGTTTTTGGAATGGTCACAGAAGAAAGAGAGGAAAGACATGTATAAAAAGGTAATGACAGTCGATGATAACTCATAGCAATATAATGGGGAGAGGGATTACGTGTAGAACGAATACCTTTTCGAAGGGCAATGGGAAGGTCAGACTCATGTGTCAGATCCGAAGGAGACAGAGTAGTTGGCACTTGAGTATAGTCACATGGTGGTGGTTGTGATTGGTTTCGAGAACTATAAATCTGAAGAGGCAGTGGAGAAGAAGCTGACTGCGGAGCAGGAACTAATGGTGAAGAAGAAGCTGACTGCGGAGCAGGAACTAATGGTGAAGAAGACACAGTTAGAGGGTCACAAACAACAGGAACATTAAATGTATTAGGAGTGTTGACAAGATTGGATGGAGACAGAGGTGAAGTTTGACTTTTAAAATAAAGAGACAACTCATCAAAGGTGACATCTTTTGACACAAAATAACGGTTAAGAGAAGGAGAAAAACATTTGTATCCTTTTTGTGATCTTGTAAACCCTAAGAAAACACATTTATGTGATCTAGGAGAAAGTTTGTCCAAACCAGAACTGAAATTATGAACAAAACATGTAGACCCGAAAACTTTTAGAGGTAAAGGATGAAGTGGTTCATGAGGGAATAAAATGGAATGAGGTATTTTATTATCTAAAATCGAAGAAGGCATGCGATTAATGAGATAACATGCAGTAAGAAGAGCATCACCCCAAAAATGTTGAGGAACATCTCCATGAATTAAAAGTGTGCGAGTTGTTTCAATAAGATGTCTATTTTTACGTTCAGCTACACCATTTTGTTGAGGTGTATAAGCACAAGAAGTTTGATGCAAAATACCGTGAGAAGCCATGAATTGTTTAAAAGAATGAGAAAGATATTCACGGCCATTATCACTACGCAAAACTCTAATAGAAACACCGAACTGAGTTTGAATTTCATTAAAAAAAGTTTGAAAGATATGAAATAATTCAGAACGATTTTTCATCAAAAATAACCAAGTGCATCTGGAATAATCATCAATGAAAGTAACAAAGTATTGAAAACCTAAAGTAGACTTAACGCGGCTAGGTCCCCAAATGTCAGAGTGAACCACGGCAAAAGGGGACGAAGCACCACGTGTGAAACTACGAGGAAAGGAAGTACGACTATGCTTGCCTAATTGACATGACTCACACGCCAAACTAGATAAGTTGGACAAGGCAGGGACAAGTTTCTGTAACTTGGCAAGACTTGGATGACCTAACTGAGCATGAAGAAGAGAGGGAGACTCCATAACTGTACTAACATGTGTAGAGGGACGGAGATAATAAAGACCATGAGACTCACATCCTGTGCCAATCACCTGTTTCGAACTCCGGTCCTGTAAACACACAGAATTGTTGGTAAAAGTAACAACACAATCAAGAGAACGAGTTAGACGACTGATGGACAACAGGTTAAAAGGAGACCCAGGGACATAAAGAACATTATCAATGGTTAAAGAAGGAAAAAGTTTAACCGTTCCAACACCATGAGATGATACTCTAGAGCCATCAGCCAGTGTAACAGAAGGTAAATGATTAGGAGAGGATAAAGAGGAGAACAAAGATTTGTTACCAGGTAATATGATCGGTGGCTCCTGAATCAAAAACCCAAGGACCAGGAGAAAATGATTGGGTCGGACCAGACGAAAATATGTATTTGTATGTGTGACAGATATAGTGGAACTAGAAGACTGTTGATCCTTATACCATTCGAGAAATTTGTTGAACATAGCAGACATGTCGGATGCAACAGAAGAAGGAAGATCCCCTGCAGATAAAGGTGGGGAAAGATTTGTCTGAACAACTACAGTAGACTGAGGAGGACGACCATGTAATGTATAAAACTTGTTAATCTTGTGACCTAACTTGCCACAATGTTCACACTTAGGACGCCCTTTTTCCTGTTTGCGAGGGCGAGCCCGGTCATCACGATGGGATGTCAACACAAAAGAATCGTTAACAAAATTGGAAATAGTGGAAGAAGTCATGAAGAGCGGGAGAACAAACCCAACTCCGATAGTGGTGATCTCAATGGCACGGTGGTCACCTGACCGAGACAAGCAAAATCATATGTCACCGGTAAAAAAAAAATGAAACTCCGGCGAATTCTCTGACAGCGGCGGACCCGGTGACTGCTCCAGCGGCAGCGGTGACAGTAACGTGAACTAGTACACCAGGTAAGTTCCCAGGAAAGAGAGGTGGGTCACTAATGGACACACTTAAATACCAAGTCTTTCCTTACCAGAACTTTCCTAAACATGCACTTTCACACTACCAAATAAAATTCAATGACAAAGATAATTCTTTTCTGATGTGGAGGATCAGTTTACCAGCAGCAGTGGGCGCGGCTCTAGTAGCGGTGGGGCGCTCCAATCGTGGACAAAAGGCGGAAAAAAAATTCAAGATAACCTTAAGCTCTGATACCATGTTGAATATAGAGAAAATAGGGTTTGAAATTAATTTTTCTTGTGTATAAATCACACATAGGTTGGTCTATTTATAGTAGAGAGATACAACTAAAAGAGTAACTGAAAGTAACAGAATAAACAGAAGATATTGTTTGATATTGTGGTTACCAATATCTAACAATATCTTAACAATATCAAATAATATCTAAACAATATCTAACAGGAACCAAATGGGTGTTTAGAAACAAACTTGATGAAGATGGAAACATAATAAAGAATAAAGCCAGACTTGTTGTCAAAGGCTATTGTCAGGAGGAAGGTATAGATTGTGATGAAACTTATGCTCCTGTTGCCAGGTTAGAGGCTATACGCCTACTTCTTGCTTATGCATCTGTGATGAAATTTAAATTATATCAAATGGATGTTAAGAGTGCATTTTTGAATGGTTTTATTAAAGAAGAAGTTTATGTGGAGCAACCCCCTGGTTTTGAAGATTTTAGTTATCCTAATCATATTTTTAAATTAAAGAAAGCATTATATGGGTTGAAACAAGCTCCTAGATCTTGGTATGAAAGGCTAAGTAGTTTCTTAACATCAAATTATTTTTCTAGAGGAAAAATTGACTTTAGTCTATTTATAAAGAAAGTTAAAGAACATATCTTATTGGTCCAGGTATATGTTGATGATATTATTTTTGGATCAACTGATAATTCGTTATGTGTAGAATTTGCTAAGATAATACAGGGAGAGTTTGAAATGTCTATGATGGGAGAATTGACATTCTTCCTTGGACTACAAATCAAGCAACTTAAAGATGGCATTTTCATCTCTCAAACCAAATATTGCAAAGAGATCCTTAAAAAGTTTGGAATGGACACCTCAAAGGAAGCTAACACACCCATGGGAACTTCATGCTATTTAGACAAGGATGAATCAGGTTTGGAAGTTAATCAATCTATGTATAGAGGTATGATAGGTTCACTGTTATACTTAACTGCAAGTAGACCTGATATTATGCATTATGTCTGTGTGTGTGCTAGATTTCAGGCCTGTCCAAAAGAATCTCACCTAATTGCAGTAAAACATATTTTAAAATACTTAAAAGGAACTATTGGTTTTGGTTTATGGTATCCATCTGATGTTTGTACTAGTTTAATAGGATATTCTGATGTTGATTATGGTGGATGAAAAATTGATAGGAAAAGCACTAGTGGGACATGTCATTTGTTAGGTTCATCCTTAGTATCTTGGCATTCTAAGAAACAGGCATGTGTTGCTTTATCTACCACTGAAGCTGAATATATTGCAGCTGGTAATTGTTATGCTCAAATTTTGTGGATGAAACAACAGTTCAAAGATTATAGTATATTTTTAAATGACATACCTTTGATGTATGATAATACGAGTGCAATCAATCTTACTAAGAATCCAATAATGCACTCTAGGACTAAGTACATAGAAATTAGACATCACTTTTTGAGAGATCATATCAACAAAGGAAACTGTAAAATAGAGTACATTGATACAAAGCATCAATTAGCAGATATTTTTACTAAGCCTCTACCCAAGGATAGATTCTATGATCTTATAAGAGACTTAGGGATACTAGAAATAGCTTAAATTCTGCTTAATCAGACAGTTTTTGGATGACTGTAAGGATATAATTCATTATACAGGATGTTAATAGTTTATCATGTGTAAAAACCTCAAAAATTTGATGAACTATCTGGAATAATCGATTAATTGGAGTTATAATCGATTATTTGCATCAAAAACACCCAAAACATGACATTCCTCTCTGGAATAATCGATTAATTCGTCCATTAATCGATTAAAACCAGTGTTAATCGATTAACAACTCAAATTAATCGATTAAATGGGTCTGGAAGTGGTTTAATCGATTAATTTGAGTTTTAATCGATTAAACCTGGCAAGTTTGGATTCCTAGCCGTTGCCAATGGCTCTCTTGACCCTTATTCATTTCCATATGACCGTTAGACATGCTTGGTTATAAATAGGGACCTCCATTTCACTTCTACTCACTTCTATCTCTTGAAATCAAGCTTTCTTGCCTTACTCTAGCAATCTTGCCCTCTTCTCACTTAAATTGTTCTCTAAAATCTTCTTGTTACTTTTCTAATCCTTCAATGGCCTCCTCTTCTCGTGCAAAAATCCCCACTAGAAGAAGATCTGCACCCTCATCTCAACCCCGTCCTAATTCTGTAGAAGGATGGATTTCTGATGCAGACGGCCAACAAGAATTTCTGTCCTATTAGAAGGAACGTGCTATTATTTCTCCTAAGTTCCTTATTGGTGAGCAGTTCATCAATAGGGGATTCAATTTTCCCAACCTTCTTGAAATTCAAGGAGTTCTTCCCTTCATCCAAATGCAAGGTACATATTATCCTGACTTAGTTAGGGTATTTTACTCTAGGTTCAAATTTAGAGATCAAATTGCTACCTCTAGAGTAAAGGGTGTCACAATTATTCTTGACGATGATATTTGGGAAAACGTTGCTCACTTTCCTATTAGAGAAGATGCTATTAATGTGTATGGTGAGTTAGATGATTTTGACAGGTTCTTAGCTTACCGTTCTTTTCTGCGAAATCCCTCCATGGAGATTGGACGTCTCCTTCTTGCTGGACCTTTGAAGAAGGAGGAACGCATGATTCTTCATCTACTTGTCTGGATCCTATGTCCCCGGGCTACGAATCATGCTCAATGTTCTTCAATTGATCTTCGTATTATTCATGCCATAATGAATAATGAGCCTTTAGATTGGGGTGTAATTGTCTCCATGACTATGTTAAAAACCAAACGTCATCCCACATTCAAAATTCCATATGCCCTCCTTGTTTCTCGCATTCTTGAATACAAGGGAGTAAATGTCGAAGGTGAACAAACAGTACGTACAAATAACTTAAATCGCATGCTAGACAGCACACTAATTCAACTCCAAATGGTGCGTGCCAACGACATTTATGTTCACAAGGATGACGTTCCGAACCAAGGTGACGATAATGAAGATTCTGATGAAGATATGCCTCCTGCTGCTGAGTTTCCCTCGGATCAAATCCAAAGTGTTGGAATTTCCTCTACTCATCATGAAACCCGACAATCCATGGAAGACATGTTATCAGACATGAATCAGAGAATGCAGTCATTCTTCACTCTTTCTGGAGTACGGCATGAGGAAATAATTCGTCGTATATCTGATGTAGATGATAAAGTGTGCCGTTTAGAAAATAGGTTTGATGCACACTTAGTGAAGAATTTTAAATTTGTAATTATTTTTTCTTATATTGTAATGAATGCTTATGTCTGAAATAAAATGTGGTATTCTGTTATTGCTTTGATTGAGGGGGAGTTTTCTCTAAGTTATGCATATTTTGAGGGGGAGCTCTTATGTTTGTAATAAAAGAATTATTTTTTATTCTAATCAAAATAGGGGGAGAAAATATTTAAAGCCTAATATGATTGTTTTTAAATATTATCTGGTATGTTTAATGTGTTTGTTAGTATGACAGATAAAACAGGTTATTACAAGGCTTTAAAAGATAATTTTGATCATCATCAAAAAGGGGGAGATTGTTGAACATTCAAGGACTTGATGTTGAACTTGATGGACATGAAGCTTGTTGATTTTGATGATGATTCAAGAACACAAGACTTAGAGTGTTGAAGACTTGTTTTATATTGTAATAACTCTGTTTTGATTAGATTGAGTCTGTATTATTAGAGTTTGAGATAGCCGGTACATAGTCTACACCTTAGATGCTTCAAAAAGCTCAAATTTATTAAAGAGGCTCGGCTTTAATCGATTATTTGGTGAATTAATCGATTAAAACAGTGAGAAAAACCATTTTCTGTATCTGTTCACTGTTTTAATCGATTAACAGGCCTGTTAATCGATTAACAGGTCTTTTAATCGATTAAAACAAAGAGTTTTGGGGTTCTGTTGATTTTGGCCCTGTAACAATCAATTAACACTTCATTAAATCGATTATTTCAGTCAGATTTTGATTTTTAACTTCAAATCAACCCTATTTTCGAAAACCATATTTCCAAGAACCCTAGTTTCGAAATTCCCAATTCCCAAACCCTAATTTCTCTACTTAAGCTTCTCCATGGCACTCAGAAAGCAAGAACAACCTTTTTCATACAAAAGTTAAGTGTTGTGAGTGCCAGAGAACTATTTGTTGCAAGAAAAAGGGGCTTTTGGAACCTGGTGTGGGCTAGAAGCGATAAGAATCACTAAGTGGAGTTCTTAGTGGATTGTGTGTTGTGCCGTCTCTAGGGAAAGTTGTTCTTCATCTCTTGTGGTTTTCAAGAGAGGTGTTTTCTTTACTTTATATTTTCCATTGTAATTTGTTTGTAACAACTTGATTATAGTGACAGTGTTAATCCTCTGTTTGAGTGATTAGCAACTAGACATAGGGTCTTTTGATCCGAACTAGTATAAATCTCCTGTGTAAGATTTCTTCTCTTCTCTATTTACATTTACACAGTTTTTTAATCGGTAAAATTTGGGGAAAATTTTGAAAACCTAATTTTTGTTAAGAAACCAATTCACCCCCCCTCTTGGTTTTTGTACGACCACGCGAACATTCTGCTGCACGATTCTAACAGTATTTGCTTGATATTATGGTCACCTATAATGAAATTCTTAATACAGAATCTTGTGGTTCTAGATGTAAAATTGACAATACTTACTCAGGTGAATTATGGCATAGGCGCTCAGGTCACAATCTAATCGTGGTGCTTGGGCTTGTGTTACACTCTTAAAGATATGGTAAGGAGTATGATTTGTCATTCCACCTTACCGGAATCACTCTGGGGAGAGACACTAAAGACGGCATCTTATATTCTAAACAGAGTATCAACTGAAGAAGCTACCAAAACACCTTATGAGCTTTGGACTGGGCGATAGCCTAGTCTGAAGCATTTCCATGTGTGGGGTTGTCCAGCTGAGGCAAGGCCTTATAAGCCAAATGAAAAAAAATTGAACTCCCGAACAGTAAGTAGTTATTTTATTGGTTATGCTAAAAGATCCAGGGGATATAAATTTTATGATCTCACATTAAAGACAATTTTTGAGACAGGAACTGCTACGTTGTTTGAGGATATTGAGTTTGGGGGGAAGAGTAAGATTAGGAACTTTGTCTTCGAGGAAGAATCAGTAACAATTCCAGAACCGATTCAAACAGTTACTTTTGATAAAGTAAGTTCAGAACCTCCACAAGACATTGATGATGAACCCTATACTCAAGATGATTTGGTTGTCCGTCAAGAACAAACTCAAGATCCTCAAGAACCTGTGCATCATGAGCCAATAACTTTGCGGAGATCCACTAACAATAGTATGATGGAAGATGACCCAGTTAACCTCCGTCATGCCATGCAAAGTTTGACATGCATGAATGTAAATTCGGGGATACTCTAGTTGCTAAAGGAGACAAGTTTAGTCTCAATCAGTGCCCAAAGGGGAATTTGGAAATAGAGGAAATGCAAAAGATTCTCTATGCATCAGCTATAGGGGCTTTGATGTATGTCCAAGTATGTACGCGTCCAGACATAACATGCATAGTTGGGGTTCTAGGTAGATATTTAAGCAATCCAGGAATGGACCAATGGAAAGCAGCCAAAAAGGGTCATGAGATATTTAAAGAGAACAAAAGATTATATGCTCACATACAGGAGGTCAGACCAGTTAGAGATCGCTGGGTTTTCTAACTCAGACTTTGCAAGATGTCAAGATAGCTTGAAATCCACTTCAGGTTACATTTTCATGTTGGCAGGTGGTGCGGTTTCTTGGTGAAGTGTCAAACAAACCCTTACAGCTTCATCCACTATGACAGCAGAATTTGTAGCATGCTATGAGGCATCAAATCATGGAATATGGCTGAGAAATTTTATCACAAGGCTGCAAATTGTGAAAGGCATTGAAAGATCACTTAAGTTATATTGTAACAACAAATCAACTATATTGTATTTCAACAACGATAAAAGTTCAACTAAGTCAAAGCACATCGACATTAAGTTCCTAGTTGTTAAAGAAAGAGTGCAGAGTGGACAGATTTCCATAGAACAATTAGGGACAACCTCCATGATAACAGATCATCTAACTAAAGGACTTCAACCCAAGGTCTTTCATGAGCATGTTGCTCACATAGGTGTTTTATAGTTTGAGGAATTTGTGGTTTAGTGGGAGTTAGCCATTTTCATATATTTTATGTTCTATATTTAATTTCATGTATGTATACATTAATTTTTTGGATATATTTGGTTATCTATAGATATGCGATTTTTCGTTTATTCATTACACTTTGTACATTAAGGTTATTATATCGAGCTCGATAAGTTAAAGTTTGGACCAGTTATATAGACGTGTACAGATCACCTTCACGTAATTTTTCATGCTACACATTTCATGATGAATCCATGTCATTTGGTTATGTCAGGATTAGTAATCATTATTGGTTTTAGTTGCGACAATGCAATGAAAAACTGGTTTGGTTTTATAGCCTGATATGATCAATGGACGGGACTTTTGGAGTATGCTAAAGGAATATAATGACAATTTTGAGCTCATAAAGTCTAACATATTTGTAAGGTTATAAGGACATATATATTTGTGACCAATGGGAGATTGTTGGCAAATTTTGGGTCATGTATATATATGATACATAATTTAAATGTGTTATGATCATTATTTATTAAGCCAAATAATAAAGTGATTTGAATAAATTAAAATTTTGGCTAAAGTCATGTCATGAAAATAAAATTGTTTAGAGATCATAGAGTAATTTCTAATTTGATGAGAAGTCAAATTAAAAATACTTAAACTTAAGTAATTAACCTAATTCTGGTTATTTAATGGGTCATGGTCCCCTTCTGGGAGCACACACAGAACGTAAGTCTCAGTTCTCGTTCCTTTTTTTCTATCTCCATCAAGAGAGAAAATCCAGAGTGAAAATAAAGGTGTTCTTCAGGTGGAAGACCATAAGATCAATATTGCTCTAAAAGGGACATCATCATTATGGTTAATTCAGGTACACTTTCGCATTCGAGTCTACAACATGTTTATCAGGTATGAGATAATGTTTATGTTTGATAGTTAGAATCAAAATCAGGATCATAATTATTAGTTTACTAACACTTCTAACTATTGATCTCTTCATTAAATACTTTATTAAATATGTGAAAAACGTAGTTCTTTTTATATTAAAAATAATGATAATGTTAATTTTGAATTTTTTTTTACACATAATAGTATTTAAAAGGTAATACAAATAAAATATTGAAAACTTTATTTTATTTCTCTTGATTGATGAATACTATTTAACAAAATTAATTTTATTAATAATTTATGATAAGTGATAATTTATTTTTCACTTAATCTCGTGTACATATAAGTGTTTCACACGTCAACATGGAAAATGAGTTATCAATTGTAAAATATCCACGAACATCACATTATTTTAAAATGCTTGTTAATACATCTAAACATGAAGACGGCATATGGCATATGTTAATCTTTCTAAGATTAATATTCACTACGAGAAGTGTTACACGTTTTTAGAGATTTAAAAGAACATTCATCTAATATATTTTTAAGAGAATGAGTTTCATTTTTATGTATAATGAACCTAAAAAAGAGTAAATCATCAACTATATAAAAATGTTATTGGTATAAATTATAGTTATTTTAATTTGTGATTAAATAACAAATAAAACGGATATTTTAGCATAGACACTACAGAAATTTTCTCAAAATAATGAAAATATAAACTTTTGAAACTTTAATTGAGAAGATTTAAAAGATTTATTCAAAATAGAATATAACTTCAAATTTACAAATATTTCATAGATAAATTGTATCTTAACCACTTTGGAGTATAATAATATAAAAAACTATTGGCAAAGAGCATATATTAATAATAAATTCAAATAGTGTACCTTAATTATAGATTATTATTCCAAATAAGATTGACTATGCAATATACAACGTGATTCAAATTAGTTAATGCAAAGATCTTTCATGCATTATATTGAAACTCTTATAATTCTCCCCAAACCAAAAGTAGTGTTATTCAATGGTACTTAATGGTACTTACAAAAACTATTATTTTTCAATCTATAGGTGTTAATCATACTCAGATAGAAACATGAGTGCTGTCTATGAAAAATCTTGTAACAGGCTTTGGCAATGGAAAAGGATGAAGTATCTGTTTTTTGTAATTGGGAAACAAAAATGGGAGAGGTATGGAAGACCGTTATTTTAGGTAATTGTCTCCCTAACAGCTTCCATTGGTTTTAACAGCAAATGTTTCTTCTATTTTCGGCTAATTGAGTTCCACCTTTCACATTCTCTTTTCTTTCCTTTGCAAACGTGCCACTGAGAGAGAGACACGCTGAGAGAAAGATCTTGGTCTCGTCCCCAACCAAGGTCATGATCTTCCTCCTTCTTCCCACGTTCTAAGTTCCTGACTTTTTCTTTCTTATTCCACACCCACTTTTTATTTTTTTTTTTGTTTGATCTTCAGCAGCATTACAGATTGCACAAACTTGGTTGTTTTTTTTACATTGATCTGCATGCTGTTGGGTTGTTAACAAGGACAAGAGAAAACAAAAAAACAAAAAAAAAAAGCATAAAGGAAAGAAAATTACCAACATGGCTACTCGATCATTTTCTCATTTTGTTGAGCAAGAAATGGGGAAGTTCTCACATTTTGTGATCTATGTGTTGCTTGAATGGGTGCTGATATTCATACTGTTCCTTGATGGGTTTCTTGCATTTGTGGCAAATGAGTATGCAAGATTCTTTGAATTGCATATCCCTTGCTGGCTGTGCACCAGGTTTGATCATGTTATGGTTCACAGAAATCCTGATTTCTATTACAACGAATCTGTGTGTGAGGCTCACAAGAAGGACATGTCGTCTTTGGCATTTTGTCACAACCACAAGAAGCTCTCCGACATAAGGAAGATGTGTGAGGGGTGCCTACTTTCATTTGCAACGGAGAAGGAATCGGATTGTGACACCTACAAGTCCCTTGTGGGGATTTTGCATAAGGATTTGGAGTGCTTTGTTCAGGAAGGCCAACCCATTCAATTGAGTTTGAAGGATGAAGGGTTCATACCGTTTGAGAGAAACAACAATCAAAAGTGTTCATGTTGTGGAGAGCCTTTGAAAATGAAGACTTCCTATGCAAAAGTGAAGCACTCCGCATCATTTTCGCGAGCCCCGAATCCTTCACCGCGAGCTTTCCCATTTTCATCGTTAAAAAGTGATATTCCTCATTCTCTAGAATTGCCTCACATGAGGTACAGAGAACTCAAGTTTACGTCAGATCACGATTCCGAGCTTCAAGAGGATGAGTATGGCTACCATGTTAATAGTCCGAATGTTAAATGTGAGTATATATAAAACTAGATTTTCTTTGGAGTTTGCATTAAATTTGATATGTTAAACGAGTTTCCTGATACCATGCTTATGTAGATAGATTACAACAAAAAAATATATATCTTTCTGACAATATTACAGTTTTTATTGCTCTACATATGCTTTATAAGGACTGGGGAAACACAGTAAAACAATTTCAGCATTTGTCAAAAAACTTTATTGATATTATTTCAATGAATCCCACTTTTAATTAGTTGTGCCTATAGATACTGAACTTATACTAGATCTACTCATGACTGAAAATATGACATCTTCTAATTGGGGTACAAAATAATTTTTTTTTTCCTATACAGTAAGGGAAGACAACAAATCTACCAACATACCTTCTATGTTGTCAGAAGTTGATGATTTGAATGATGAGTCCAGCAAATACACCCCAACTTTTACAAGGGGCAATAAGTTCTTTGGAATCCCACTCACCGATTCTGCAAACAACAGTCCCAGATGGACCTACAAATTTAGCAGGAAATCACCACTGGAGAAGACAGAATTTGCCTCTGACTCTAATGAGGTAACACCCCAAATTGATTTTGAAGATGCAGTCTTAAACAATTTGAAGAGACAAGTTCGTTTGGATCGCAAATCACTCATGGCTTTGTACATGGAGCTAGATGAAGAAAGAAGTGCTTCAGCTATTGCTGCCAACAATGCAATGGCCATGATCACCCGGCTACAGGCTGAAAAGGCAGCGGTGCAAATGGAGGCTTTGCAGTATCAGAGAATGATGGAGGAGCAGGCTGAGTATGATGAAGAAGCCCTGGAAGCAAGTAATGAATTGCTTGTCAAAAGAGAGGAAGAACTAAAAGCTTTAGAAGCTGAATTGGAGATTTATAGGAAACAATATGGATGCTTAGCACAAGGACATGCTTCTAGTAGGGAAACTAACTCTTCTCTTGGTACTAGCTCTTCATTCAGGCTCAATGAAGGTCATGATAATGGAGAAGAAAAGGGCCTCAATTCTAATCAAGCTGTGTCATCTCATACAGAAAATGGAGGGATAAGACGCAATGAATCAATCAAAGACTTTAAAGCAGAGAGAGCATACCGTTTTGGCCGGATGAGGAAAGTAGAAAATAGAATACCCGTTGAAGAAAGTGGAATTAATTCCTTACTTAAAGCCTCTGACACTTTTAATAATTTAGATAATGAGACAGGTAACATAGCAGGCATGCCTTCATGAATAGGTATTATAATTCTGATAATTATTAGAGATAACATTTAGTTTAGTTTAGTTCTCCAAAGTTACATTACCGCATTAGCCCCTTGAAAAATTTGGTTCCTTAAGTTTCTCCCTCAAGGATTTAAACTGTCATTGTGTTAGTTCTTCAAAGATTTTGAACCTGTTTGAACAAACTTCTCCCTAAACACTTACAAGAAAGAAGAATTAAAAGACAATATTAAATGACTTTTTTCATAACTAATTTTAACTTGTGAGAAGTTCATTACATTTATTCTTTCTATTTTGTTTTTCTAAATACTTATGGAGAAGTTTGTCCAAACAGATCCCTTATCACAAATTTCTTCTGCTGACATTATATAGAGAAAACTAATTTGATAACAATTGCAGAAGACTAACATTGTGACATTTTACATCACCACAGGACTAATTTGGTCACTAATTTGAGAAAAAAAGGGTGGTGATACATGTGACTTTAAAGGACTAATCTATGAGGATTTCTCTATTATTGTGGTTATTAACATTCCTCTCAATGCTTGCAATGCAACAGGAAAAGGAGGCGAAGTCTTTCTACCAAAAGAACTGTCTTTTCTTACTGAAAGGGTGAAGGCTCTGGAAGCCAACAGTGGATTCTTAGACCTTGTTTCCAATAAAGATAAGAAAGATAGTGAAGGTACCAAAATTTTGACAGAGATATCACATAATCTAGAGAAACTCAGTCACCTTGTTTTGACCTCCTTTGAGGTAGAGAATGCATGATGCCTACTTTTCTTTTATAGTAACTGGCTCTTTAAGTGTACTGGAGCCAAATGGTCATGCCTAGAATGAAGACAATTGAATTTCATGAGGCTCAGTCTATAGAAAGACAAAAAATGTCTAGCTTGTGGTCAAGATTGGGAGTTATTCTGACACTAAGATCCTGTGCCAAGTGTCAGCTCAAGTGTTGAAAGCATGAATGATTTTCTTTTGCCTCAAGAATGTCTCTGTAAAATATTTAACTTGCTCAAATGTCAAAGACTTATAAACTCAGAGCATGTCTTGTGATAGGATTTTAAGATCCCGATTTCTAGGCTTTTCTAGCTTTACTAGGATCATTTGGACAAACATGTCTAGGGTTTGCTTGTTTTTATGACTACTATTGTCAACCGTTCCTTCATTTTTTTTATTTAGTACGTGTACTCTCTCTCATGGAAGAAATGGAAAATATATATATTCCATGAAAACATTCATAAAAACTCACTAATCAAATTCATTTTCCCAAATCATTCAAATTTCATGAAAACCTTGACTAGTTTTCTTTTCCTACCATCCCCATACTACACTGTTTTC
Organism: Sphenostylis stenocarpa; assembly: GCA_963425845.1. Taxonomy (NCBI): domain Eukaryota; kingdom Viridiplantae; phylum Streptophyta; class Magnoliopsida; order Fabales; family Fabaceae; genus Sphenostylis; species Sphenostylis stenocarpa. The sequence goes on from OY731406.1 coordinate 53,741,754, forward strand.
ATTTCGTGAAATACTATATAAACCTATTTTCGTTTATGAAACTTGATATATTTCCAGTTCAAAGAGATTTGGTTTAAGTAGGTTCATAAGCGGTTAAGCTTTTCTGATTACTCTAATGGTGTATGTGCGAAACTAGGACTTTACCTCACAAAATTACCAGTTGTAATTAAGAAGATAAAATAGTAGAAAGAAAGAAGTTAAGAAGATCCTACACTGAATTTTTTTTAACCCTTTTTCACAATACTCTTTCTTGATGATTGGCAAGGCTACAACTTAAATAAAAGGAAGAATGAAGAACACTGGCCAACGTATTCCAAAGAAAATAAACAAAAATATCCAATGTCTTACTAAATTGTCTCCGATAATAATGTCAACATTTTCTTTGTCTGTGACTGCATCAGCCATATTTATCACCAATTTTCTGCAACGAAATCGTGACAGCAATTTAAAGTCTTGAAAAAATCTTAAAAATGACAAATGATGATTACCTCAAAGCATGAATTTAGTGAAAATAATAATTTAGTTGTTGTGTTTTAGACACCCTTAATGATCATAACTCAAACGGTAGCCTCGAATCCAAGTAAAAAGGGATTTGTCACTTCTTTCACAGTTTAACATAGAAAAAATTAGATTTTAAGTTGTATTATGATGCATTGATATTTAGTTTAATCTTTTATTACACAAATCATCTAAATAAAATTCTATATTTAACTAAAACAGCGTCTATCAAAAACATTTTAAAATTACAACACAGAACATATATAACGAAGCCTAAAAATATTATTATAAAACAAAACATTTTAATCAGACCGGAAAAAAAAACTAGAAAATCTATTTACATGGTTTTAAAAAATAAATTGGTAGCTTTAACCGGTAACATAAGGTCGCGCATCAAAAGCAAATAAAAGGACACGCAACGAGAACTATGGAGAAATAATATTAATAAATAAAATTTATTTGAATGAAGAATAAAAGCGAGAAAAAAGATGCGAACGCAGATGATGATTGCACAGTGTTGCAGCAGAGCTGCGTGTGGGCAATTGAGGATGAGCACCACCACCACTCCCACCCACGACGATCTGGACGCCATTTTCAAACAAAAGCGCTTACTCCGAACGCAGGTCAGAAAAACCCTCAAGTCCATCCAACCCTCCCTCAGATCTCACCAAGGTATAAATCTGTGTGTCTAAGACAGTGTTTGTTTTTTCGGATTAAAAGTTCTTTCTGTTTATTCAACTTTCACTATTTTCCAGATAATGCAATACAAGATATAGTTCTGGAAGCTCCGTGGTTCAAATCCAGTCGCAGGCTTTGCGCGTACATAAGCTGCGCTGCCCTACGCGAAGTCGACACATTCAAAATCTTGTCACAGATTTTGCAAAATAATACTAATGGGGCTGGTACAATCGTTGAATTAAACGCAATTATATATATTTTCTGTTCATAGGATATGCGTTCTGCACTTCTGAAGCGCTTCCTCTGAACATTGTTGAGTGTGTGCAGGTGGGAAAAAGCTATATGTGCCGCGCGTGGAGGATAAAAATAGTCACATGCGAATGCTCCACATATCTCGAATTGATGATCTGATTGTGAACTCAATGGACATTTTGGAACCTGCTCCGGTTGATGCTGATGGAAATGCGCGTGAAGATGGTACTTCTCTTGCCCTTCTTTGTTTTTTGGTTTTGCTCTTTCAGTAAATAGAGCTAAGTTTTTATACAATAATGTGTGAGTTTGTTGATTTTTGTGGTACGTTGCATGATGGTTTTGTACTTTTTCATCGACTGCTGAATTCATTCTTAGAAATGGATCCCTGTATTCGCCCTTTTATTTGTTGAAACAGTTGGATGAAGATCAAACAGAGTATATTTAGTATTATGTTTTAAGTGAGATATATTGATGTAAAATGAGTCGTCTGATCTTCCAACCATTTTGTTTTTCTGAATGGGTGGTTTCGATCTTCTTGCTGCTTCAACATTTTTTAAAATTGCAATTATGGTTATGGATTGTCTGTGATTTTAAATAGGGGGAATTGCAATCAAATGCGGCTAATTTTGGCCGGACTTTACTTATCTTCCGGTGGAGCTGCACCATGTCCATGGATAAAATCCTTGGTGTAGCCTTAACTGGGGGAATTTGTTAAAATATTGTGGTTTAGCTTCATAGGGTATATAGAAACGATCTGCTTAACTTTTGGACTGAAGTTTCAAATGCCACTATTATCAGGCCATACCCTATAACAGTACGTGAGAATAGGTTTTGGGCACTTATCTACTTATCCTCCTTTTGATGTTAAATTTTGACAGACATCTGGTTTTTCTTGGGTCAATGTGAACAGTGTCTTCTTGACATAAATTTATATTTTGTTTTGCATATTCTTATTGAGGTTTCTTCAGTTAAAAAGATGTGAGCGCTTTTGATTTTTTGTTTTTTTTTTTTAATGCAAAAACATGTAAAGCTTCACAATGACATAACTTTTACAAAGCCGCTTCCACTGGACTGGATAAAAGTTATGTGCATCCTTCTTTTCCTTATGTTGGCTACTTTTTTTTCATTTAATTTTATTTTTCTGATTCTTGTAGGGTTGACTTTCATTTGATGTATTTTCTTGTAATCCTGATTGGCAATAATATCAACAACCATTTGAAAGATCTTTTTGGTACAGTTATGCAGGCAAATAATCCAGTTGACTTGTTCCTTTTACCAGGTGGTTTCTCATTTCACAACTGTTATGGTTTTAGTTTGAATCTAGCTGATCATTTTCTATTATTTTTCTTCTCAGGACTTGCATTTGACAGAGCTGGAAGACGTTTAGGTCGTGGGGGAGGGTATGGTTTTTATATTTATTTCTTCTGCCTAAACTAAAGAGTTGAAATTTGTCTCATTCTATAAATTCAGAATTCGAAGTTGTACTAAATTTTTTTTAACTAAATTAATAATTCTGTCCTGTCTTACGTTACTAACCATTGCCAAAACTCTGTTTTTTAGAGGGTGACTAGTTCACAAACTCTTATGCTTCACTTATTAAATCCTAAATTATACTATTTTAACACAAATTGATATAAAATCATTGTTCAAGTTTGTTACAGTTAATATTCACCTTCTGCAGTTACTATGATACCTTCCTGAAGAATTACCAAGACTTGGCAAAGACGCGGAATTGGAAGCAACCCTTGCTTGGTATGCAGTTCTTCCTTGTATAATACATAATTTTGGTTGAACCAAACCTCCAAAAATGTGTCATATGATCTACTAATTTGGCTTTGATTTGCAGTTGCACTGTCATATTCTGAACAAATACTGGATGAAGGACTAATACCAATTACTTCGGCTGATCTTCCGGTTGATGCTCTTGTATCTCCTGAAGGTGTGATTCACATCAGTACAGCTGCCTTAAACAGGTATCACTGAACTCAACAAACTCAATTACTTTGGGAATTTGTTAACAATTGGCCTTAGGATCCAAGTTAAGGAATTATTATATAAAGGTAAAAAGAGCAATCCAGTGCACTCGTGGGATCTAAGGAAGGTAGATGGATAAAGCCTTACCAAGTTACCAGGCATGGCAGAGAGACTGGTGTCTAGATTTGAACTTGTGATCTCCAAGTCAGATAGGCAGCAATCTTACTAACATACCAAGTCTCACCCCCTAGTCATTAAAGCATTTAGTATCTTGTAAATCCAGAAAGTCTTCAATGTTTTCTTCTTCTCTAAGCTATCACGAGGATTTGTTTATTATGTGATATTGTTAATGGAGAGTATTAAATATTTCTTCAACAATGCCCTAAGAGCATTGGTTAACAGCTCCATTCATTTTTTGCTATGTTGAATTCGGCCAAATTTATTCACTTTAACCTGTGAACAATTCCAGAATGGATCTCTGAAACAGTGACACTGGACTTCATAGCTGATCCGGAACATTTTCAACACTGCATCTTCAATAAATTTTTGTGGTTCCTGAAGTTGAAGGCATCACAGGATTTGGATCTGGGGTTTTGTAGAAGTAGAGTTTAACCAATTCATCGAGTGATATTGAATGATTTCATCCATCCTTGACCGATGGGAAGTTTCACTACTCTATTCATCTCAAATTCAGAATGCTTTAATGTTTGAACTGTGAAGTTTGAAGTTTACATTCCTAAAGCACATGTGTTTCAGCAAGAATGGCTATACTTTAACTTGTACGTTTAATTTAAAAGACACTTTAGTGCTTACTGGGATCGAGAATACGTTTCCTAATGGGAACAAGGAGTCAAATGCCATTTCAGAGCAAGATGTGTGAAAAAATGGAACCATTTCCTAGGTGTAATGTCTACTTTGTTAAGAGTGTGTTTGGATGAGTGTTAGGTAAAATTGGTTTTGGATCGAAGTGGTTTAATAAAACACTATAAAAAAATTTATCCAATGTAGAAGTTACATACAGTTTTTTCAACTCAGAATCTATTCTAGATACAACATTCCTCAACATAAAATTAAACATGGGAAAATCATTAAAACCACGTAAATTGATATTTCAACATGATTTTTGACATTACAGTATAAATTTTATCATGCACTAAGAGTTAACATAAATCACTTCACACCTTGTTGCAAGTTCTAACTGGCATGTAACGTTAATAGATTCATGAAATATAATTACTAGTTTGGATCAACTTAAAAAAAAATACAAAAATTTAACCAATCAATTTTATCAGTTTGGATTTTTCATTTTCTTTTCACAATCTAAATCACAAAAAGCTAGTTAAGAAAAAGTTGTTTTTGTTTGAATTTATGCTATGCATAATCCTGTCATTAAGATTATAATAAAAATTATGTCATTCCAAATATATTAAATAACATTTTATTATTTGTGACTTACCTGCATAAACTAAATAATAAAAGTTCTTAAAAAAGTATATATATATATATATATATATATATATATATATATATATATATAATCCATGCATAATAATAGTATAATTATAACAGAAAATTTGCATTATTTTTCTGATTGTAATTTATTAGATTTATAAATTACAATTTAATACTCAAATCAATATCAGTTTCGTCTTAATACTCAAATACAATACTCAATTTTTAGCTTATATTCTCAGAATAATTCGATTGATTGAAACTAATGAAGATACCTACACCTGCATACTATGGTCTTATGTTGCTCGATTGATTCCTGAAAAGGGGAGTTCATAATTACAATATGACAGTGGAGTCCCTTTTTCATGCATATCTGGAAAAATGGTATAGTCTGTATGTTTGGTAACCCATCAATTACGTGCATTTATATGGTAAACTGTGTATAGAGTTAATAATTGTATTTTATGCTAAAATATACTTAAAATTTAGTATGTTAACACTTTATATGAACAACAATTTAGAATTTAGTAAAAGACTAGAAATTTAAGAGTGTGATCTAATTCTGAATAGTTATTTTTGGATTGAATTGGATACATGATAATATTGTGGTAAATACACTTAATTATTTTCATTGATATCCCTAATTATAGAAAAAAAAACCTCGTTGCTATAATTTTTTTTTGAAGAAGACAATATTTAGAAAGTTTAGATATGTTGACAATATTATAGATAGAAACCAATTTATTATTTAAGATTGACAAGGACCAGAAATTTCATCTCTGATTCCGAATATTGTATCCATCCTACTCAATTTAATTTATTTGGAGATAAAATAATTTTGGGGTACATTTATTAGAGAGAAAAGAAACTCAATATTTCTTTATTTTATAATTTTTTATTTATTTGTATACGTAATTGTATTCACAATTATATATTAAGGGAGCTAAAATGATTTTGTAGCTCTAACTCTTTTGAAGAGGACAAAAACACTTAAAAGTTTTGTATTATCTTGACATTATCATAGATAGACAACAATAAGAATGAAAAGGACCAGATACCTTCTCAGAGTGTGACCTAATTCTGAATATATATTCATATCCATCTTACTTCAATTTGTTATAAAATAGCATAATTCTATATTGCATGTGTGAGCTAGAAACTCTTTTTTATTCTGAGAAAATTTTAACTTATATTAATGGAAAAAATTTGGTTTTGCTTTTGTAAAAAAATTGAAAAGGAAAAAAAGTTAAAATGTCTAGATTATGTTGACTCTTCTATAGATAGACTACAATATAGAATTTAAGATTGAAAAATGTCACATTTATGTGTTCGGTCTAATTGAGTATCAGACTAAAGTTATTTTGACATTGGACCTCCTTTTCACTGATATCTCTCATTTTATTCTCAATTCTATATTAATGGGAGAAAAAAAAATGATTTGATTGTTGCAAAAAAAATGAAAAATCTAGACTATATTGACCCTACTATGGATGAACAACCGTTTAAAAATTGGAAAAGACCATATATTTCAGAATGTGGCCTAAATTTGTATCAGATCAATTATTTTGAGATCAAACCAGAGTTATATTGAAATATAATGCTTCCAACTCAACTATACACTTGATAGTAAAGAAAAGAAAATGCTTTTTATCCTCTGAACATTTTCACTGATATCTCTCATTGTATGGTCAATTCTACTTTAAAGGAAAGAATCTGATTTATTTTCTTTAAAAAGAGAGACTCCAACCCTATGACTGGGTAGAAATCAAGAACACAAAGAAAAAAAAAAATGAAATTTTATTGAAGAGAAGGGAGAGGAAACATTTGAATCCAAATCCACTCAGAACAAGAACATGCTACAACATCAAAAGTGGTTTTCTAATTAGTTACAATTAAACTCTTATTATAAACAATCTGCAATAATGGGTTTGTAAGTTACTGCCATCAAACAACACACTAACGTTCTCTTAATCTGTTCCTGTTAATATCTCCAATTTTCAAACTCAAACATATGTCATCATTCAAAATACACAAATGCATACCTCCAATATATATATCGTTATACAAATCAAATGAGGAGGTTGGAATCCTATCACAGAAGGGACTAAAAACCATAACCACACTAAGATTGTTTTCTAGTTGCTAATTGCTAATATAGTTCACATGTGATTTAGATGCATTTTCTATAAATTACATCATTCTATAACAATGGAAATGCAAGCCTACAACATTCGGGAACAGTTGACTAGGTTGTTAATAAGCACACTATGTAAGCAAACCACTAAGTTTTGTTTTTTAATAGAAAATCAAACCTATCAATTGATCTCTCATTCCCAATTATACTTCTCTTAATCATGTTGTTCCCTCAAACCACCACCGATCTGCATATGCAGCCATCCAAGATGTGATCCCTGAGCATACCCCCTTGCTGCTTGTGATCCAAAAACCATTCCTGCAATGTCGAATCGTTGAGTACCACCATCCTGAAACAATTTATTCACTGATCAAGACCATGATGTTGTGGGAACAAACAGTCCCACTGCAACTACATTCATTAGGAAAAATGTTTTAGGCCTTACTAATTTGGTATAGATACAAACCGAGACACAAGAAAATAAAGTTCCAATACTGGGAGTCATATTCACTGAGAATTGTTTTGGACTAGTGCGTGTGTAATTTGGTTATATGGTGGATTCAAGTGACTACACCTCTTAAGACGTGTATAGGTACCATTTCCAAGATTTTGGACCTCCACAACTACAATATGATCTTACTTTAACTGTTTGAAGCTTCTTTGAGAATATTACAAGCATTTTTCAATGTTATGAACATTAATTTAGATCATCTCCTATTTTGGATTCATTAGCTCATGATGTATCGATATTAAGTGCCTGACAGAATGAATGAAGTTTGAAGACACATTACAACCATAATTAGAATACGAAGTTGAAATCAAACATCTCTAGTTTCCACTACTTTTGACTCATGATCATGCTTGCTACACCTATAGATAACTACAATTATGATTCATAAAATCAAAATGAAAAGTAGGATCGAACTCTGTATAAGTGGAAATTAAGGGCACATTCCCTCTAAAGGTGTTCAAATCAAATTTATAATAGGGTTAAATTGCCCAGACAAGGCATTGGGGCAACATTCTTCTGCCGTATTACAATAGCCAAGACAAAGCATGAGGGTAACTTTCTTCTGCAGTGTTCCAAAATCTGACAGCAACCAACACATACAATTTCGCATAATGTTTAAATCTTATGCAAGTGGAAATGAATTGATAATTAGAAGTCAATATGATCAACATCAAAGTGATAGACTTACATCTTTTAAAGGAAATCCATCTATGCTAGGGTTCATGTTCATCCTTGAATTAACTGCTTCGAGCTTCATAGAAAGGAACTACAAAACTCAATTGTTTGGAATACAGAATTAGATAGGACGTTAAAAGGAAAACATCATCGAGTGAAAATACTAAAAAGTGATAGAAAGATGAAGATATCCACCTCAACCTGACGCTGCAGCGACTGGATGTAATTGATTATCTCATCTAGGACAAGGGCTTTACCAGTTACCTAAACATTAAGAAACAAAAACAATGGTGAAGGAAAAATAGAAGCAATAATCTTGTGATGCTCCAACAGAATATTATGATTACCTTGTTACACCCAGGAACCAAATCCTGAAGAATTTTCATTCTCTCACTGATTTTTTCTCTTCTTGCCTGCAAAAATAGGTGTTGTTAAGAGTCATGCCTGCGAACAAATAGTCAATAGAACCAAAATGAAAGAAGAAAAAGAAAAGTTTAAAAGTTTTAATACTTTTCCTTCGTTTCTAGATCAAGTAAAAATGTCCAATAGCAAGCAAAATTTGCAGAAGACAAGAAATAAAAAGAGAGAATGGAGTTACTCTTTCTGCTAGACTGTGGCTATCAGTAGCTTGGCCCCTTCTTGCTCTCACATGAATGTAGTCTTGCTTAGGTGCCTCACAAGGTATAGTGCTTTGTTCACTTGACTTGTTACCACCCACAGAACTCGTTTCTCCTTCACCTTTCAAACTATCACTCTCAACGCTGGACCCTCCCAACTTCATCCTTTTATTGCAACCAGAATCATTCTGTTCAAATTTTCCACACAATGCATCCATCAGAACCCAGGTTGGAAAGAAAATACGAATAACCAAAAGAAAAAAACAAAGACAGAAAAATCAACTTTTAAAATGAAAACTTCAAACTTTTCTTTCCTTCAAATTTTCCCTTCGCTTTAAATTTCAAATTCAAACCTCCTTCGTTTTTTTTTCCTCTGAAGCAAACCGGGGGCAAATATTATAAAAAATCAAATTCACCAAAAACACTAAACATATACAAACTGAACCCTACAGTTTACAACACCACTCACTCAAACAGTTCATACAACATGAAATAGTGAATCTTTTACGGAAACACCGCACAAGTCAGGTCCAATTGGCAAATTCCAAACATTCGGGAATTGCAAAAAACCTCAAAGCATTGAACTTCAATTGACGAATTAGACTCTCGTAAAAAAAAGCATCTGAACCGAAATTGACGCGCACAACGAGCGAATCAAAAGCAGGAGCAGAAGACAGTAGCAAGCAACACCCTTACCGAATACCAAAATAAAAACTTGGGAACTAATTTAAATTCTAATTAATCAAAACAAAATAATTTGGCAGCGGCAGTGGTAGGGAGGACCTTGGAGCAGTGGTCGTCGTCGTCGTCGGTGACGGCATCCTTCCTCTTGCAGGAGGCGGTGGCGAGGTGGGTGAAGGCGGATTGATCGGCGGAGGCGGGGGGGAAAGGGGGGCTTCCGAGCCAAATGTCGGCGAGGGTGTAAGCAGGCGAGAATGTGGAGTCAGTGATGAGAGGAGGATCCATGGGAAGGAGAGAGTTTCATAGAATTGAATTGGAAATGGAGAAAAGGGTGTGAAGAAATGAATGAGTGGTGAGTGAAGAGTGAGGTGGATTTATTAAATTGTAATAAGGAGGGAGGAAGAAGGTCTCCGTTAATGGATGAGCGTGACAGTAAGAGAGAGAAAACCACCCACTCACACTCACCAGAACAACACCAACATCTCCATCCACCCATCATCTCCTCCATCATATTCTACTTCCTTTCTTTTTCACCCTCTTCTCACTTACCTCTTCCCCCATCAAAATCACCATTTTACTCCCTCGTTACTTCAATTTACTTTGCCATACAACACAAATACAAAATTAAAAAAAAAATTACAAATTTGCAGAATTTAACATTGAAAAAGACCACATATTACATAGTATTGTCCAACTCTGAGTTATTGTATCTTCCATAATTAATTAAATATGTCAGAAGACAGATAATTCTGTGATATATTTATTAGATGAAACAAAGTTAATGTTGATTTATATCTCTTGTTCATAGTTTCTATATTAATGAAACAAATATTAGATGCAAACTCTTTGACCTTAAACTTGTCAATGGTGACTAGAGGAGAGGGTTTTCATAATCTTCAGATCCCGAATATCTCTCTCCATGTCATTTTTAATTGGCCTTGTCGTAAATCTCAAACTTGTGATCCTTTTCATTTCACTACTTTTCTTCTTTACTCACATTTCAATATATCTGCTTCCTTCACTGCTCTCTAAAATCATCTTTAATTATAAAAATTTGTAAAACTGGTATTTCGATCAGTTTAAATTAACCACAAATTCAGTCCTTAAAATTCTAACAATTTTCAAGTTGATATTTGAAATTAACATAATAATAGACTAATTTATCTTTTAAAATTGTATAATTATCCGTTAAATAAACATAATTATATAGGTCGATTCTTAAAATCACTGACCAATCGGCCTTGCCAGTTTCTGGAACAGAACTACAAATGCTTCTAAATAACTAGGAAAAGTCGAAATAAAATCCGTAAAATTGAAAACACCTTTTGAGTTTTTGGGTCTAATGGTTTTAAGTAAAAAAAAATATATTTATTGAAAACCTTTTTAATATAATTTTTTATAAAAGATATAATATATTTTAATTTTTTTTATTTTATATTAATTACGTGAACTTAAAATAATAATTATTTTATTATATTTTTATCTTATTTAATAATTATTCATTTTTATTTCCTAATATATTTTATACTTATAATCTTTATATTTTTAATAAAAAATTATTACTAATAAATTTATTATACATTTATTATGTAATAAAAATACTATTTTATTAAATTGTGGTATCAATTGAATTTTAGTTTAATTTTTAAATCTTAACATATATTTACTAGTTCCATAATTGGTTTGATTTTAAAAATATTGTTTAAAATATAAAATTATTAATCTATTCAGTCTTTAAAATTATAGTAATTAGATAAATTTGTTACTAATTATAAAGACTTACTTACATTTAATTAAGCCTTTCTCATTAATGTACTAGTCAAATATAAACATATAAGAGTGTAATTAAATTTTTATAATTAGAAACCAATTCATTTTGTTATTATGCAATTTTAAGAACCATATTCATTGATAATTTATGATTTTAATGATCTCATTTGTTTTAGTGACATTATATAATTGTCTATTACAACCATCTTTGGACTAAATAGATTGATGATTTGTCTAAAGAATTATTCTATTATTTTGCTAAGTAGGAGTATTACAATTTCAAACACAAATTTACTCTAAGTATATTTCTTAGCAAGAACTCACATATTAATATTAAAGGCTTCAATGATATTCATTGGGGTGGTTGCTAGAGATTGTTAGGGAAAGCCTTAAATCAAAATAAATGGATTTATTGCTCCCTCTCAGTCATAACAAGATCACTGCCATTTTTACTAAGACATTGTTACCTCATATCTTCACATATTTTCTTCATAAGCTGGGGAATGCAAACATTTTTTGTCCTTCTATAACTTGGGGAAGCAAGTTAACTATATTAAAGTTTCACAAATATACCATGTTTTATAATTAATTCAAAACTTATGAGACCGAAGAAAATACCATATATTTTTATTAACTGGTTCTAAAACGTAAAATGTGTATTACTTCATTCTAAGTATTTCTAAATGTCTATCATTGACTAATATATTAATTTGATTAATACATTATATGTTTAACATTCAATCCACATAGTTACACACTCTAATATTTGTTAAATAAATACATTTTAACATTTGATTACTAAGTTAGAGAATTTAATGTGATCAAATAAAAATTAATTTTATGTGGAATATTATTATATCATCTAGTATAACTAAAAATTAAATATTTAGAAATTTTAAGTGAGAGAAAATATTCATTAAGATTTTATTGAAATCATTAAATAAGATTTGTTCAAAACATTATATATATATATATATATATATATATATATATATATATATATATATATACTACAAGAAAAACCGACATGCGACCGATTTAATTCGGTCACAATTAGCAACCGATTTAGCGACCGATTTAGCCACCGAAATATAATTTGGCTTCACATTTTTTAGTTAGCGACCGAAATAACGACCAATAGTTTGCGTCGCAAAATTTCGGTCGTTAAATCGGTGACTATTCCACACTAAAATAAAAAAAATCATTTAACGACTGATTTAGCGACCGAATTACAAATTGAAATAGTGACCGAATTAAAATCGGTCAGCTAATGAGAAAATAGCGACCTAATTGAAATCGGTCACTAATGAACATTATTTTTTTATTATATATAAATTTATTTTTTTATAAATATACTTTAATTGTTTTAGTATATTTTTTACATTTTATTTTTTAAAAGTAATTTATTTTTTAAAAATAATTTAATTTTTAAAATATACTTTAAAAATAAACTTTGTTCTCAATATTAACAAAATGAAGATTAACTTTAATTTTAAATTACTAAAATAAAAATATTATTAAAAATAAATCAAATTTATTAAAAATTTAAATTATAATAAATTAAGACTAGAGTAATATTAACTATTCAATACATTGTTTAAGAAAAGTTTAATAATAAATATTCTTTAATTTATTTTTCAATTGAAATTTTCAATTGAAATTAAATTATATTTTAAAAATTCATATTAAAAAAATTAAATACATCAAATTATCACATTTTAATTCCTCATTAACTTAATTAATTAAAAAAATAAAATTTTAATCAAATTATTACAATTTTATTTTATAAAACTTTATTTTTAATCTAATTTTTAAATTTATTGCTTTATTATTATTAATTACTTAACCATGGTTATTTTCATATAATTGATATACAAAAAAATTATATCAATATACATTAGATAATAAATATATTATTTAATTAAATTATTTATAAAAATATATTTATGTTTAGTTAAAATATTTTTTAGTTTAAGTATACTAATTAATATTTTTTCATTTTTAACATAATTAATAACAAAGATTAAAAATAGACTGCTAGAAAAGTTAAAAATTTAAAACTAATCTATTTTATAAATACTAACAATGAACCATATTTAAATAAATTAAAAATATATTTAAATTTATATTCAACCTACCTTCAATTTTACTCAATAAATTCATAGATCACATTTGAAAACTTCATCACTTAAAAAACTTCAAAATTATTAACTTTTTTTTTCAAAGCCAAGTTTTTCTTGTCAGTTTTTTCAAAAAAACAGTTAATATAAGTTAAGGTTGTGCCTTTTAAAAATTTCAATTTTTTTATATATTGGATTTTCATTAAAAAATTTTTAAAATTACATAAGAAAATAGAGATTTAATTATACTTTTAATAAATTTAAGATAATAATAGTTTTTATTTTTATTTTTAAATATTTATTTTAATTTTTTAAAACAGAGAAACTATAATTTTAGTTTCTAAATACTAAATTTAAAGAATTAAATTTATTATTATTTAATCTTTTAATTTTAGTATTAAAAATTTAAATTATATTTTATTAAATTAAAATAATTAGAATATATTTTTGTACTTTGAGAATTAAAAATATAATTAAACTAAAACTGAAAATATTATAATACATTTTTTGAACTCTTTTGGATTAATTTTTTTCCTAATTTTTTATAAAGTCAATTTTAATATTTAAAAGTATTTAACATTTTGAATTCTGAAACGTTTTCTCTATTAGCAAATTTAAAAACATAATATACTAAAAAAGTATTATACATAATTATTTCATCTAATTTTTTAATAATATGATAAGTCATCAAATTCGTATATAAAACAAATTTAAGAATAGATTAAAATAGATCAAAATTTATAAGAGACTATTTATTTTTATTTATGATGGATCAAAAGTGGAAATACATTTAAATTTATAATTTTATTTATGAAACACATTTAAATTTATAATTAACGAAAATAATGAAAATCTTAATATAATATGATACTTTTAGTAATGTATTTTTTTTATAAATTTAAACTTACTTTTTTTAGTTTATTTTTAAAATTTTATGTATTATTATTGTTAATTGATATACCAGAATAAATTTATATAAAAATAGTTTTTATCTTCAAAATTCATTTCTTCAAATTCAATTTTTATATTTTTCTAATGTTTCTTTATAGTTAATAAGGTCAAAATATTACATCAAAAATAAGGTCAAAATTTATATTCTTCAAAGTCAATTTTAATATTATATCATTCAAAATATTACAAAAACATAAGAAAAAAAATACATTTCAAAAATATAATTTTACATCAAAATATTATTTCATCTTATATACATATAATTTTTAAGAATTTTATTATCCTCCTAATTTATTATTAATTTCTTAAAAATATATTACAATATCAAATAAATAAATAAATTAAAAATTAACCATACAAATAATATAAATATAATATTTAATAATATATTTTAAAAATATTATTGTACTACGTTCAACCATAAATCTAAATATATTATTAATTTTTAAAATATATAAATATTTTTAAAATTTTAAATTTTAAATAAAATATTATAATATTATATATATATATATATATATATATATATTTATATATATATATATATATATATTTATATATATACTAGTTTTTTTTCCTATCAAAATAAAAAAATCTATTTAGGATTCGATTGCGAATAAATCGAATTCTAAATCAATTACTTTTTTAATTACTCCGTTATGATCGATTAAATTTTCAAATAATCGATTATATTTTCAAATAATTGGTTATAATCGATTACTTTTTCAAATAATCGAGATTTTAGATAGCGGTTCTAGAAATAACCGCTATTAAAAATATATTTTAGATAGCGGTTAACGTGAAACTACTATTATATGTTCACTTTTAAGAGCGGTTAAAGTGGAACCGCTATCCGTAACGACCACTAGAAATCGCTACTATAATGATGTCTTCGCAAAGTAGTAAACAAGTAAATAACAACATCTATTTTACATTATATTATTGTAATTGTAACATATATTGAAATTCCAGTTCACTAACGGAACTTCAAAATATAGTAACATAATTTATTTATATATTATACATGTAAAAGTAGCTCCCTCGAAGCTATCCCACTAAACTATCCCTGTTGTCCAGTAATTACATCACCATCTCTCAACTCCTGATCTGCTCCCACATAAAAGTGATCATCCCAGTCCCATCCACATGGAAAAATAGGGGTAAGTATTAAATCATTCGATATAATAAAACAGATATAGAAGTAATAATTATATATTATGATCAATTACGAAATTATCAACACACTAAGACACCTTCCGGAAGTATACCCTAACTATGCCCGAACTCAGAAGCTATCATCTGTGGGCACATTGTGATCGGTACCCGCAATACCATTCTGACCACCCTCCACACAGAGTAGGATTACTGGCGCCCTTCATCACTCATACTGGAGTACCCCTCCGAGCGCGCCACCGGTCATCCCCCCATCGACTTCTCACCACCCGATCTCGTAGTCTACCCGACCCGACCAATCGGTGAAGTCCGGGACCTCATTCAGAATCCTCCGACATAGTTATTACACTAATGTACTCTGTACCACCCCGGTACCATTCAAACATAACAAAAATTATTCACATTTGCTGGATTCTGGACCACCTGTCCTCACGGCTCATTCGGGTCAATAAAAATAGAATTTGGCCGATTCGGCACCAACCCTCCGACTCGGTCTAGCCAATATATAACGTCTCGGGACCGATTCCGGGCATCGGCCCTCGAGCTCGGTCCGACCCACACACGTCACAACATACTACTTTCATTCTCTCTCTCTTTATATATATATTTTTCTAAAATCATTTCTGAAATCATTTCCGAAACTATTTTCGAAATCATTTTTGAAATCATTAAATTACTATTTTGCCCTTAATCTTTTCTTAAAATTTCATGTATGTCCCTAAATGACTATTTTACCCTTGGACATTTTTGAAAATTTCTTCCATGTCCCGAAAATGACTATTTTGCCCTTGGACATTTTCAAAAATTCCTTCCATGTCCCAAAAATGACTATTTTACCCTTGAACAATTTCAAAAATTACATTTATGTCCCTAGGATGTAAAATGACTATTTTGCCCTTGAACATTTTCAAAAATTACATTTATGTCCCTAGAATGTAAAATGACTATTTTACCCTTGAACAATTTCAAAAATTTCATTTATGTCCCTAGGATGTAAAATGACTATTTTGCCCTTGAACATTTTCAAAAATTACATTTATGTCCCTAGAATGTAAAATGACTATTTTACCCTTGATCTTTTAAAAAAATCCCCACCATATCCCTTTCTTCTTCCTTCGCCCAATAATAGTGTCAAATTTTGCAGATTTCAAATTACTCAGTTTTAGACAACCAAACTAGTCCCAAATCGAAATTAAACATGAATTATATCTAATTTAAGTTGAAAACAACAATTTTACCATATAATTCATCCTTAATTTCAAGAATTTAATCAATATTTAAAACTTTGCAAAATATGAATAGTAATCACCTCCAGTATGCCATTTTCAAAATCCAGGTTTCAAATTTCTCAGTTTCAATCACCCAAATTAGTTCCAAATCAAAATTAAACCATAAACATGTTCAATTTAAGTTAAAAACAACAATTTTATTATATAATGCATTCTTAATTTCAAGAATTTCAAAAACTTTCAAACGGTGAACAATTCATCAAAATCAGAAATTCTTCAAAATCAGACATTCAAATAATTCATATCTCTACTCCTATTCCTTATTCACAGAGTACCCGACAATTCAATTTCATATATTGAATGAATTAAACTTCCCCTTACCTGGTATGGTATTTCTACCGAAGTTTTCCCACTTAATTCAAGCTCTCTCCCGTTTTACTAGATCCTGCACGAGTAGAGTCTCGTTGCTTGAAATTTAGACAATAGAAGAAGAAGGATGAGAGGAAAATTTTGATTCTCCTCCTCCCCCGCTTCAGTATGCATATATAAGAAAAAGATTTATCGTGCATGAGGAAAACTTCGTTACGAAGTTTTCTTGTACGATAATATTAATATAATATTAAAATAAGGCATACGTCACAATCTCCCTCCACAAAAATTTTCGTCCTCGAAAATGAACTTACTTGGAAATAAATATGGATAAGATTCTCGCATCCGATCCTTCATCTCCCAAGTGAAGTCTCCGGATTTCGATCTCATACTACCTTCACCATTGAGATAGTTCTACCTCTAAGTTGCTTCAGCTGAGAATCCTTTATCCTCATCGGTCTCACATCAACGGAGAGATCGTCTCTAATATGCACATCGTCGACTCCAGGACATGGCTCGGGGTCATGTACATATTTCCTCAACCGAGATACATGAAATACATTGTGCGGATTCGCCAAATGAGGTGGCAACGCTAAGCGATATGCCACTTGGACCTACCTTCTTCAAAATCCGATATGGGCCAATAAACTTGGGAGTCAACTTCTTAGATTTAATTGCCCTTCCTACTCCGATAGTAGGTCTGATTCTCAAAAATACATGGTCTCCCCCTCAAATTCCAAAGGTCTCCTCCTCCGGTCCGCATATGATTTTTGTTTACTCATAGCGGCTCTCGGCTTCTCTTGTACCTCCTGGACCTTCTACGTAGTCTCGTCTGGAGTAGCTCGGGTCCAATCAACACTTTCTCCTCATCCTGATACCAACATAAAGGTGTTTGACACCTCCTCCCATAAAGAGCCTCATATGGTGTCATTCCGATACTGGCATGATAGGCTTGTTATTATACGTGAACTCTATTAATGGAAGGATATCATCCCAACTTCCTAGATTATCCAACACACAAGACCTCAACAAGTCTTCTAGTGACTGGATGGTCCTCTCTGACTGTCCATCTGTCTGGGGGTGATAGGCTGAACTCAACCTAAGTCGGGTACCTAATGCCTCTTATAAAGTCTGCCAGAATCTTGAAGTAAATCTAGGATCCCTATCCGAGATAATGCTAGATGGTACCCCATGTAATCAAACAATCTCGCGAATATATAGTTGTGCCAGCTTAGCCATAGATATCCTCAGATTTACAGGGAGGAAATGTGCACTCTTCGTCAATCTGTCCACTATCACCCAGATCGAATTGTGCCCCCGAATTGTCCGTGGTAAATGGGTAACAAAATCCATGGTAATGCTATCCTACTTCCATTCAGGTATCTCCATTTGCTGTAGCATTCCTCCCGGCCTCTAGTGTTCCACCTTTGCTTTCTGACAAGTCAAACAAGCAACCACATACTCTGCAATATCTCTCCTCATACCAGACCACCAATAAACCTTCTTCAGATCTTGATACATCTTAGTCATACCAGGGTGTAGACTTATACGACTTCGATGACCTTCATCTAGTATTGCTCTCTTCAATTCTTGGTCATCAGGAATACAAATCCTTCCTCTGAATCTTAGAATATTATCCTCACCCATCTTGTAGTCAATGGTCTACTCGGATCCTAAGCTGATCCATAACACCTTTCAACGTCATATCACCACTGTTGTCTATCTCTGATCATCTCGAGAAAATCATTAGTAATGGTAATGCTACCACGACTAATGCTAGTATCACGAAACTCTACATCTAGATGCGAGATCCACTGAGCCTGCTCAAGTAATCTTAATTCATCCATCATCATTGCTTGACATATGAGCTGTCTTCCTACTCAAGGCGTCGGCCACCACATTCGCCTTTCTCGGATGATAAAGTAGCTGAAAGTCATAATCCTTCAGAAACTCCATCCATCTTCTCTGTCTCATATTTAGCTCCTTCGATCGAATAAATACTTCGAGGCTCTTGTGATCACTAAAAACTTCAAATCGACTCCATAAAGATAATGTCTCCACATCTTGAGAGCAAACACCACTGCTTGCTAGTTCCAAGTCATGAATGGGATAATTCCTCTCATGAATTCTAAGTTGTCTCGACGCATATGCCACTCGCCCTTTTATCTTGCATCAAGACACAACCTAACCCACTGAATAGAAGCATCACAATATACACGAAAAGATTGAGTCACATCCGGGATCACCAACATTGGGGAACTAGACAACCTTCTTTTCAACTCCTGGAAACTCTCCTCACATCTATCTGTCCAAGCAAAAGGTTGATCTTTACGGGTCAACTGTGTCAAAGGAGCTGCTATTTTAGAGAAACCCTCTATAAATTTTCGGTAATATCCTGCAAGTCCAACAAAGCTACGCACTTCAGTCACTTGTCTTAGGGGTTCCCATTTTAACACTGCATCTACCTTGGCAGGATCTACAGATATCTCTTCTGCCGATATTACATGTCCTAAAAACTGCACCTATTCTAACCAAAACTCACATTTTGAAAGCTTGGCATACAATTGTTTCTCTCTTAACACAGCCAACACCGCCCTTAGATGTTCCTGGTGTTCTTCTCGAGTTCTAGAATAAATAAGAATGTCGTCTATAAAAACAACAACAAATTTATCTAAATAAGAACGGAAGATCCTGTTCATGTAGTCCATAAATACTGCAGGTGCATTTGTTACTCCAAACGGCATGACCACATATTCATAATGGCCATATCTCGACACTGAACACCGTCTTACGTACATCCTCTTCTTTAACCGATATCGATGGTATCCAGGATCTCAAATCAATCTTAGAAAAGATTGATGCTCCTATGCTTGGTCTAATAAATCATCAATCCTCGGCAACGGGTACTTGTTCTTGATAGTCACCTTGTTTAGTTGTCAGTAATCAATACACAACCTGGAGCTCCCATCTTTCTTCTTTACTAGCAATACAGGAGCGCCCCAGGGAGAAACACTCGGGCGAATGAACTTCTTTTCCAGCAAATCCTCTACCTGTTTCTTCAATTCAGCCAATTCTGCTGGAGCCATACGGTATGGTGCCATAGAGATTGGGCCTGAACCAGGAATTAGATCAATCCCAAATTCGACCTCTCTCTGAGGTGGCAGCCTTGGTATCTCATGCGGAAACACATCGAGAAATTCTCTCACAAGCTGGTACCTCTTCCGGGATATTATCCTTCATTTCATCCATCCGAGTCAGAATCAAATAACACTGAGCTCCCTCTCGTAGCTCTTTTTGAACCTGCCGAGCTGATGTAATAAGCTCATCTCCTAATTCCGGACGTACCAACCTCTTCTGTCCACAGTCAATCAAAATGCGATTGGTAGATAACCAATCCATCCCTAAGATCACATCCATATCCTTCAAAGGTAAACCGATTAAGTTCACCTTGTTCTGTCGTCCTTCTACGACAACTGGGCACCTTAAACACACATAGGAAGACACCACCAGTCCAGCTGCTGGTGTATATACCCTCAATTCATAGGGTAGGTCACACATAGGTAACTTAAGTTTATCCATACAATTATCAGCAATAAAAGAATGGGTAGCACCTGAATCAGACAAAACTCGTAGAGGTATATCAGAGATAAAACACACACCTTGCACTAAATTCTCTAACCTCGATGCCTCTGCTCCTAACAAGGCAAACACCCGTCCTGCAGCTCTGGATTTCGCGTCACTCCCCCCGGGTGCTAATGATGCCCCAGTGAGACTATAACATTGGGCTTCGTGGACGAGTCTCTAGCCATATGTCACGGCTTCGGCAAGTGTAGCAAAGACACGCCGAGAAGTGCGGGAAGGATTAGTGAAGGCATTATGTGGGCACTGATTCCTGTAATGAGGGCCTCCACATTGAAAACATTTTACCCGGATACGAGATCCCGATGATCGAGGTGCTTGGGATAACACTTGCCACTCTGGAGGACTAGGGGCGTGAATAAGGCATCCTCCTCTACGATCTACTACTCCCACTTGGGTGGGTCCTCATCACTCGACTCCTCCCTCCGGAGTCTCTCTATTGTCTTCGCTTTCTCCACCGAGCTCCGGGAATCTCCTGATAGAGAAAGGAACCACCATGAGCTTGATCTCGGCCCTCGAAGCCTTCCTCAAACTTCCTACAAAGCCACTTGTTACGAAGATGTACCTGTGTAGAAACGAGATAAGTGCTCAAATCGTACGGCGTAATCATGCACCGTCATATTACTCTGTCTTAGACTCGGGAACTCAGTCTCCTTCGAAATCTAACACTATCGGGGAAGTATTTCTCCAAAAACCTCTCACGGAAGGTTTCCCAATTACACACCTCCCCACGTGCAATCATCATCCTTTGAGTCCCTGACCACCAGAACTCAGCCTCATCCACTAGTAAGTATTTTCTGAATGTCAATTTCCTGTCTTCCGGGCATAAGGTAGCCTAAAAAATCTTCTCCACTTCACGCAACCACTTCTGTGCTGCATCTGGACCCAAATCTCCTCCAAAACGAGGCATATTATGCCTCATGAACTCAGTCAGTCCCATCTGCTCTTATTGGTGAAATCCAGCAGAGGATGATGCCATAGTTGGCCTCCACTACGGGTAGGTAGCCTGCTGCTCGCATGGCGGCTGCCAACATTTCCATTGCCCGGCTAGGGCATCTACACTCGGTGGAGTAGGAGTAGGAGTAGGAGGTCGCGGTGCCATCCTATATCAAATGCAACCATCAATACGGAGCAAACATTCACACACACTCACATATCGAGTATAATCACAACGGACTTATCATAGGGTCACTACCCATCCCCACGATTTACAAGGATACTACAGCTCCGATACCACTATTGTAACGACCCTAGAAATCGCTACTATAATGATGTCTTCGCAAAGTAGTAAACAAGTAAATAACAACATCTATTTTACATTATATTACTTGTAATTGTAACATATATTGAAATTCCAGGTTCACTAACGGAACTTCAAAATATAGTAACATAATTTATTTATATATTATACATGTAAAAGTAGCTCCCTCGAAGCTATCCCATTGAACTATCTCTGTTGTCCAGTAGTCACATCACCATCTCTCAACTCCGATTTGCTCCCACATAAAAGTGATCATCGCGGTCCCATCCACATGGAAAAATAGGGGTAAGTATTAAATCATTCGATATAATAAAACGAGATATAGAAGTAATAATTATATATTATGATCAATTACGAAATTATCAACACACTAAGACACCTTCGGAAGTATACCCTAACTATGCCAGAACTCAGAGGCTATCATACGTGGGCACATTGTGATCGGTACCGCAGTACCATTCGACCACCCTCCACACGAGTAGGATTACTTGGCGCCGTTCATCACTCATACTGGAGTACCCCTCCGAGCGCGCCACCGATCATCCCCCATCGACTTCTCACCACCGATCTCGTAGTCTACCGACCCGACCAATCGGTGAAGTGCGGGACCTCATTCAGAATCCTCAGACATAGTTATTACACTAATGTACTTCTGTACCACCCGGGTACCATTCAAACATAACAAAAATTATTCACATTTGTCGGATTCCGGACCACTTGTCCTCACGGCTCATTCGGGTCAATAAAATAGTATTTGGCCGATTCGGCACCAACCCTCAGGCTCAATCTAGCCAATATATAACGTCTCGGGACCGATTCGGACATCGGCCCTCGGGCTCGGTCGACCCACACATGTCACAACACACTACTTTCATTCTCTCTCTCTCTCTCTATATATATATATATATATATATATATATATATATATATATATATATATATATATATATATATATATATATCTATTTTTCTAAAATCATTTTCAAAATCATTTCCGAAACTATTTTCGAAACTATTTTCGAAATCATTAAATTACTATTTTGCACTTAATCTTTTCTTAAAATTCCATGTATGTCCCTAAATGACTATTTTACCCTTGGACATTTTTGAAAATTCCTTCCATGTCCCGAAAATGACTATTTTGCCCTTGGACATTTTCAAAAATTCCTTCCATGTCCCAAAAATGACTATTTTACCCTTGAACAATTTCAAAAATTCCATTTATGTCCCTAGGATGTAAAATGACTATTTTGCCCTTGAACATTTTCAAAAATTACATTTATGTCCCTAGAATGTAAAATCACTATTTTACCCTTGAATAATTTCAAAAATTCCATTTATGTCCCTAGGATGTAAAATGACTATTTTGCCCTTGAACATTTTCAAAAATTACATTTATGTCCCTAGAATGTAAAATGACTATTTTACCCTTGATCTTTTAAAAAAATCCCCACCATATCCCTTTCTTCTTCCTTCGCCCAGTAATAGTGTCAAAATTTGCAGATTTTGGCAGATTTCTAATTACTCAGTTTTAGACAACCAAACTAGTCCCAAATCGAAATTAAACATGAATTATATCTAATTTAAGTTGAAAACAACAATTTTACCATATAATTCATCCTTAATTTCAAGAATTTAATCAATATTTAAAACTTTGCAAAATATGAATAGTAATCACCTCCAGTATGCCATTTTCAAAATCCAGGTTTCAAATTTCTCAGTTTCAATCACCCAAATTAGTTCCAAATCAAAATTAAACCATAAACATGTTCAATTTAAGTTAAAAACAACAATTTTATTATATAATGCATTCTTAATTTCAAGAATTTCAAAAACTTTCAAACGGTGAACAATTCATCAAAATCAGAAATTCTTCAAAATCAGACATTCAAATAATTCATATCTCTACTCCTATTCCTTATTCACAGAGTACCCGACAATTCAATTTCATATATTGAATGAATTAAACTTCCCCTTACCTGGTATGGTATTTCTACCGAAGTTTTCCCACTTAATTCAAGTTCTCTCCAGTTTCACTGAGATCCTGCACGAGTAGAGTCTCGTTGCTTGAAATTTAGAAGGATGAGAGGAAAATTTTGATTCTCCTCCTCCCCCGCTTCAGTATGCATATATAAGAAAAAAGTTTACTGTGCATGAGGAAAAAAATAAGGCATACGTCACAATATCATATATGTGTCACTTTTAAGAGCGGTTAACATTTTAACCGCTCTTAAAAGTGAACATATAATAAGCGGTTCCACGTTAACCGCTATCTAAAATATATTTTAAAACATTATTTAAATACTTTTAATAATAAATTTAATTATGTTATTAATCTAATAAATATATAAATCTTTTTAAAACTATAATTTAAACTATAAATTTTAAATAAAACATTATAATATTATATATATATATATATATATATATATATTTTTTAACTATTTAAAAAACTAATCGATTATTTCAAAAAGTAATCGATTAGTTTTTTCATACTGAGAACCAGTTTTTTTTTATAATTGATTAATTTTTAAATAATCAATTAGTTTTTCAAATATATATTAAATAATTATAAATAAAAAAATATATCAAATTAAAATTAAAAAAAATATTTTTAAATTATATATATTATATAAATTATAAATATAAAGTTAAAAAAATTATATTTAAAATTAAAACCTAAAAAAAAATTATTATTATAAAATTAATAAAAATATAACTATTTTTAATGTTAAATAAATTATATATATTATATAAATTATATATATATATATATATATATATTACATAAATTAAAATTACATATATGAACTCTAAATTAATTTTATATATAAAAGTTACATAAATAAAAAAAATTATCAACTTAAAAATAAATTATATTTTAATATATATATATATATATATATATATATATATATTCTCCAAAGTATAAATTATTTTCATTTCTATAATATATAATATATATATATATATATTTTAACTATTTAAAAAACTAATCGATTATTTCAAAAAGTAATCTATTAGTTTTTTCATACTTCATTTTTTCATACTTGATGAGAATCAGTTATTTTTTAAAATAATTGATTAATTTTTAAATAATCAATTAATTTTTCAAATATATATTAAATAATTATAAATAAAAAAATATATCAACTATAAAATTAAAAAAATATATTTAAAATTATAACCTTAAAAAAATTATAATTATAAATTAATAAAAATATAACTATTTTTAATGTTAAATAAATTATATATATTATATAAATTATATATATATATATATATATATATTACATAAATTAAAATTACATATATGAACTCTAAATTAATTTTATATATAAAATTTACATAAATAAAAATAAAAATTATCAACTTAAAAATAAATTATATTTTAATATATATATATATATATATATATATATATATATATATATATATATTCTCCAAAGTATAACTTAATTTCATTTCTATAATATAATATAATATATATATATATATATATATATATATATATATATATATATATATATTATTTAACTAATCGATTAGTTTTTTAAATAGTTAAAAAAATATATATATATATATATATATATATATATATATATAATATTATAATGTTTTATTTAAAATTTATAGTTTAAATTATAGTTTTAAAAAGATTTATATATTTATTAGATTAATAACATATTTAAATTTATTATTAAAAGTATTTAAATAATGTTTTAAAATATATTTTAGATAGCGGTTAACTTGAAACTGCTATTATATGTTCACTTTTAAGAGCGGTTAAAATGTTAACCGCTCTTAAAAGTGACTACATATATGATTGCGATTCACTTTAACCGCTCTTAAAAGTGAACATATAATAGTGGTTCCACATTAACCGCTATCTAACCAATTATTTGAAAATATAATTTATAATCGATTAATTTTTTCAAATAATTAATTATAATCGATTAGTTTTTTAAATAATTCATTAGAATTGATTAGTTTTTCAAATAATAGATTATAATTGATTAATTTCTCAAATATATATTAAAAAATTATAAATAAAAATATATATTAAATTAAAATTAAAAAAATTATTTATCAATTATATATTATAAAAATTATAATTATATAATTAAAAAAATCATATGTATAATTATAACTCTAAAAAAAATTATAACTATAAAATTAATGTTAAATAAATTATATATATTATATAAATTATAATTATATATAGATATATTACTTAAATTAAATTATAATTATTTTTAGTAATGTATTTTTTTATAAATTTAAACTTACTTTTTTTAGTTTAGTTTTAAAATTTTATGTATTATTATTGTTAATTGATATACTAGAATAAATTTATATCAAAATAGTTTTTCTCTTCAAAATTTACTTCTTTAAATTCTATCTTTATATTTTTCTACTGTTTCTTTATAGTTAAGAAGGTCAACATTCATGCACACACTTAAATATAATATAAAGTAAAGAGTATTTATTTATTCTATTTTCCTTTCAATCTATAATTTTAGTATTTTTATTTTAAAATATATTTTATATTTTTAAAATTAATAATTTTAATGTATTTATCCAAGCTTTTGATGTGATGATTTTAATTAATTGATATTATCAAACCATTTTATTTGATTTATAATAGTAAAAATCATAAAAATAAATGTTAAAATAATATTAATTATTTTCAATTATAAGAAAATAAATAATAAAAATAGAAAATAAAGTATCCTATAAAAGAATATTAATTATTGTAAAGATAAAGTAGAATATGGGAGGAGATGAGGATGATAATATAATGATAGAATTTAAAAAAAATGTAGAATTGAGAAGTTAAAAAAAAAAGATATATACATAAATAATTGGATTAAATTTATTATCCTCTCATATATTATTATACATTATTAGCGTAATTTTAGTTTAATTAAAAATTAGAATACAAATATACTATACTATACTAATATACCAATAAATTATAATATTTGTAATTTATTTTCATTGTGTATAAATTACAAAACAAATAATTTCTAAAAATTTTAATGATAATTTTTTTAACTTATACCTTACAAAATATTTTTTAATACTTTAATAAATATAATTTTTTTAAAATATATTTTATCAATTTAAAGTATAAATTTTTGGTATTTTTTAATATAACTTTTTTATAATTTGTTTGAATATTTATATTTTTAAAAACAAATTTTAATATTTAATATTTAAATTTTAAATTTTTTTATATTTAATATTTGTTTTTAATATTTAATATTTGTTTTTCTATAATTTATTTTTAAAAATATAATATTATTTTTAATAAAAAACCCCCGAGACCTTCACTCTTTTTCTCTCATTCTACCCTAGCCACCATCCCAGACACCCACTGTGTAGTCATCCGTGGTCTGCATCCAAATCCCCGGACCTCACTCACTGAACCATCCCGTGACCATCTTTTTCTCCGTTTTCCCCATCCCAGTTGCCCCACTTATCCCCAAATAACCCTCACTCTCGCGTCTCACTCACCCACTCCTCTTCACCTTCCAAATCCCACGGCCAGTATCTTCTCCTCATTCCCGGCGAGCCCTAGCCCCCTCACTGCTCCCCCCAAGTCAGCCCTCACCCTAATCCAACCTCCACCAAAGCTCCTTGTCAACCGCACGCCACCTTGTGAGCCACCGCGCCACACCTCTCTTCCTAACCTCCTCCGCAGCCTCTGCCATCCAAACGACCTTGAGGGCCAAGCCACGGCGCCGCAAATCCTAGTTTTCGTGACACCACTTAGTGACCTACCGACGACCATCGCGCCTCCACCAGAGCCACTCACCGGCCCTAGCCCAGAATCGTCTCAGCCTCCACCACTAATCGCGAATCACCTCCTGGTTCCCCCTTCCATCCTCGCGCCCACCACGAGCCAGATCAACTGTCGGATTCGCTGCACCTCAGCCCCCTAAATCTGTGGTCGCCATCGCCGGGTGAACTGCTGGTGCCGAGTCCTCACTTCCATAACGGGCCGCCAAACAATCTAGGCCACTGCTGCTTTTGGGTTCGAGAAAAATTCCTCTCTTATTTGTCTCTAATTGTTGTATTTATCTGTGTTTTTATGTTGTTAGATCTCTGCCTGGATTGCATGCTTGTCTCTTGTTGTCTGTGGGGAATATAATTTGTTTGTATTTGGGTGTGTGCATACAGATAAGACGAAAAACCCTTTTGCTTTTTTCTCATGTGGTGCTTCATGATTTGGGATGTACAGTTAAAATTGGAAGAGATTTTTCTCAAACAGAATTGAAAATTTTTTGGTATACCTGGGAGCTTTATAGATGTAAAATGCATTGTGAATATCTTGTGTTTATGAAAGCTATATTTTGTTTTTTTGTGTGGCGTTAGTATTAAATACACAATCTCTGCTTTCTCCATCTCCTTGTGGTATTGTGTTTGTCTTGTACCAAAATGGGATAATAACATAGTGAGTATGTGTATCTTTTGAAAATAATCATATCAACTTGTATGTTTATAAGTGGTTCACTTTGCTTTTTATTTTTGGCGTTACCGTCAAAGGTTTGCAGACAAAACAGTGAAAACAATTAAAAGTTGTTTTTACCATTTTTTAAATAAATATTTAAAACCAGAAAATAAAATGAAAACAATTTGACATTTTTGTAATTAGATGTGAAAACAAAAAATATTTTCTCAAAATAAAAGGGCATTAGATTTCTATTTCCTCCTACGAGTTTATCATGAATATGACAAGTTGGATTCTTGAATTATTTGTATCCTTTGTATTTCTTATATAGATTGTATTTCTGTTTATGAAAGATTACATCTAATTTTTCTCTTCGGTACAGCCTAGTTCCCACTTGTGGGCTACTAGGTGGTCCCTTAATGGATTCTGAAATTACAGCATCTAATTCTAACCAGAAGTGAGTTAGAATTTAATAATATTTGGTGACACATACATATAGTTAGAATAATGTTCATAAGTTTGGTATGTTCTCTATTTTCACCCTCTAGCCTTGTGAGTGTCTAATGCAACCTCCAACTTAGATTGGTGTGTAATTCGGATTCACCCTACATGATTGATTTATATACTTTTGCTTTTCGTGTTTTGAGTGGTTACATGTTACCAGGTGAATTGATGTCCGGTTCAATTTGGGATGGGATTCACTCCATATATCATCAACATCGCAAGTGGAGAAGTATGTGATTTTTTTTATGAATTTGAATCAAAATCAATCTCTCTATTTTGGTAGTATATGTTACAAGGAAAGTAGATGAAAAAGAGAGAAGGGAGAGATGTCAATATCTAGTAAGCCAATATTACTCGATATGATTAGAATCATAAAACTATATGATTCCTAATATATATATATATATATATATATATATATATATATATATTTGTATTTAAACAAACATTTCTATGTGATTTCGTTAGCATTTTTGTTCTCTTATGTACGTGAGACTATATGTAAAACATGTGCTTGAATGTATATTCAACCAAGGTTTGGCTTGTTTGGCCCAAGAAAGGTGACACTATATACTGTT
The DNA here is from genome assembly GCA_963425845.1 of Sphenostylis stenocarpa. Lineage (NCBI taxonomy): Eukaryota > Viridiplantae > Streptophyta > Magnoliopsida > Fabales > Fabaceae > Sphenostylis > Sphenostylis stenocarpa. The sequence goes on from OY731406.1 coordinate 53,771,277, forward strand.
ATTCTCTTGCATTGTGAATAATATATGAGAGATAATTTTTACAGAATTTCTTTATCGTTTGTTGTAGGTGGATTTGTGAAGTACATAGGTTCTTGGATCCCTCTTACTGTGGATTTGGTGGTGCTTGACAGACCAATTTGGGAACTTGTTGAGACTATACGCCCTCAGGTTAACCATTTGTAATTTGTTTTAATTATCTGTTGGATCTTATTGAAAAGAAATTTCGTAATTATTGGGTTTACTTACACAATTATTTGGTGGTCTGTATCATAAGTACTGCATAAGTACTGGATAAATACCTTGGAAAAAATGTATTAGAAAAACATATTCAAATGAATAGTCATCCTACTACAAGTCAACATGATACTAACAATATACCAAAGGACTAATTTTCAATTTTATGATATTAAGACTTTGAATCTTGAGTAGTTGTTTAGAAACATTTTATTTCGGTTATGACTTTGAATTGTTCTTATTATGATTTGAATAATTTGACTTTAGTTCTTAAGTTTTCATTTGTGTTCTATTTGGATCAATTAAGCAGGTACAAATTTTGCAAAATTGGATATACAAAATTTTAAACAAAAATTTTCAGATTTGGTTAGATTAGCGACCGAATTTTTGGTCGCTACAAATATATTATAATATACAATTGAAATTTAGCGACCAAAACTATTCCATGACTATTTTTATGATCGATTTAGCGATCGATTTAAATTATTATTTAAATAATTCAATTAATGTATTAGCGATCGATTATATCGGTCGCTATTATTTTTAACTTTGCCTCCAATTTAGCGATCGATTTAATATATTAATTTTTGTCGCTATTTTTGCAACTCGATTTAGCGACCGATTTTAATTATTATTTAAATAATTTAATTAATATATTAGCGATTGAATATATCGGTACGCTTTTTTTAACTTTACCACCGATTTAGCGACCGATTTATTATATTAATTTCGGTCGCTATTTTGGTCTTTAAGGAATAAGTAACCAAATTATTTAGCGACCACCTTATCGGTCGCTATTTTGCGACCGAAATGTAAATCGATCGCTAACAAATTAGCGACTTGACCTTTTGCGACGACCCATTTCGGTCACTAATTTCGGTCGCTAACTGAATAACGACCAATTTTTTGCCATTAGTGACCGATTTTTTCGGTCACTAATAGTGTTTTTTCTTGTAGTGATATATAAAATTTATGTTTCTTTAGTGTGTTAAAAAATTAACTCCACATATAAGAATAAGACATTTTTCATAAGTTATCTCTCATTTTTTTAGTATCAAATAGTTTAAATATTATCTTTGCTCTTGTTCCACAAGTCAAAATTGTTGATAATAAGATTAATCTTAATGTATAATCCTCACACGATTAAAGAATTTCTTTAGTATTTTAAAAATTAATTAACACGTAATCAATTTTATGCTTTATTCCTAGTATTACATATAATTTAAATAAAAAATAGATCATTATTTTTTTTATGCGTATTATAAATACCTTTTCTTCTTTCAAATATTATTTATTAATATTTTCAATTCTTAAGTGAGAATGTTTGTGTACATAATTGATGATCTTAGTAAAGATTATAGTTTAAATATTAACATGTTGAAATCTATAACTTTATAGAGTTACAAAATTGGAAGGAAGGCAATTAGGTTTTCTTTGAATGGAAAGGTAAAGAGGGAAGGATATTTGATTATTGATTTTGAGGATTGAAATAATATAATATTAATAAATAATAAATAAACATAAAAATGTGTGAGAAGTGAAAATTATAAATATATAAAAGATATATTTAATAATTGATAAGTTTGAGGAATCAAAATTTTAAATCTACGTATAAATTATAAAATTTTGAAATGTTGGAGGGTGGTGTCTCACTTCCGAATAAACTTTCCTACTGAAAAATATAAAACAAGATTTCAGCCATTTTATAATAAATTATTCAATAAATTTTATCTCTTGAAAATTTCTATTGTTGAACAAGTAAAAATGATTGACTCTAATCTTTTTTTTTTTAATGATATCCCTATTATATGGGGATAAATTGTTTTCCTCAAAGTGTTTGTGAAATTATAGATAAATTTATGGAAAATTTAGTTAGGAAAGATGAGAAAAATAAAAGGGGTTAATATGGTAGAATGGGATATGATTATATGGGGTCTAAATCATGATATGAATGTTGATTTTCTTGGTAAATTAGTTTGGGACATTCATAGTGATAACAATAAATTTTGGATAGAGATTTTGAAGAATCAATATAAAAAATAACAACCTATTTTAAGATTTATTAACAGTAAAGGGTCTTAAGAAAAAAAAATCCATTTTTAAAGATAAATAGGTATTGAAAGATGGATTTACAGGTAGGGTTAGAGATGGAAAAGGCTCTTTTTAGTTTGTGAAGTTGTGAGGCCTAGGACCATATTGGTGAAAAGGTTGATTATGTTTATATATCTTGACATTATTCATGATGTTTATATAAAAAATAAGTGGTGTCTCTCTAGTTTATTTACTTTGCTCCCCAAGATATTAGAATTTATTTGGAAGATATAATGTTTTACATAAATGACATTATTCAAGATACATATTGTGTCTGTGGATGATATTTATATTGTTAAAGTTGTTTACCTGTGGATTGTTTATTCGAAACAGGGATGAATCTTGATTATGGAAAGATAAAATGTCAGAGAATATTAGGTTTAGGATGAGAAATTCCACATAGAGATATACTAATATTATATTATGTAAATTAAAATAATATTTATTTTATTGAATTGGATATCTAATATTTTTAAGAATTTATTTTGTCAATATTTAATAATTTAATTGGATAAGAAATAAATTCAAAAGTTATTGATAAATTTATAAATGTACCAAAAGAAAATAAATTGAGATAATTAAATATCCATATTGAAAAGATTAAATTAAGAAATAAAGATAACAGATGAGAATAATGGAAATCATGAGAATTAAATATCTAAGATTGAAAATATTAAATTAAGAGTAAAAGATAAATTTAAAACAATGAGTTTAAATGTGTGGATAAAAATATAAGTTTTAAATGTTTAGGAAATAATTGAAGACATATATTATCGAAAAGAAGATAGTATGATTAATTGAAAATTGAAGATTAAAGAGTTGAAAATATCGAATTTAGAATTGTGAATCAAAAGGAATAAGACATCGAAAAAAAGTTACGTAATCAATATATATGTGTAAATAATTACTATTTCATTATGTAAGATACATGTTTATGGATATTACACGACAACAAAATGAGTCAAAGAAAAAGAAAGCACTCGTAAGAAAAGTAACTATTCATACATTTTTATAAAGGAAAACATTTATAGGAAAAGTAACTATTCGTATATTTTTATTTACATTTTGTGTATTTTATTTTACTTTATTTATTATTTTTATATTTAAGTGTGTTAGTGGTTACGTAAAAAAAATACAAATAAGTTAAAATAAAATAAAGAAGTGATTGTCAAATTATACAAAGACTTCTATTTTGAAAAATATTATAAACACAAAAAAAATATTTTTAATAAAGTTTTTTACAATTTGATCGTTATCTTTATCAATTTCTTTTATCATTTCATGTTTTATTATTTATCTTGTTGCACATTTATTTTCTAACCATTTACTTTCCTTATACTTTTATTATTCTTGCAATTTATTTCAAATGTTTTAAATCATATTAAAAATCTAAATTATATGTAAATGATTCTGAATTGAAATACATGTTATCTTAATTGTTGAATGATTAACATTTAGCATGTATTAATCCTTTACAATTAACTTCAATTTAGTAAAAAAAAAATTCGATGCAATATTTAAATGATTTGTTACCTATTAGAACATATATTATTTGGTCGAATAGGGAATTATTTAAGAATTTATTTAATTTTTCTTTAGTTATTTGATCGAATTTATTTTAATTATTTAATCAAATATAACTTAACTGAATAAGAAATAGAATAAAAAGTTAAGCTTTATTAATGATTCAGGGTCTTGTGAACATGATAAATTGATAACTTATTTGAATAAAAAAACTTTAAAATAAATAAAATTAATAATTTATTTGAAGTTTTAAAATAATAATAACTCAAAGTTAATAATTAAGTCTAATATTATTGATTTATAGTGAATTTTAGTTAAGAATAATTGTTCAAATAGTTAATGATAGAGTGTAAAATAGGTTTAGGAAAGAACTTACAAATATGTCATATCAGGTAAAAAAAATGTGTGATTTAAATTAAATAAAATTTATTTTGGTATGTTTAAATCTATATAAACTTAAGTTAGACTAATGTATAGATTTATGTGTGGATTTATTTTATAAAATAATAAATGTTTTTAAATAAAAATAAAATAATATTATTTTTATTAATATATGTAAATTGATCTATTTTATAAAATAATAATTATTTTTAAATAAAAATAAAATAATATTATTATTATATATATATATATATATATATATCAATTAATTTAGTAGAGATTCATTTATTTATTTTAAGAATAAATATCAAAATAAATTTCGAGATCAAATTATTAAAATTAATTATTATTTTAAATAAATAAACTATTAAAAATAAATAATAATAATAATAATAATAATAAATAATTTTTAAATTTTTATTTTAATATTAAATAGATGTATTTTTTTATAATTTATATATTAAATTATTACCTTTTAAATAAAAAATAATTTTATTAATAAAATTTAAAATTTTAAAAGATATATTTTTTAATTTTAAATTAATTTTTTTTAATTAATTAATTTTATATAAATAAATTAATATTAAAAAAATAATCGAATAAATTCATCAGACCATAATTAGTTTAATAGTTCGTTAATATAGAATTATGATAAGTTAAATTTTTTTATCTATTTTAAAATATAAGTCAAGTTAAACTATTCAATTTTTTTACTTTAACTTTTAGATTAAATCAGACAAAATTAAGCAGCCTATTTTCACATTCTCTTTTTAATCATCTAATCTCTTTTTTTATATATGTCTATCATTTCTAACTTTGCATAAAAAAGTTACCAGAATAATGTGTTGTTGGCAAAGATAATGATAACCTTAGGTTTAAGTTGTAGGGTGATCAATGAAGTAAGAACTTGACAATAGAATAATCTGATAGAATTTTATTTTTATTTTTACTCAAATCAAATTGTCAAAGCATTGTCTGGTTCAGATAATTGGAGAGGATTAGTTTCCAATCAGTGTAGTACGTAAGCACACCATTTACTGGCTAACCACAATGAAGAAAAAAATCACTCAGAAAACCAACACTTGCCATTGCCAAATTTGTTAGTCAAAAAGTGATAATCAGCCAAGAAAACTAACTAAAGCCGAGAAAGTTTCTCTTTGCAACGCCCAAACATGGATTACTAGTAGTTTCATGTGATGCATGCAATTGCAATGACAATAATTGTGAGCGTCATTGATAGGGATATATCGAGTGCTAGTTTCATCCATTCCTGTGGCTGCTTCCTCCATCTAAATTTGGCTTATAAACGTGCTTATAATAAATTCGAATTTGGAATTAAGCGTTTGCATTGTTGCGTTGCGATCGTGATTACAACTTTTCCAGCAAATTATGTGACGTTCTTATTTCGTATGCATTGCCAAATGAAAACTCTACACGTAACGTCAAAGTTTGGTATGCATAATTTCCATTGAAAAGAAGGCATTATTTAATATAGGTGCTTCGTTTGTCTGGTTGGGATAATTTAATGATAGTGTTTTTCTTTCATCTCATTTAATATTTGTATTGTATAATTTTATTTTAGAATTTATATATCATTAGGTTGAAGTTATTCTGGTATAAATCATATTCTGAACTAAGTTTAGACATGAACGCAGAATAAAGAAATAGAAGCATGGCATGTACTGGTTGTATATTGCACAATCTGTCATCAGGAATGATTCCTTTGGGAAGGGAGATTCAAATTGAATGAATGCATGGAAAGAGGTGGTGAAGATGTGGAGAGGAAAAGGGGTGCCACAAAGCACTGAGAAACAGTATCACAGCATCAGGTTGAGAAATAGAAGAAGTATGTGTTGACAAACTTTGGATCACGTATATATATGATACATAATTTAAATGCGTTAGGGTCATTATTTATTAAGCCAAATAATAAAGTGATATGACTAAATTAAAAAATTTGGCTAAAGACATATGTCATGAAAATAAAATTGTGTAGAGACCATAGACCAATTTCTAATTTGATGAGGGGTCAAATTAGAAATACTAAAACTTAAGTAATTAACGTACTTCTGGTTATTTTAAGGGGTCATGGTCCCCTTTTGGGAGCACGTAGACAGAACGTAAGTTTCATTCCTGTTCCTTTCTTTCTATCCCCATCAAGAGAGAAAATCAAGAGGGAAATACAGGTGCTCTTCAGGTGAAAGACCATAAGATCAATATAGTGCTCTACAAATACATCATCATTATGGCTAATTTAGGTACGCTTTCGCATTCAGTTTACAACATGTTTATCGAGTATGAGATTACGTTTATATTTGATCGTTAGAATCAAAATCAGGATTATTATTATTATTATTATTATTATTATTATTAATTTTCCAACAATTGGTATCAAAGCTACCCATACTTGATTCATGTCTGTTTAATTTATAGAATCCTAATTATGAAAATTAGGATTAATTTTGTTTTAAACAATTCAAATTACCCATTTTTTATGAACCCTAGGTGGGGAATAATCTCCAATTTTTGTGAACCCTAAAATTTAAATTTGGGGGTAACATCCCCAATCTGATTATGCTTGTTGATGGAACCGTGGAGGAAACTATGGATTCTGTTTCTTCTTCGTTTTTTCCTTTTGTTTCAGTTTAAGTTTCAAGTTTTACTGAGAAAGAAATAGTGTTTCAAATTTCAATCTTTCTTGTATTGGGTTCTCTGTTCTTTTTGAATCTTTTGTTTTTATTTAATTTTATGAGTTTGGAATTGGGGGTGGTGTTTGTGGAGTTCCCAACACAGAGAATCTTAGGTAAATGGTGAATGTTTCCATAGGTGTGATTGTTCTTATTTTTAGGAAAATTTGATGTTAAATTCCTTATTTAGGGTTTGAGTGATTACTGTTTAATCCCTTTTTAGGGTTTAGAGCAGTGTGTTAAAGAGACTCAGAACTATCTCTGTTTCATCCCTAGTGTGATTTTAGGAAGATGTTCATCTTTTATGTATTGGTGGAAAATGAGGTATTTTCATCCTTTGATTTGTTCAAAGGAGGTGTTCATCCCTAATGGGATTCTAGGGAGGTGTTCATCCTTAGTGAAATTCTAATGAGATATTATCTTTTGAATTAGTTTGCAAATATTAAATATTTGGTTTTGTTATATAAATAAAATATTCAATTTTTGGTAGTTTAATATTTTTGTGAGCAAATTGAGTCAAGAAGTCACCAAAGTAACCTCTCTTGAATTGGGCAGTTCATGAAAAATATTGAATGTTAGTGTTTGTGTATATTCATGCGAGTATTAGTCGGCCCAAAGGAAGATTAATATTTGGCCGAATTACATATACACTTGTAATGATAAACATGTGATAATTATAAGGATTTGCTTTGTCGATAATAAATCAATCCAAAGACTGGTTTGTTGTTGGACGTGCTTTATTGTCAATGTTTGATTATTACAACAAGATACCTCTAGCAATTAATATTACTGTCCAAAGACTTGATATTGATGGTGCATTGGGTGTCTTGAGATGGGTTAAACCATTATTTGAATATATATTTATAATTATTTATTTTTTATATAATGTGAGCATAATTAGTTTATTTCTCGTGTTCTAAATTCAGCTACAATTGCTTCTGTATCTGCCAATTTAAATTTTGTTCTGGTCCATAATGGAACAAATTTTAAGGACTAGAAAGAGAACATTGATATTATTCTTGGTTGCATGGATATGGATCTTGTGTTAATAAAAGAGGCTGAGATCAAAAGGGGGGGTGAATTGATCTTTGAAATATTTTCGCAAATTTACAGATTATCTATTTCTCAGATTAAGATTTCATATCAGTTCTTGAATCACACAGCAAGCAATCAAAAATTAAATGCAGTCACAAAATTAAAGAAGAGAAAGGTTTAGAAAGATATCACCAAGGTTTATACTGATTCACCCAATCTCAGGGCTACGTCCAGTCTCCAGCCAAATTCCAGCTGGGTTTCACTAGATTGAATGTTTTATAGATTACAACCTTAATCACACACTCAATCTACCACAAGAACCACAATTCCAGTTCTTGCACCTAACCTTTCACCAAGAACCAAATTTCAGTCATTGATCTACCCTGCAGCCAAATTCCAACTACAGAAACTAGTGCCCACAATTCCAGGCACCAACAATACAGTCAAAGAAAGTTAAGAAACAAACAGAAGAAACTAAAACGCTCAAACCAGTTTTATGCAGTTCTGCAATATGTGTTTCTTCTCCAAAAGAATGCAATTTGCCTCAAGAAAGAACTTTGATGAACTTCACAAAAACTAGCGTGATTCTTTCTTGAAAGTAGCACTTTTGATTGATTGATTGATTGCTAAAAAATGTATTTCAGATGATGTATAAAAAGTTCAAGCAACTCTGTTTATATAGAAGATTTTCAAAACTGCTGGTTTAATTAATCTGTTAAAATAATCATTTAATCTGTTAAAAGTCTTGTTTTAATCTGTTAAATCTTCTTTTAATCCATTAAAATGTTCTTGATTATTTTCCAGATTTGTTTTAACTGATACGACAACGTTTATATCAATTAAAACTCTTTGTAAAAAATCTTCTAATTTTTTTTAATCGATTGTTTCGTGTTTCAATCGATTAAAATACTGCAAAACTTTCTTGTAAAATTTTTCCAAGTGATTTTAACTGATAAAAATATGTTTTAATCGATTAAAACGTTAAGCAAAAATTTTCTTAAGTTGATTTAATCGATTGAAACGCAGTTTAATCGATTGAAATAGTTCTGATCGGTCATAACCCAATTCTGATCGATCATAACCGGTTCTGATCGGTCATACCTCAATTCTGATCGATCATATTTGGTTCTGATCGGTCATAAACCCATTCTGATCGGTCAAACAAGTACTCCAAGTGATTTTAATCGATTATTTCGAAGTTGTATTGATTAAAATACTGCTGAACACTTCTCGAACATTTTAAGTGATTTTAATCGGTTATTTCAAATCAGTATCAGCTTAAAATATCTGATCGAAGGTTTTCAAAACTTCTTTTAATGAAAACAATCGGTTATTTCGAAGTTATATCAGTTGAAACCCTGTTATAAATGTGTGAAGAACATTTTAGTTGATAAAGCTTATATTCTATTAGTTAAAATAGTTTATTAAGAAAGCTTTTATCAAAATACTTTGGTTTTGACCGTTTAAACACTTTTAAAGGCATTTTGCAAAATCTTTTAAGTGAAGAAACTCCATGCAGCAGAAAAGATAAAAATGATTATACCTAAGCAGAGCTGCAGGCACACTAATCCTACTACTCTTTAATCCAAGTGACATTTTGACTGCCACAAAGTTGCCTTTGACTTCATTCTTGACTTCATCAAATCAACAAGATCTTTGTCAATGTAATTCAATAAGATCTTCATCACTTTCAGTCTCCCCCTATTTGATGAAGACAAACACCACTTTGATAAAATAACTCTGTAGAAGAAGTCACTTGATAAAATGGATTAGTGAGTGATAAAAAATTAATCAGTTTATTCATTTCTCCCCCTAAACTGCTGCTCTCCTAAAGAATTATATCTCCCCCTAAATTGATCAGAAGTAAAGCAATTATTTCTCCCCCTTTTGACTTCATAAAAAAAAATACGGAATAGAGAATCAATATGATGCATGATATGTAACAGGTCTTAGATTTTGAAAATAGGAAGAAGAGAAAAAAAATTTGGATACGATACTTTACTCATGTAAAGACCAATCAAAGTTGATTCAAACTTATCTTCATTAACACGTCTGTAATGAATACAATTAACACGTGTAAAGATAAGGGAACCACGCTTTAGTAGCATGTTACAAGAACAGCCATTAACTAAAGCCTTTAATTTTTCTTCCCAGAGTAAAAATCGATTAAAAACAGGACAAAATCGATAAAAAAGTTCATGTTAATGGTTTTAATCGACTGAAATAAAGTTTTAATCGATTAAAATAGTGATGAAATTTGAAAGTTTAAAACATAAGTTGATATAATCGATTAAATCGACATTTAATCGATTAAAACAGAAAAAAAATGTTGTATAAGTGCTTTTAATCGATTTAAAACCTGTTTGTATCGATTAAAACAAATAGTTTTGAAAACTAAGAAATGTTTGATGCATCTAAAATGCCTAGTTCAGTACGAATTTTGTAAAACCGATCACTTAAAAAAAATGTTTTACGATAAAATCAACTACAATGATTAAGTTTTAACCTAATGAAACTATAAAACATCAGAGTAGTATCTTATCTGTTGATGTAAACTGGTTTTAGTTGATACAAACATATGACATATAGGTTTAAATCGATTGATACGCTATTTAATCGATTGTTTTGATGTGAATTCCCTATGTAAAGGTTCTTTTAATCAATTAAATCTATATTGTATCAGCTAAAATTATCAGGGATCTATTCTATCTAGATTTTTTTGATTTGACTTAAACCCTACATTATATTAATCAAAGTAAAAAGATTGTGCCTGGTATAAAACCAGTAAATATTACAGTCCATAAAAGCGAATTAGAAGCAAAAGAAATATGTAAAGATAAAAAAATAAGAATGGACCCTTTTTGTCCAAAGACTCAATCATCTCAGTTTCCTTGATTGAGCTGCATGTCTTCCAGCTTGGTGTAAATGTCAACAATCTGGTTTTCAAGGGATGTGAACTGATTGTTGGACTGCTGAAAATGTTGGTATGTCATCTGCATATGCTTTCTCTGGTTTTCCTGCAATGTGGTCATTTGAGAAATCATTGTTCTTTCAAATTGAGACAGAGGAGTCCCACGGTCAGGCTGCTCCATGTAGGGGATGATCTCCATATTTTCATATGAAGCTTGACCACTGGTGGATTTGGGAACCTTTGCAGCAGCTGGAGAGGAAGGAATTTGAGCTTGCTCATCTTCTTCATCATTGTCTTCCTCATCCTCAGACATTCCAGCATCAACCTTAGAAATCCATTCATCATCAATTTTAATAAACCCCATTTTTCGTAGGGTTGAGTCATCAATTTCATTAGAAGCTTTTGGAGTTTCCACACACTCCCCTTCCAAATCTACTGCAAAATGTCTAAAAAATTTATTTATCAACAAAGCATAAGGTAATTCATAATCAGCAAGCCTCTTGGCTTTTACCATGTGGTCTTTAATAACATAGACCCAGTTAACTCGAATCCTATTTTCAACGCAATACATGAGAGCTAAATCACCCTCATTGAGTATAGCATGATTACTCCCCCTTGGAGTAAGCATCCAAGCAATAATGAAGGCAAGAATCCTTGATTCAAGCCTCATTTTCCCAGCATTGAAAATTCTTACCGAATCATCTTGGTCTTTGAGGCAGGTACGAAAAAAATTGAATTTTATTAAACTCTGGCAATTCAACAATGTTACCTCTAGAGACTTTTACACCCATATCTTTGAGGCCAGCAACTTCATCCCAAATTTCAGGAGTAATGACCATATTAACTCCTTTTACTTGAGACCTTAAAGTGGAACCACTGACAGTAAGATTTGCATAAAAAACTCTTACCAAATCTGGTTGAATGTTGCCAGTATATTCCAGAAAATTCTTCAGTTTTTTATTCTTCAGTTTCCTTCTTAACGAAGTGAATCCTTCTTCATCTAGCCAAGCAAACCTTATGAATTTGGGAATTACAAGCTGCTTTTGACTAAAATTAGTGATGAAATTATTCATCTTATCTATATCACCACTGAACCAATTTTCAAGGTGACCTCCCTGATTTCCAGCAGAGGAAGACTCACCCTTTTGTTTCTTCCTTGATCTTGATCTTTTGAACATGATTTCAGCGGAGATTGTGAGAGAAGATTTTGGAAAAAAAAAATGAAAACAGAAGAGAAATGTGAGTTCAAGAAAGAAGAGAGAAGAAATTTGAACCAGAAACTGATGAATGAGAATGATGGACTTCAAGTGAGCAGAATGAAGAGTCACGGATGTGAATTGTAGTCCAATTTGACAGAATCTGCAAAGAACAGCTTTAATTGTGCATGTCCCCTTGACTGAAGGCAGATGCGCAGGTTCTTGGACAGTGGGTACATCAGCTATTTTGTTCTTTGATAAATTTTTTACTTGGTCAACAGATGCAATAAATGTATTATGCAGATTTTGATTAACACAAAACTTGAATTTTTTACTCTGTTTTGCTGACCAATTTTCAATTGGATGTTTGTAAAGATGATTTTCAGGAACAAATTAATCGATTAATCAACAATTTACCTATTAATTTGATTTTTAATACTAGGTTTGAAAATGCTACAGTGACATAATCGATTAATACAAAAAAAGAATTGATTGTTTCTGTACTGGAAGAGATTTAGAAAATGATACCAGAATTTAAATCGATTAAAACGAAGAAGAATCAATTAAATTTGACCTCTTAGTGGTTTTAACTGATATAAATCCTTTTTAATCGATTAAAATAGCTAAACTAAAATTCCTGACAGAATTTTAATCGATTAATTCGTATTTCAATCGATTAAAACTGTACGGACATATTTTCTGATATTCTCTGTAAGTGATTTTAACAGATTAAAATAGTTTTGTATCAATTAAAACATTCAGCTTTACCAAATCGAATCAATTCTCGCTGTATTAAACACCAAGGGACTTCCGAATTTGTTCCTGCAAAATGCATTAGGCATATTTCTGGTACCCCTTTTCTGATTACTAGGTCCAATTTATGTTATATAAAATGAATTTTTGGGAATCCATTTCATTCTACCTCTAGGAATAACATACTTCTTAATTCTATAATTTTTTACAAAATGACCTTTTTTCATGCAGTAAAAACATTTAATCACAGAGTATGATTTCCTATTTGTTTTTCTGAATTTGTTAGATTTAAATCCAATTCCTGATTTGTCAAAAATAAGTTTTTGTGACCCAAGAAGAACATCAAGATTAGCTTGACCTTGTGTAAACTTTGAAACAAGTTTGTGATAAAAAATCAATTTTCTTTTGTAATTCTGAACAGTTATTACATGGTTTATTACATACACAATCAGAATTATCATGGATTAATTTTAAAAAATCAAGATCAGTTTCATCTTCAAGAATTTTCTTTTCAAGAGAGTCTACTTTATTTACTAGCCAATTATTCAAGCCTTTTAGCCTATCATTTTCTTTTTGTAGTTTCTTGGCTTCTTCATGCATTTCATTAAATGCTTCTTGTAATGAATTATAATTCACTAAATTTGAAGAAGAGTTAGAACTTACACTGCTGGTTTGATGATTTTGATTTGCCATTAGACATAAGTTGGCTTCTTCATTATCAGAATTTTCTGTTGATGAAGTATCATTATCATCCCATGCTACATATGCTCTTCTTTTGACTTTTTCTTCTTTCTTGTCATTGTATTTGTTCTTTTCTGGGCACTCCATTCTTACATGACCCTGCTTACCACAACCATAACATTTATAGTTAAAAGAATCAGATTTCTTTTCATACCTTTTATGTTTTTCTTTATCTTGAATCTTTTTCTTGAGAAACTTGTTGAACTTTCTGACAAGCAGTCCAAGATTTTCACTTTCTTCCTCTGATTCTTGACTTCTTTCTTCAACCTTGAGTGCTATACTTCTACCTTTCTTTTCAGAGACTTCTTGTTCATTGAATCTGTTAATTTCCATCTCATGTTCTCTGAGTTTGCCAAACAAGGAGGTTGTTGTCATGACTGATAAATCTTTTGATTCTCGAAATAGCTCGTGACCTTGGGCCGCCATGACTCGTCAAGACATTTCAAGACTTTAATGTTTAATTCTTCTTTATCAAAAGTTTTACCTAAGCCCATTAGATGATTAATGATATGAGTGAAGCGCTTCTTCACATCTGCAATACTTTCTCCAGTTTGCATTTTGAACAGCTCATATTCTCTTATGAGAGTATGCTTTCTGACTCTCTTTACATCAGTTGTTCCCTCATGAGTAACCTCAAGAACTTCCCACATTCTTTGGCAGATTTGCATTGGGAGACCCTGAAAAACTCATCCATATTTAGTGCTGAAGTAATTATGTTTTTAGCAGTACAATCACTTTGAACTTTTTTCTTTTCTTCATCATTTAAACTGGACCATTCTTTTTCTGTAATTAAAGGACCATTAGCAATTACATCCCAAACATTCCTATCAATAGATTCAATAAAGATCTTCATCCTAATCTTCCAAAATGGGTAATCTGTTCCACAAAATAGTGGAGGTCTATTAATAGAAGCTCCCTCAGAAAAAGGTAATTTGTTTTCAGTCATTTTGATCGAAAAACTTGAATAACTCTCAAGAACCTTGCTCTTGATACCAATTGTTAGTAAAAGAGGCTGAGATCAAGAGGGGGGTGAATTGATCTTTGAAAGATTTTCGCAAATTTACAGATTAACTATTTCTCAGATTAAGATTTCAGATCAGTTCTTGAATCACACAGCAAGCAATCAAAAATTAAATGCAGTCACAAAATTAAAGAAGAGAAAGGTTTAGAAAGATATCACCAAGGTTTATACTGGTTCACCCAATCCCAGGGCTACGTCCAGTCTCCAGCCAAATTCCAGCTGGGTTCCACTAGATTGAATGTTTTACAGATTACAACCTTAACCACACACTCAATCTACCACAAGAACCACAATTCCAGTTCTTGCACCTAACCTTTCACCAAGAACCAAATTCCAGTCCTTGATCTACCCTGCAGCCAAATTCCAGCTACAAAAACTAGTGCCCACAATTCCAGGCACCAACAATACAGTCAAAGAAAGTAAAGAAACAATCAGAAGAAACTAAAACACTCAAACCAGTTTTATGCAATTCTGCAATATGTGTTTCTTCTCCAAAAAGATGCAATTTGCCTCAAGAAAGAACTTTGATGAACTTCACAAAAACTAGCGTGAATATTTCTTGAAAGTAGCACTTTTGATTGCTTGATTGATTGCTAAAAAATGTATTTCAGATGATGCATAAAAAGTTCAAGCAACTCTGTTTATATAGAAGATTTTCAAAACTGCTGGTTTAATTAATCTGTTAAAATAATCTTTTAATCTGTTAAAAGTCTTGTTTTAATCTGTTAAATCTTCTTTTAATCCATTAAAACGTTCTTGATTATTTTCCAGATTTGTTTTAACTGATACGACAATGTTTATATCAATTAAAACTCTTTGTAAAAAATCTTCTAATTTTTTTTAATCGATTGTTTCGTGTTTCAATCGATTAAAATACTGCAAAACTTTCTTGTAAAATTTTTCCAAGTGATTTTAACTAATAAAAATCTGTTTTAATCGATTAAAACGTTAAGCAAAAATTTTCTTAAGTTGATTTAATCGATTGAAACGCAGTTTAATCAATTGAAATAGTTCTGATCGGTCATAACCCAATTCTGATCGATCATACCTCAATTCTGATCGATCATATTTGGTTCTGATCGGTCATAAACCCATTCTGATCGGTCAAACAGTACTCCAAGTGGTTTTAATCGATTATTTTGAAGTTGTATCGATTAAAATACTGTCAGAATACTTCTCTGAACATTTTAAGTGATTTTAATCGGTTATTTCGAAACTGTATCAGTTAAAATACTGACTGAAGGTTTTCAAAAATTCTTTTAATGAAAACAATCGATTATTTCGAAGTTATATCAGTTGAAACCCTGTTATAAAAGTGTGAAGAACATTTTAGTTGATAAAGCTTATATTCTATTAGTTAAAATAGTTTATTAAGAAAGCTTTTATCAAAATACTTTGGTTTTGACCGTTTAAACACTTTTAGAGGCATTTTGCAAAATCTTTTAAGTGAAGAAACTTCATGCAGCAGAAAAGATAAAAATGATTATACCTAAGCAGAGCTGCAGACACACTAATCCTACTACTCTTTAATCCAAGTGACCTTTTGACTGCCACAAAGTTGCCTTTGACTTCATTCTTGACTTCATCAAATCAACAAGATCTTTGCCAATGTAATTCAATAAGATCTTTATCACTTTCATCTTGCGTTAAGGACTGAGCAACCCCTTACTCCTACGGATTCAAGTACCTCTGAACAGAAAAGAGATTATGAGAAATGGGATCGCTCAAATCGCATGAGTCTAATGATCATTAAGCGCAGCATCCCGGAGGTGTTTAAGGGCACTGTTTCTCAAAACATCACAAGTGCCAAAGAATTCCTTGCTGAAATTGAGCAGCGCTTTGCAAAAAGTGATAAGGCAGAGACAAGCATTCTTCTTCAGAACTTGATCTCCATGAAATATCAAGGTAAAGGAAATATCAGGGAGTACATTATGAGCATGTCTAATATTGTTTTTAAACTCAAGACACTAAAGCTTGAACTCTCAGAAGACTTGCTCATTCATTTGGTGTTGATTTCTCTTCCTGCAACGTTTAATCAATTTAAGGTATCTTACAACTGTCAGAAGGATAAATGGTCTCTTAATGAGCTCATTTCACATTGCGTACAAGAAGAGGAAAGACTAAAGCAAGACAAGACAGAAAGTGCTCATTTTGCAAGCACCTCCAAGGCTAAGGGCAAAAGAAAGAGATCAGAGGATCTCAAGAAAGAAGGTGCTAAGGGTCCAGAACAAAAGAAACAAACTCAAGAAAACAAATGTTTCTTTTGCAATAAGATTGGACACATAAACAAGAAATGTGCTAAATATCATGCTTGGCGTGAAAAGAAAGGGTTGTCTAAACTACCGGAAGCCAATTGATTCTGAAAGATGGATTTATGTTGGAGATGACAAATCGGTAGAGGTGGAAGCTATAGGGCATTTTAAATTGTTATTGAGTACTGATTTTTTATTTGGATTTGAAAGACACTTTTGTTGTGCTGTCATTTAGACGGAATTTGGTTTCAGTTTCTTATTTGGACAAATTAGGTTATTTGTGTTCATTTGGAAACAATAAGTTTAGTTTATCTTTTAATTCAGATATTGTTGGAACTGGTTCACTTTTGACTTATGATAATCAATATTTACTTGATATTATGGTCACCTATAATGAAACCCTTAATACAGAATCACGTGGTACTAAACGTAAATTTGAAAATACTCAATCAGGTGCATTATGGCACAAGTGCTCAGGTCACAATCGAATCGTGATGTTTGGGCTTGTGTTACACTCTTAAAGATATGGTAAAGAGTATGATTTGTCATTCCACCTTACTGGAATCACTTTAGGGAGAGACACTAAATACGACAGCTTATATTCTAAAAAGAGTACCAATTAAAGCAGCTACCAAAAAACCTTATGAGCTTTGGACTGGGTGACAACCTAGTCTAAAGCATTTCCATGTGTGGGGTTGTCCAGCTGAGGCAAGGCCTTATAAGTCAAATGAAAAGAAATTGGACTCCCAAACAGTAAGTAGTTATATTATTGGTTATGCTGAAAGATCCAGGGGATATAAATTTTATGATCCCACATTAAAGACAATTTTTGAGACGGGAACTGCTACATTCTTTGAGGATATTGAGTTTGAGAGGAAGAATAAAATCAGGAACTTTGCCTTGGAGGAAGAATCGGTAACAATTCTAGAACCGATTCAAACAGTTACTTTTGATAAAGTAAGTTTGGAACCTCCACAAGACATTGTTAATGAACCCCTTACTCAAGATGATTTGATTGTTCATGAAGAACAAACTCAAGATCCTCAAGAACCTGTGCATCATGAGCCAATAACTTTGCGGAAATCCACTAGAGAAAGAAGAAGTGCTATTTCAGATGATTACATGATATTTCTTCAGGAACATGAGGAAAATAATGATAAAATAGAAGATGACGCAGTTAACTTCTGTCAAGCTATGCAAGGTTCTAACTCTGAAAAGTGGATTGAAGCAATGAAGGAGGAGTATAAGTCCATGTAAGACAACAAGGTTTGGGAACTTATCCCATTACCTTAAGGTATGAAACTCATTGGTTGCAAGTGGATATTTAAGACCAAAAGGAATTCTAAAGGTAATGTGGAAATGTATAAGGTTCGTCTGGTAGTTAAGGGCTATATCCAAAAGGAAGGGATTGACTTTAAAGTCTCTTTCTCTCCAGTTTCATCGAAAGACTCTTTTAGGACAATCATGGCTCTTGTAGCACATTATGATTTGGAGCTTCATCAAATGGATGTCAAGACGGCGTTTCTCAATGGCAACATTGATGAGACGATTTATATGGTACAACCAGAAAATTTTGTGCAGGAAGATTCAAAGAATATGGTTTGTAAACTGACAAAATCCATTTATGGACTAAAACAAGCATCTCGTCAATGGTACTATAATTTTCATCAAGTAATTCTCTCATTTGGCTTCGAGATGAATATTGTTGATGATTGTGTGTATCACAAGTTTAAAGGGGGACAAATTTAGTCTCAATCAGTACCCAAAGGGGAATTTGGAAATTGAGAAAATGCAAAAGATTCCCTATGCATCAACTGTAGGGAGTTTGATGTATGTCCAAGTATGTACGCGTCTAGACATAGCATACATAATTGAGGTTCTAGGCAGATATTTAAGCAATCCAAGAATTGACCATTGGAAAGCAGCAAAAAGGGTCATAAGATATTTAAAGAGAACAAAAGATTATAAGTCAGACCAGTTGGAGATCGCTGGGTTTTCTGACTCAGATTTTGCAGGATGTCAAGAATTTGTAGCATGCTATGAGGCATCAAATCATGGAATATGGCTGAGAAATTTTGTCACAGGGCTGCAAATTGTGAAAGACATTGAAAGACCACTTAAGTTATATTGTGACAATAAATCAGCTATATTGTTAAGGAAAGAGTACAAAGTGGACAGATTTCCATAGAACATTTAAGGACAAACTCCATGATAGCATATCCTCTAACTAAAGGACTTCCGCCCAAGGTCTTTCATGAGCATATTGCTCACATGGGTGCTTTATAGTTTGAGGAATTTGTGGTTTAGTGGGAGTTAGTCACTTTCATATATTTTATGTTCTATGTTTAATTTCATATATGTATACATTGATTTTTGGACATATTTGGTTATCTATAAATATGTAGTTTTTTCGTTCATTCATTACACTTTGTACATTAAGGATATTATATCGATCTCGATAAGTTAAAGTTTGGACCAGTTGAAAATAGACGTGTACAGATCACCTTCACGTAATTTTTCATGTTACACATTTCATGATGTATCCATGTCATTTGGTTATGTTAGGATGAGTAATCATTGTTGATTTTAGTTGCGATGATGCAATGAAAAACTGGTTTGGTTCTATATCTTGATATGATTAATGGACAGGACTTTTAGAGTATGCTAAAGGAATATAATGGTAATTTTGAGCTCATAAAGTCTAACACATTTGTAAGGTTGTAAGGACATATATATTTGTCACCAGTGGGAGATTGTTGACAAATTTTGGGTCATGTATATATATGATACATAATTTAAATGTGTTAGGGTCATTATTTATTAAGTCAAATAATAAAGTGATCTGACTATATTAAAAAGTTTGGCTAAAGACATATGTCATGAAAATAAAATTGTGTAGAGATCATAGAGCAATTTCTAATTTGATGAGGGGTCAAATTAGAAATACTAAAACTTAAGTAATTAACGTAATTCTGGTTATTTTAAGGGGTCATGGTCCCCTTCTGGGAGCACGTAGATAAAACGTAAGTTTCATTCCTGTTCCTTTCTTTCTATCCCCCATCAAGAGAGAAAATCAAGAGGAAAATACAGGTGTTCTTCATGTATAAGACCATAAGATCAATATAGTGCTCTATAAAGATATCATCATTATGACTAATTTAGATACACTTTCGCATTCAGTTTACAGTATATTTATCAATATCAAATTACATTTATGTTTGATCGTTAAAATTAAAATCAAAATTATTATTATTATTATTATTATTATTATTATTATTATTATTATTATTATTATTATTATTATTAATTGTGAGATGTCTTGATTGAAAAGATATGGTTGAAACGTCAATCTTGATCTGTGTTTGTGGTTCTGACATAAAAATTAAAGGTTTTTCTTATTGGACTAGTTCTTTTAGGATAAGCTTGCCAAATGAAGATAGGCCTTTGTGTATCCTGCCAACTGCCCTGTTCGATGTCTCGCCAACCAAGGTAAAACAGTTTTACCTCACCCCTTTCTGGTATGGATTATGACGTCTTTTTTTTTTTTTTTAAGTTCAAGAGAAAGTGTCAAAACAAAAGGGAAATAAATGTTTGTGAAAGGAAAAAAAAATTATAAGCTTTTTTATTTCAATTTTTGAGAATTGTTTTAGTTTTCTTTTGAGAAAAAAAAGATAGATATTAGATAATGATTTTGAAAATTTGAAAGATATATTTAGTAAAACTATGGTGGTATTTAACCAAGATTTTTAAGTAATTTGGAAAATTTATGATATTTAATTGGAATATAAGGATTTTGTTAGAAGATAATGAATTCAATGATATTTAATTGTTGTTCTATAATGGATTTTGTGCATCCATATTTAAATTCAAGTAGATCAGGGGACTTTAGTATACTTGTTAAATAAAAGTAATATGTAGAAACTTTTTAATATTTTATTATTTTTAGAAAAAAATATATATTAATGTATTAGACACTCATCATAAGGATAAGTATTTTTTATTAAAAAATATTTTATCAAGTAAAGATGAAGTGGGTATTAGAAATATATGCAGATTTTCACGTTCTAAATATATATTCGTATACAATTTAGATTTTGTAATTAAAAAAAATAATATTATATAATTATTAGAGCAAAATAAATACAAAAGAATATTTTTTTAATCAATTGAAATAAATATGATAATAATTTTAAAATTAATTTTAATGTTTTAACAAATATTCGTCATTATCATCTAACGTGACATGTAACTATAATTTATTTTATAATTATTGTCTTTACACATCATTATGACCATAAAATAAATCATATCAATATTTTATTCCAAAGAATAAAAAAAATATAAAAAGTAATATTTTAACAATATCCAAACAATGTATATCAATCAATGGTTATCAATTCTTTTATCTCTTTCTTGAACTTGTAAGGAAAATTGGACTAGTAAAAAAATGTGTTTGTTAGGAGAGTTAATTCTTTTCCTTTTATGAGTTATGTTAACTTTTCCTTTTCACATTAGTCTTTGTTAGGAGAGTTAATTCTTTATGTACTAATTCTCATTAGGCAAATATTTGTTTTTTTTAGTTGTGTTAGCTTTGCTCTTTCTAGTTAAGTAAATATTTTTTGATAATTTGTTCTAGTTTATCCTTTTACACTAACTCTTGCTATGCGGATATTTTTTTACTAAATGTGTTAGTTTCGCCCTTTTATACTAACTCTTGTTAGACAAATGTTTTTAACGAATAATACTAGTTACACATTTTTATATTAGATCTTGCTAGATGGATATTTATGATAAATTATGCTAGCTATGCTACTAATTATCGTAATATGAATATTTTTTGTAAGTTATGTTAGTTTCATTCTTTCTTGCTAGGAAAATATTCTTTGACAAGTTATGTTAGTTTTGTAACGACCCTAGAGATCGTTACTATAATGATGTCTTCGCAAAGTAGTAAACAAGTAAATAACAATATCTATTTTACATTATATTACCGTAATTGTAACATAGATTGAAATTCTGGTTTATTAACTGAATTTCAAAATATAGTAACATAATTTATTTATATATTATACATATAAAAGTGGCTCCCTCGAAGCTATCCCACTCGAATTATCTCTCGTTGTCCAAGTAGTCACATCTACATCTCTCAACTCCCGATCTGCTCCCACATAAAAGTGATTATCGCAGTCTCATCCACATGGAAAAATATGGGTAAGTATTAAATCATTCGATATAATAAAACAGATATAGAAGTAATAATTATATATTATGATTAATTACGAAATTATCAACACACTAAGACACCTTCCGAAGTATACTCTAACTATGCCCGAACTCGAGGCTATCATCTCGTGGGCACATTGTGATCGGTACCCGCAGTACCATTCTGACCACCCTCCACATAGAGTAGGATTACTGGCACCCTTCATCACTCATACTGGAGTACCCCTCCGAACGTGCCACCGGTCATCCCCCATCGACTTCTCACCACCCGATCTCGTAGCCTACCCGACCCGACTAATCGATGAAGTCTCGAGACCTCATTCGAATCCTCCGACATAGTTATTACACTAATGTACTCGTACTACCCCGGTATCATTCAAACATAACAAAAATTATTCACATTTGCCGGATTCTGGACCACATGTCCTCACGGCTCATTCGGGTCAATAAAAATAGTATTTGACTGATTTTGGTACCAACCCTCCAAGCTTCAGTCTAGCCAATATATAACGTCTCGGGATCGATTCCGGGCATCGCCCTCGGGCTCGGTCCGACCCACACACGTCACAACACACTACTTTCATTCTCTCTCTCTCTCTTTATATATATATTTTTCTAAAATCATTTCCGAAATCATTTCCGAAACTATTTTCGAAATCATTTCTGAAATCATTAAATTACTATTTTGCCCTTAATATTTTCTTAAAATTCCATGTATGTCCCTAAATGACTATTTTACCCTTGGACATTTTTGAAAATTCCTTCCATGTCCCCAAAATGACTATTTTGCCCTTGGACATTTTCAAAAATTCTTTCCATGTCCCGAAAATGACTATTTTACCCTTAAACAATTTCAAAAATTCCATTTATGTCCCTAGGATGTAAAATGACTATTTTGCCCTTGAACATTTTCGAAAATTACATTTATGTCCCTAGGATGTAAAATGACTATTTTACCCTTGATCTTTTTAAAAAATCCCCACCATATCCCTTTCTTCTTCCTTCGCCCAGTAACAGTATCGAATTTTGCAGATTTTGGAAGATTTCAAATTACTCAGTTTTAGACAACCAAACTAGTCCCAAATCGAAATTAAACATGAATTATATCTAATTTAAGTTGAAAACAACAATTTTACCATATAATTCACCCTTAATTTTAAGAATTTCAAAAACTTTCAAACCATGAACAGTGTATCCAAAATCAGAAATTCTCCAAAATCAAACATTTAAATAATTCATATCTCTACTCATATTCCTTATTCACATGGTATTCACAGAGTATCCAATAATTTAATTTCATATATTGAATAAATTAAACTTTCCCTTACCTGGTGTGGTATTTCTACCGAATTTTTCCCACTTAATTCAAGCTTTCTCCCGTTTCACCAGATCCTGAACGAGTAGAGTCTCGTTGCTTGAAATTTAGACAATAGAAGAAGAAGAATGAGGAACATATGATATGGGAGGAAGAATTTCCCGCAGAAATCATTCCTCCCCCTTCGAACATATAAAAGAAAAAATTTTACTATACATGAGGAAAACTTTGTTACGAAATTTTCTTGCACAGTAAAAAGCATACGTCATAATCTCCCCTCCACAAAAATTTTCGTTCTCGAAAATGAACTTACTTGGAAATAGATATGGATAGGACTCTCGCATCAGATCCTCCATCTCCCAAGTGAAGTCTCCAGATTTATGATCCCATACTACCTTCACCATTGAGATGGTTCTACCTCTAAGTCGCTTCAACTGAGAATCCTCTATCCTCACTGGTCTCACATCCACAGAGAGATCGTCTCTAATCTGCACATCGTCTGACTGCAGGACATGACTGGGGTCATGCACATATTTTCTCAACTGAGATACATAAAATACATTGTGCAGATTTGCCAAATGAGGTGGCAACGCTAACTGATATGTCACTGGACCTATCTTCTTCAAAATCTGATATGGGCCAATAAACTTGGGAGTCAACTTCTTAGATTTAATTTCCCTTCCTACTCCAGTAGTAGGTCTGATTCTCAAAAATGCATGGTCTCCCCCCTCAAATTCCAAAGGCCTCCTCCTCTAGTCTGCATATGATTTTTGTTTACTCATAGCGACTCTTAGCTTCTCTTGTACCTCCCGGACCTTCTCTGTAGTATGCTGGAGTAGCTCAGGTCCGATCAACACTTTCTCCTCATCTTGATACCAACATAAAGGTGTTTGACACCTCCTCCCATAAAGAGCCTCATATGGTGTCATTCCGATACTGGCATGATAGCTGTTATTATACGTGAACTCTATTAATGGAAGGATATCATCCCAACTTCCTAGATTATCCAACACACAAGACCTCAACAAGTCTTCTAGTGACTAGATGGTCCTCTCTGACTGTCCATCTGTCTGGGGGTGATAGGTTGAACTCAACCTAAGACGGGTACTTAATGTCTCTTGTAAAGTCTGTCAGAATCTTGAAGTAAATCTAGGATCCCTATCTGAGATAATGCTAGATGGTACCCCATGTAATCGAACAATCTCGCGAATATATAGTTGTGTCAGCTTAGCCATAGATATTCTCAGATTTATAGGGAAGAAATGTGCACTCTTCGTCAATCTATCCACTATCACCCAGATCGAATCGTGCCCTCGAATTGTCCGTGGTAAATGGGTAACCAAATTCATGGTAATGCTATCCCACTTCCACTCAGGTATCTCCATTTGTTGTAGCATTCCTCCTGGCCTCTGGTGTTCCACCTTTGCTTTCTGACAAGTCAAACAAGCAGCCACATACTCTGCAATATCTCTCCTCATACCAGACCACCAATAAACCTTCTTCAGATCCTGATACATCTTAGTCATACCAGGGTGTAGACTCAAACGACTCTAATGACCTTCATCTAGTATTGTTCTCTTCAATTCCTGGTCAACAGGAATACAAATCCTTCCTCTGAATCTCATAATATTATCCTCACCCATCTTGTAGTCAATGGTCTGCTCGGATCCTAACTGATTCATAACATCTTTCAATGTCATATCACCTTGTTGTCAATCTCTGATCATCTCGAGAAAATCATTAGTAATGGTAATGCTACCACAACTAATACTGGTATCACGAAACTCTACATCTAGATGCAGATCCCTGAACTGCTCGAGTAATCTTAATTCATCCATCATCATTGCTGACATCTGAATTGTCTTCCTACTCAAGGCGCCAGCCACCACATTCGCCTTTCCTGGATAATAAAGTAACTGAAAGTCATAATCCTTCAGAAACTCCATTCATCTTCTCTGTCTCATATTTAGCTCCTTCTGATCGAATAAATACTTCAGGCTCTTGTGATCACTAAAAACTTCAAATTTGACTCCATAAAGGTAATGTCTCCACATCTTGAGAGCAAACACCACTGCTGCTAGTTCTAAGTCATGAATGGGATAATTTCTCTCATGAATTCTAAGTTGTCTCGATGCATATGTCACTGCCCTTTTATCTTGCATCAAGAAACAACCTAACCCCTGAATAGAAGCATCACAATATACCTGAAAAGATTGAGTCACATCTGGGATCACCAACACTGGGGAACTAGACAACCTTCTTTTCAACTCCTGGAAACTATCCTCACAACTATCTATCCAAGCAAAAGGTTGATCCTTACGGGTCAACTGTGTCAAAGGAGCTGCTATTTTAGAGAAACCCTTTATAAATTTCCGATAATATCTTGCAAGTCCCACAAAGCTACGCACTTCCGTCATTGTTTTAGGGGGTTCCCATTTTAACACTGCATCTACCTTGGCAGGATCTACAGATATCCCTTCTGTCGATATTACATGTCCCAAAAACTGCACCTGTTCTAACCAAAACTCACATTTTGAAAGTTTGGCATACAATTGTTTCTCTCTTAACACAACCAACACCACCCTCAGATGTTCCTGGTGTTCTTCCCGAGTTCTAGAATAAATAAGAATGTCGTCTATAAAAACAACAACAAACTTATATAAATAAGGACGGAAGATCTTGTTCATGTAGTCCATAAATACTGCAGGTGCATTTGTTACTCCAAACGGCATGACCACATATTCATAATGGTCATATCTCGACCTGAACGCCTCTTCTGTACATCCTCTGCTTTAACCAGTATCTAATGATATCCAGATCTCAAATCAATATTAGAAAAGATTGATGCTCCCTTTCACTGGTCTAATAAATCATCAATCCTCGGCAACGGGTACTTGTTCTTGATAGTCACTTTGTTTAGTTGTCGGTAATCAATACACAACTTGGAGCTCCCATCTTTCTTCTTTACTAGCAATACAAGAGCGCCCCAGGGAGATACACTCAGGCGAATGAACTTCTTTTCCAGCAAATCCTCTACCTGTTTCTTCAATTCAGCCAATTCTGCTGGAGCCATACGATATGGTGTCATAGAGATTGGGCCTGAACCAGGAATTAGATCAATCCCAAATTCAACCTCTCTCTGAGGTGGCAGCCTTGGTATCTCATATGGAAACACATCAGGAAATTCTCTCACAACTGGTACCTCTTCCAGGATATTATCCTTCATTTCATCCATCTGAGTCAGAATCAAATAACACTGAGCTCCCTCTCGTAGCTCTTTCTGAACCTTCCGAGCTGATGTAATAAGCTCATCTCCTAATTCCGGATGTACCAACCTCTTCTGTCCACAGTCAATCAGAATGCGATTGGTAGATAACCAATTCATCCCTAAGATCACATCCATATCCTTCAAAGGTAAACCGATTAAGTTCACCTTGTACTGTCGTCCTTCTACGACACTGGGCACCTTAAACACACATAGGAAAACACCATCAGTCCAGCTGCTGGTGTAGATACCCTCAATTCATAGGGTAGGTCACACACAGATAACTTAAGTTTATCCATACAATTATCAGTAATAAAAGAATAGGTAGCACCTGAATCAAATAAAACTCGTAGAGGTATATCAGAGATAAAACACACACCTTGCACTAAATTCTCTGACCTCAATGCCTCTGCTCCTGGCAAGGCAAACACCCGTCCCGCAGCTCCGGGTTTCGCGTCACTCCCCCGGGTGCTAATGATGCCCCAGCTCGAGACTATAGCATTGGGCTTCGTGGATCGTCTCTAGTCATATGTCCTGGCTTCTGGCAAGTGTAGCAAAGACCTGCCCGAGAAGTCTGGGAAGGATTAGTGAAGGCATTCTGTGGACACTGATTCCTGTAATGAGGGCCTCCACATTGAAAATATTTTACCCCGGATACAGATTCCGATAATCGAGGTGCTGGGGTAACACTGCCACTCCTGGAAGACTGGGGCATGAATAAGGCATCCTCCTCTCTTATCTACTACCCCCACTCGGGACCCCACTTGGGTGGGTCCTCATCACTCTAACTCCTCCCTCCTGGAGTCTCTCTATTGTCTTCGCTTTCTCCATCAGCTCTGGGA
The DNA here is from genome assembly GCA_963425845.1 of Sphenostylis stenocarpa. NCBI lineage: Eukaryota > Viridiplantae > Streptophyta > Magnoliopsida > Fabales > Fabaceae > Sphenostylis > Sphenostylis stenocarpa. The sequence goes on from OY731406.1 coordinate 53,798,748, forward strand.
ATCTCTTGATAGAGAAAGGAACCACCATGAGCTTGATCTCAGCCCTCAAGCCTTCCTCAAACTTCCTGCAAAGTCATTGTTCTGAAGATGTACCTGTATAGAAACGAGATAAGTGTTCAAATCGTACGGCGTAATCATGCATCGTCATATTACTCTGTCTCAGACTCAGGAACTCAGTCTCCTTCTGAAATCTAACACTGCCAGGGAAGTATTTCTCCAGAAACCTCTCACGGAAGGCTTCCCAATTACACACCTCCCCACATGCAATCATCATCCTTTGAATCCCTGACCACCAGAACTCGGCCTCATCCACTAGTAAGTATTTTCCGAATGTCAATTTCCTGTCTTTCGGGCATAAATCTCCTCCAAAACGAGGTGGATTATGCCTCATGAACTCAGTCAGCCCCATCTGCTCTAATTGGTGAAATCCTGCAGAGGATGATGTCATAGTTGGCCTCCACTGCGGGTAGGTAGTCTGCTGTTGCATGGCAGCTGCCAACATTTTCATTGCCCTGACTAGGGCATCTATACTCGGTGGAGTAGGAGTAGGAGGTCGCGGTGTCATCCTATATCAAACGCAACCATTAATACAGAGTAAATATTCACACACACTACATATCAGAGTATAATCACAACGGACTTATCATAGGTTCACTACCCATCTCCACAGATTTACAAGGATACTCCCGCTCTGATACCACTATTGTAACGACCCTAGAAATCGCTACTATAATGATGTATTCGCAAAGTAGTAAACAAGTAAATAACAACATCTATTTTACATTATATTACTGTAATTGTAACATAGATTGAAATTCTGATTCACTAATAGAACTTCAAAATATAGTAACATAATTTATTTATATCTTATACATGTAAAAGTGGCTCCCTCGAAGTTATCCTATCGAACTATCCCTACCTGTCCAGTAGTCACATCTCCATCTCTCAACTCCTTATCCGCTCCCACATAAAAGTGATCATCGCAGTCCCATCCACATGGAAAAATAGGGGTAAGTATTAAATCATTCGATATAATAAAACAAATATAGAAGTAATAATTATATATTATGATTAATTACGAAATTATCAACACACTAAGACACCTTCCGGATGTATACCCTAACTATACCCGAACTCAGAGGCTATCATCTGTGGACACATTGTGATTGGTACCCGCAATACCATTCTGATCACCCTCCACACAGAGTAGGATTACTGGCACCCTTCATCACTCATATTGGAGTACCCCTCCGAGCGCGCCACCAGTCATACCCCATCAACTTCTCACCACCTGATCTCGTAGTCTACCTGACCCAACCAATCAGTGAAGTCTGGGACCTCATTCAGAATCCTCCGACATAGTTATTACACTAATGTACTCTGTACCACCCCGGGTACCATTCAAACATAACAAAAATTATTCACATTTGCCGGATTTTGGACCACCTGTCCTCACGGCTCATTCGGGTCAATAAAAATAGTATTTGACTCATTCTGGCACCAACCCTCCAGCTTAGTCTAGCCAATATATAACGTGTCAGGACTGATTCTGGGCATCAACCCTCAGGCTCAGTCTGACCCACACACGTCACAACACACTACTTTCATTCTCTCTCTCTCTCTTTATATATATATTTTTCTAAAATCATTTCTGAAATCATTTCTGAAATCATTTCCGGAACTATTTTTGAAATCATTTCCGAAATCATTAAATTACTATTTTGCCCTTAATATTTTCTTAAAATTCCATGTATGTCCCTAAATGACTATTTTACCCTTGGACATTTTTGAAAATTCCTTCCATGTCCCCAAAATGACTATTTTGCCCTTGGACATTTTCAAAAATTCCTTCCATGTCCCGAAAATGACTATTTTACCCTTGAACAATTTCAAAAATTTCATTTATGTCTCTAGGATGTAAAATGACTATTTTGCCCTTGAACATTTTCGAAAATTACATTTATGTCCCTAGGATGTAAAATGACTATTTTACCCTTGATCTTTTTAAAAAATCCCCACCATATCCCTTTCCTCTTCCTTCGCCCAGTAACAATATCAAATTTTGCAGATTTTGGCAGATTTCAAATTACTCAGTTTTAGACAACCAAACTAATCCCAAATCGAAATTAAACATGAATTATATCTAATTTAAGTTGAAAACAACAATTTTACCATATAATTCACCCTTAATTTTAAGAATTTCAAAAACTTTCAAACCATGAACAGTGTATCCAAAATCAGAAATTCTTCAAAATCAAACATTTAAATAATTCATATCTCTACTCTTATTCCTTATTTACAAGGTATTCACAGACTATCCAACAATTTAATTTCATATATTGAATGAATTAAACTTCCCCTTACCTGGTGTTGTATTTCTACCGAAGCTTTCCCACTTAATTCAAGTTCTCTCCCGTTTCACCAAATCCTACACGAGTAGAGTCTCGTTGCTTGAAATTTAGACAATAGAAGAAGAAGAATGAGGAACATATGATATGGGAGGAAGAATTTCCCGCAGAAACCATTCCTCTCCCTTCGAACATATAAAAGAAAAAAATTTACTATATATGAGGAAAACTTCGTTACAAAGTTTTTTTGCACAGTAAAAAGCATACGTCACAAGTTTCATCCTTTCATATTAACTCTCATTGAGTGAATATTCTTTGGCGAGATGTGTTAGCTTCACCCATTCAAACTAGCTTTCATTAGAGAGATGTTTTTAATGATATATACTAGTTACACCCTTTCACACTAATTCTTATATTTAAGTTATCGTAGCTATGTCATTTCACACTATTAAGCGAATATTTATGACGAGTTATAGTAGTTTCATATTAACTCTTAAGGGTATATTTATGATAAATTGTGTCTTTGAGAGTAGCTCTCATTAGATGGATATATCATAACAAGTTGTACTAGTTACGTCCTTTTTTCTCTAGGAAATTTTATTTGAAGACGAGTTTTTCACACTAGCACTTTGTTAAGGAGGTGTTTTTGTATCGATGTGGTTATTAGCATACGATCTATGCTTTCATCTTAACTATGATGTGTTTAGGTGTGTTACATTCCAAGTTCAAGGTATCATTTTCTGGCATATCTCTTCCAATTCATATGCTTCTTTATGTAGGAAGTCAATTATTCTATATGGACCTTTCCAATTTTGGATGAGTTTCTTTTTGTCATATCTTGATGGACTTCTCCCATTTTTTGTGTGTAGAGAGTCAATTTATATTATGAAAGATATTTTATGCAATATTTATATTATATAAAAGAAACATTGAACTAATATTAAAACAAAAATATTTATATCATTTTTTATCATATCAAAGTTGTTTTGAAATTAAAATATTTGTATTGTTTATAAAAAATTTAGATTTTTTTTTCATCTATTTAGATTCTTTTAAAATCATAAGATCCTTTTTAGTTTTTAAATTTTTGTGATATTAATATCCATAATGACAAATTGGAGAGAGACTAGAAAATGTCATAAAAATAATAATATTATATATCAAATACATTATCACGAAGGCAAAGTATTTTATTACTCAATGTATAAGTTTTACAAAGATAAAATTGTAAATTCTCTCAAGTATAATTTTTAAAAGAACAAAATTATAAACTCTTTCAGGACACAAAACTACCAAAATATTTAATACACTAAAGAAACTTGTCGACATGTGATGAAAAACACTTAATCAAAAAGACTTTTTCCTCGATAATGATTTTCTTCACTATAACAAATTTTATAAAATTCATGATTTTATCTTTGTAATGATATTTAAAAAATAAATATTGAATGTTATTTAATAATACATAATTGATAATATTGTATATCATCATAAATGATATTTTTTTCTCAACCAATATATTTTTCATATAAAATAAAATTAATAATATTTATAAATTAAATATCATGCAATCATATTTTATATAATAATAGAGAATCAAGGATATACACCTAGGAGAAAGATAGATAATTCTAAATTCATGCATCTCATATTAACATTTTTAAATTTAATATCATTCAATCACATTTAGCATGTCATGGAGGGTTAAAAGCATATACCTTAAAAAATTGAAAGTCAAAATATCTTGTATTTATGCTTTTCATTGCATGAATTCATGATAATAATATTATTGTGTCTAAAAGATAAATTATTTCAATAAAGATATTGACATGAGAATTTATTTTAAAATAAAATATTTATAATATAATGTTTTATATAGTAGAATACGATGACAAAATATAATAATATTAATATGATAGGTAAGATATGATATCAAATTTTTAATTCATCTTCTTTTAAATCACAAAATTTGTACGAGTAATTGAATAAAGAATAGAATTTTTTTTAAAATGTGTTTTTGACTATCGTTGAAGAAATTGAATAAAAAATAGAAAAAATATTTTTTTTAAATGTGTTTTTGACTATCATTGAAGAATTTATAACATGATTAAGAGGACTATTATTTAAAACTAATAAAAAAAATTCTATGTCTCTTTTACATGTTCATGAACATTACAATAAAAAATAGAATATTATGCTTTTTTAATAAGCTAGAAAATATTTCTTTTTATACTCAAACGAGAAATGATCATGAAAGTTAGAATATTATATATTTTTTTAATAAATTAGGAAATATTTCTTTTTATACTCAAACGAGAAATGACCACGACATTCATATCACATTGTTTATTCTTCTTTTAAATTATTTACATTTAAAACTTATTATGACTCATCAAATATGTTTTATATCATATCTAGCTAATACAAGTTCCTTGATAGTATTACAATCATTACTATCATTTTTTTTATGAATAACTTTAAAAACATAAAAGTTAGACAAAAGAATTATAATATAAGATAAAACAATTATTATTGGAGAAACATGTAAAATATTAAAAATTAAAGAAAAAACAAAGGCAAAATCAAAATTTAAATTACAATAAAAAGTTAAGTATCCTTTCTCAATAATTTGAACTTTGTTTCTATTTGTTGTAGAAACATATTTTATATAAATGATTTAACTTGAGTGATTTTTAAAGTCAAATATCATATTATTTATAATCCTAATATCAATAATTTATATATCATTAAAAATATTAATAATATTATCTTAATTATTTATATTTGTAACAATTACAAATATCTTTTCACTTTTCACTTTTAGTTAATACTGAAAAGATATCATCATAACATGAAAGAGGATTAAAAACTCTTGAAGATTGAATAAGTCACTAAACTTTTTCCTCCATTTGAAGCATTTAAAGGATCTAAAACCTATACAATTGTCACCGTTGGTACTAACTTAAAAAATATAAATGAAAATGTATGCTCATTCTCTTATCCAAATTATTATTCTCGATTTGTTTTTGGAAGATTGATAAAATGATGGCAGAAAAATTTTACTTTGCGCCGATATTTTTGCCAAAAATTAATTGTCTTTAATTGAACAAATAAAGAGGGTAAAACTTCAATATTTATTGATTGAGTTATATAGATAACATTGAAGAATAAACTCCAAAATAATATGAAAAAAAAAAAAAAACTCACCCTACAAATATTCTTTAACAATTAGTCATTAATAATATAAGAGAATGTACGAGAATGAAAAAATGAAAATGAGTACGTAGAAAGTGAAATTGTCTTGATTTATTTTAGATAACAAATAACATTATTTTAAAACTTAATTATAATAATTAATTGGGTGAGTAATTTTACTCATTTATTATAAAATAATTATACATATTTTTATTTATATATTGATGTTTAATATCTGCTTGATAAATAATATTAAATTTTAAAAATTATCTTATTTTATGCCACGATAACTATTAGTAGAAATTAATAGTCACTTTACAAATCGAGACACGAATACTATCTTATCTTATCAAAGAAGATGCGAGTTGGTAAAATACCATCATGATCTTCCCTATTCTCATCAAATTTGAGACGATACCCTCTTATAAATACCTTCAACGACTACCTTTTGAAAAGCTCATATATAAGCAACGATAATATACTAAATTTTGTAAAATCAAGTAGTTTTGAAAACTGCATTATTCTCTCTTTGAGTAATTTGCTACAAGTTTGAACTTAACCTTCAATTTTTTTCTGTGCTAAGGACGTTTTATATTTTTCTATGTTAATACGTTTTATAATAGTAAAAGCCTGAGAAGAGTAATGTTTAAAGCTTTATCACTCAGGATAAAACTCAATGAACAAGGTAAAATTTTAAACAAATAAAAAATGATAAGAAATATTTAAAAACCTTCAAATTGTAGGAATCTAAAGAGACGGATAAAGACTTAGAAGGCTGATATTATGACTTACTATCATGACAGAAATTTAAGAGGATGCTAAACACAAAAGACAATAATCTTCACTTTAAGAAGAAGGACAAGTACAACATACTTGAGGAGGATGCTAAACACAAACGGGCTGGACAGATACTACAAACCCTGGATATTTCAGCAATGTTCCTAATGACAACATAAACCTGTTGACAAGTTAACAACATTCATGTTTCAATGTTTTTAAAGGACAAGTATACCATACCTGGAAAATCCTGCTCAAGAAAACAGCAAGATAGGGAATCAGGCTGCCTGGCAGTTCATCTAGTAGAAGAAGCAAATACACGCATAGAATTCTCAGTACAGAGACAGAGTTCTTAACATCATTGCTCATTACGAAAATTATATACAACAAATCAGAGTTTAGAAATTGCCAATGCAACAGATAACAAAAATTATCTAAAGGATGAACAAAGCTTCTACTTCCATGGACTTGGCTGTCTAACATCTCTGAAAACAGAGGTGCCACCAGATGCCGCTGGGGAAGGGGATGATGCAATGTAACTAGTTCCTGACACTGACACTTGAGGTAGATTCGTTAGATTTGCCTGATGACCTGAGAGAGCAAAGCGTGATGGACTACCAGCAGCTCCCATATTTGCTCGGGAAGGATGCGAAATCTTCATACAAAAGGCAACAACGAAGTACGTGATGAGAAAACAGGGCAACTCAAGACAGTATTCTACTTATGGATTCCAGCATGACCTTTACTTATATATTCAGCTTCTGAACACAGCATAATCTACTTAATCGTAATCTATCTAGTTTTGCAGAAAAAAATACGTTTAAATGCATGCATCAAGATAGTTATTAAGACCCCTTGCAAGTTTCTTGGAAGACAATTGCATTGGAGATGCTCGAGGTAAGCAACTAAAACAAGGAGAAAGAGTATATTGAACAGTTAAGAATAAAGAGTGACATGTGCAGCCTAGACAATAACACCAAACAGAAAACATATGTTCATACTCTATACAAATACAAGCTAGTTCATAGAATCATAACAATCAAGAGTACATAAAACAAGACCGTATTCAATTCAGACTCTGTAAATTGCAATTTATAAAATTCAACATATTTTGGTACTTTCAACCCTTTCCAAAACTGAGTCAGTAACTAATGGGGCTAACTCAGGTGCACAGCATTTAAGGTTCAGTTATAATTTGCGTTTAGTTAGGCTATGTTAGAATGGTGAAATGAAGTGTAATGATATTAGGTTCTATTGTTTGAATTGTTTAGAATTGAATGAATGGAATAGAGCTAGATGTAAATGTAATGCATTCCAATTCAGGCCATAGAACCACTTCTTTTTCACCCGCTTTATCACAAAATAACCAAACAAAGGAACAATAACTTCCTTTCTAACATTAATATCGAAATTTCAAACATACATAAGTCTAACTAGCCTGCCATTCTAGACCCTCTTACTCCTACATGCACCCTATAACATAATCACACATTCATTTCAACAACACCGATCACAGAGCCAATTCACATAAAAAAAGACATCAACAACATGAATTAACTGTAATAGATAATATACATTACCGCATTTTGTTGAACACTAGGGGTCCTCCGAAGAGGAGATTCTGACGAAGGTGACATGCTACTTGGCCGAAGTATATGGCGAGAATGCATGGTATGGTTAGCCAAATCATCCCCGTCACCACCATCCACCTCACCAGCAAGATTTCCCTCCGACCCCAACCTCGGGGGCATATGCCTGATCATCGACCCAGGATCATTGGTTCCATCCCCTTGAAGTGGACCCGAAGGACCACGCATCCCAACCATTTGCATACTATTTCGTCTCTTAAACTCCTCCTCCGCATTCAATATCTGCCAATTAGCACAGACCAAATTATCATTCACAAAATGCAAGGGAGACACACAGGACACAGCCATGGTTTAAATTGTGGCTACGATTTCGTCATGATCCTTGACATTGCAGGAAAATACGGCTGATGCGGCCTGCAATAGCAGATGGTGATTTAAAACCAAGGACACAACACAAATAACACCTTTGCTGATTATTACCAAATCCTCTGCACAAAAATGACATGTAACATTTTATCATTGAGAAAAAGACCTGCAAAACATATTCGATATCCGAGGAGATCAAGGTGGATCCATACTTGTCGGTTTTGTACTATCATTTACCTGCTTCAACACCAACACCAGGTTATGTTTATTTTCATTCAAACCGTGCAACTTCACTTCAATTTCCTTTTTCCTTTTCTCCTTTTCGTCAGGAACATCCACATTGTCAATGACCTAGAAATAATTACAACACACGACAATCTCAAACAAACAACGCAAAATTCACGTACATTAGACGATTTTTAAAAAATAGCAAAAAAATCCAAAAGCGGTTACCGGCTCCGCCTGTTTTTCCGTCGGAACGGCAGCACAATCAAACGGTTTCTTCTCGGAAGCCTCACCAACCATGGCATCGACGAGCGAATCGGATTCACCGATCGGGTTCTTGGCGGAAGTAACGGCCACCAGTAGCGGTTCTTTGCAATCTTCGTCTTCTTGGGAGACAGCGGAAGGGCCTTCCATTTGAGTAACGGTGACGGTGGCGTCGGGTGGCGGTTCAATTTGGGAGTCGTTGGAGTTAGGGTTAGGGTCAGGGTTTGAGGCTCGAAGGCGCGAGAGTGCCTTGGAACGGCGAGCGAGAAGATATTTGAAGTCTTTGAGAGAGATTTTGGGAGCTGGCATAGGCCATCGTCGAGGCACTTCCGGTACTCGATGAAGATTTCCTCTGTAGAGTGAAATGGCCACCATTCTTGACTCTTTTTGGTTTTCACTCATCTTCCGCAACACAATTTGAGTTGTTATATAGGTTTCCTAAAGAATTTAAAAATTCTCAAATTTATTTTTCTTTATGTAAACTTACGCTTACCTTCACTGTCATCTTTCCATGTAGCCGGTAAAATAAACATAAATTTATGTTCGAACAAACATTTTCATACGAATTCTTAAATAAGAAAATAAGAATAAAAAAAAACTTATTCATTAGTAAAATTAGTTATAAGTTAATATGTAAAAATATTTATTGAGTTTTTTTAATTTTAAATTACGTATAAGTTAACTTTAGTTTATAAATATTTTTTTAAATGCTAATAAAGAAACTTTTCCAATCATATTAAAGTGTATTAAAATTTATATACGTCATCGTAGTAGGATTTTAATCATAGAAATGTTGTAATTTGTGTAGTAAGAATACTTTAGAATTTTTTTAACAATATTGATGAGTGAGAAATAATTATGTTTCTATTTATTTTAATATAACTAATGATATAAAAAAAGGTTATAAAAAATATAATTCAATTAATTAAGTTAATTAATATTTAATTAGCATATTAGATTGGGAACAATAGTCTCAGATTGTATGAAAAAAATTATAATCAGACTGTAAAATTCATTATAAATTATAAATTGATTATATATTAGTATTTTTGTATATCTTTTGCCAATTAATATTATATTATTTAATATGTTTTAATTACATCATTTTTTTTTCAAAACTCAGATTAAAAAATTATTTTACATAAATATATTACAAAACTGTATATTACTTTAAATTATTTAATACTCATTTTTAGATTAATAATTAGTACTGGATATATTTTGAAAATATATTACAATATAAATATTTTGATTATTGTAGTATTGTTCTTCAATTTTAATATAATATGACATGAATGATTATAATGATATTTTTTTATGGATCAATAAAATTATTTTTTATATTAATTATTGATAATATAATGTTGAATAAGAATTATTTATATATAACATAATTGTATTTTCAATTGCTACAAACCTAACATTTAGAGATTTTAGAAGTAAAAGTAACCCTGGTCATATCTATTTGTCTAATTTTATGTATGAATTTATGTTCTGAAAAATCATTTATTACCTCGTTTATAGGTTAACAAAAAAAAAAACTTTATAATTTGTTAGTTATTGATTGTAAAATTTACTTAGATTTTTTATCAATTATTCTGAACAGAGACTCTTATTTGATAATGGACTCTAAGAAATAAGACAATTTGAAATATTATTTACTTATTCAGTTTAAGTATAAATGAAATTAATTTTACCTTTTGACTTCGAACTTCACTAATTTAGACCTTTTAAGCACGTAAAGAGCCCAATCCAACATTATCCAATGTTATTTTTTTAATGTTGAAAATACATTATTTGTCAGAATAATTATATTACATAAAAAATAAGAAAGGTAAAAGATGAGAATAACTTATAAGTATTTATGAAAATATTTAATCTATGCTATGATTATAGATAGATTTATATTTCTAGGAATATTTTAGTAAATTGAATATAATATCAACTTTTTGTAAACTTTTAAAAAAATATATTTTAAAAAAGTGGTATGGATTTATTATTATATATTGACTACACTAATATCGGTTTATTACATGGACAAAATGTTTTCAATTCCAAGTTTTAATAAAAAATATATTATAAAGTTCAGTTTAGCAAAAAAGAAAAAAGAAAAAAAAGTTTACTAAACCATGATTTATATTTGGATATTTTTATTAAAAAAAAAGCTTGACAAAATCAAATTGGTTTTAAATATATTAATAAAAAATACTTTGAAATGTGTAATTATTGAAGAGTGCATGAAATTTATAAAGAATATTGACATTATCTTCCTATTTACTTTCAATATCTTTCAAGATGAACAACTATAATATATTGTTAGTAAAGTAAACATAATCAATAAATATGAAAAAAGAGAGAGAGGCTAAACAGGCTTAAACCACAATCAACAATGGAAAATTGCAATGTCCGGATAGAACCTTGCAATACTAATTTTCTTAATAGTCATAAAAGTGCAGAATTAATATAAATAATGTTTCCATCAACTTCTTTTCCATGATGAAAGTTGCATTTTGCTACCAATGTAGAATTAACGGTGGTGAAAATACAATCAGTGCATAAAATTAAAAGGGATGATAGTTGATAATTATCTCTATTTGTAACTGACAAAGAAATCCACTGTTACTTGTAGTCAAAAATTGATTCTTGAAGACAATTAAACATCAGTATTGAATTTGATGATCCAAAAACTTGTTGGATGATCCCAGACAGAATTCAATAATGCTTTTCACTAGAGAAATAATGTTTAAATATGCCCAACATTGAATTGCTCAGAATATATCTTACTCAGTCTTAACATTTATCATTCCCACTTAGTAGTCATTGAAGAAGATCGTGACATTTGACGTATGATGCTTGTTTTGAAGGGAAGAAGGAACAGAAGCAATAACATGTTAGTGCAGAATACACAATCCTGGACAAATTTCTTATTGGGAAATTATTATTTCAATAATTAACTCAAGTTGGATGGTTCCTCCATAAGGTGTGGAAAACTTAGAAACATCTCATTTTCTTGATCAAGCATGGCTTCTATGAATGAAATGTCAGAGGATGATGAAAATTTGAAGTCACTACTTGAGGCTTGATGTTGTGACTTAACCTCTTTCTTATTCCAACTCTGTCTAGTCACCACATTCTCTATTTGGCTCAGCAAGCCCTTTGAAACCATGATGTCTTGCTCCTGATAATCAAGTGGTGTACAAGCATCTTCTAGAAGGAAGTCATTCCAAGTAAAAGCTGAAGTGGAACAAGTAGAAGGAGTAGATGGTGATGAAGTTTTTGACAAACGATCTTCCCCAAACACAGATACCTGGATGGTCTCATTCTCAAAGTCTATGCAATTTGAGGCACCTGACACCATTGGGATGGATTGGAACCGAGCAAGATCCATTGAGAGGTTATCACCATGAGTTCTATTGAATAAAAAGTTATTTCCAGTGGTTTCCATTTGGGGTGGTAGCTTTTGTTGGTCATTGATGTTTGTAAATCCTTGTGGCATGGTTTGATGGGGTTCGGATTTTAGCATCATTGCACTCTTGAAGTCTTTATTGATAGACCCTATTCGGTTAGTTGGTTTCTGGCAACCCCCAATGTTTCCATAGTCAGCAATGAGTCTAGAAAAGGGCTTGTGGGTAACATGGTCAATCCCCATTTGAGAGAGCTTCTTTTTCAGCTTTGTGTTCCAGTAGATCTTTACATCATTGTCTGTTTTCCCAGGAAGTTGCTGGGCTATTATAGACCACCTGCCACAGAGATATTAAAACTGCCATATCATTCTGAATGCCCTAAACCATGAAAAGTCAGCAATAATATTTTTCATAAACTTTGGATGTAAAAAATATGGTATAAAATAAAGAGCAAATATCATCATGTGGTGCTCATAGAATAAATACAGCCAAGGTATTAATATTGTTCTCTCTTAACATTTGTACCTCTTTCTATTGCCAAGAATTAACTCCCCAATACCAATGGTGTTCAAACTCTAGATTTTGTAGAAAATTCAAATGGCAACAAGAAAGAATAAGAGAGCAATATACCTGCAGGAGATTATGGCTAGAGTTGGAAGAAAGACAAACCATAATATTTGATACATTTATTTTCTTATGCAAGACAACAACGAGAAAGCAAAGAGCTACATGACTTCAACCATAGATAATCATAAGATAGCTAGCTGCATTTAGTCACGATAAACCAAAAAAAGTAGAGGAAACAAGACCTAGTTGAAGAAATAGGCCACAATGTTCACCTGCTACCTATGGCTGCATGAAGCTTAATGATTAGATCTTCTTCTTGGACTGTGAAATTGTCGAGCTTAAGATCAGGCCTGAGGCAGTTACTCCACCTAAGCCTACAACTCTTTCCACACCTTTTGAGTCCTGTGTTAATGTCCCCAGATGCAAAACTTTAGGTTGAAAATTGAGAATAGAGATTCCATGAACTTGGAAGTTAAAAAAAAGTTCTCTAACTTGTTTTTTTGGGGACAGAAGTCCAGTTACCAGATCCATGCCTGGAGCCTGCGAGTTTCTTTGTATCTTCTTCTGTAGTCCACACACCCCTTTTGACATTGACTTTTTCACAAGGAGACCTCGCCATCTGTTTCATTAGGATTGAAGTTCTTTAAAAAAAGCATATATGAAAGAAAAAAGAAAATGACATAAGACAAGGACAAATAGAGAGAGAGGTGTCTTGTGCGGCTTCAAATAACTGTGTTCTTCAAACACTCTTTGCGAAGAAAGAGAGAATGGAGGAGATGGGTTTAAAGGTAGCACAGGTATGGAGGCAAGGAATGCATGAAACTTTGTTATGAATTAAACTTAATTTGCATGATGATTGTCATCATTCATAACAAACTTGAGAAGAGAGATGAAATAAAGAACACCACTTAGCACAACAATATTACTCACATGGTGACGTGCTTGTATCATGTATTTCAAGATCAGGTTTGATTCCGGTGAATTATTTGGTTAAACTTAGATTAAATTTAATTGGATTAAATTATGGTTGAAACAAATTGGTTGGTTCATTTTCTAAAGCAAATGACTAACTCTTGCTTCCAATATCCTCACAAGTTTGATGAGAGTATTAATTTAAACTAAACATTCAACTAACTATATTGATACTTAAGCTTTGCAACTGTATTCTTTTTAAATTTAAATTAATGCAACCACGAGAATTCTATAGTTCAAGTAAATATTAATAAATTTGTTCAAATTATTAGTTAGCATTAGCATGTTGTTAATTTTAGGTTTTTCACTAATCTCCATTTACTCATTTCTCTTAACAAAATTCGTTCAATTATCACAATTTATGAACTAGTCAACTATAGAAATAATTCAAGATTGTTATTATGACCTATTACAGCGAGAAATGTTAGTATCATTAACATACATATAGAAACAAAAGTTTACAATTCATTGTTTTTTAAACTATCGGTTCAATGGTTCTAATTAAACAAAATTCTAAAAATTAGTTTATTGTTTTTAAATAATCGAATTAAATTAGAATAAAATAAAAACAAAAGTAATCATGGTTTTGATAAAAACAAATTTAAAATTATTTTTAATATAATTTTTTTATAAAATATATAAGATATTTTTTTTTATTTTTTTATTTCATATTCCTTTAAATAATAATTATTTTATGGTATTGTTTTAATAATTACTTTAAATAATATATTGAATTGAATTCGAATTCCACCTTTACATCCTAATCCGTATCTTCACAGTGATTTTAAAAACATTGTTTCAGTTAATTTAAAAATATTCACATGAATATGAAAAACTAACCAAACATATTTTCATACATTTGTAAAAGTAATTTTTTAATTATAAATTCTTCCTGTATTTTCTTTTATTTGTTTTTATGTAATAAATTTGAATACTGATTTTCAATTGATTTATTTTTATATTTTTCTCTTATCAAATAGAAATCCTCTATAAAATTTACAGATTGATATTGAATTTTTAAGAGTTTACATTTTTAATTTTTTTATTATTAGCACCATCTTAAAGTTTAAATCAAAATGTATTTATTTAAATTATAAAATTATTATTGTTTTAAAAATTAAATTGAATAATAATAATTAATGTGTTATTATTTTGAAAATTAAATTAAATTATTATCTCCACACAACATTGTAGAATATCTACAATATATAATTGTTTATATAAGGTATTTATCTTAAATTAGTGAGTTAAACTTTATTTTTTGTGTTGCTTGTTTTAGTTTAAAATTAATTAAAAAACTATTATATGAAAACACGTCACATATGCAGATAAATTTAGTTAAATTTAAAGTATAGATAAAATTTACTTATTAAAAAAATTGATTATTTTAAAATAAAAAAATAAACACATAAAAAAACTGAAATCTATTTATTTTATTAAACACATTTTTTTTAAAAGAAATATTTACAAACTGACGCATTATTTCTTTCTTTCATATGTAAGTAGAGTGACTAGTATAAACAACGACGCCGTTTTTACCATACACATGCTAGTTTCTTATGAAGCCAAATGTCAATTAACGCGCCACTAAAGACTCTTGCTACTTTTCAAAACGTGCAAGCAAAACCCCTTTTTCTTTTTTAATGCGTTTGTCGTGGCGTGCCACGTGTCCAGGATGAAAACTCTTCGTCATTAAGGAGACTCGTTCCTTGAACCAGCACCAGCCACGGAAAAGAAAAAAAAAGGACGCAGTTTGAATCGGAGTGTGTAACCTGCTTACCGTTTCGATAATTTAATTTAAAATTTTAATTATTATTATTATAAAAAATTATTAAATTATATATACGCTTATCATAAAATAATGTATATAAATTTAAATATTATCAAATAATACTTTAGAAATATTTTATTTACATATTATTAAAATTAAAAAAACGTTAATATATATATATATATATATATATATTATTATTTAACAATCTAAATAATATAAAAGTAATTATATATAATAATAACGATTAAAATTTTAACAATATAATTAATATTATATAAAATAAAATAAAATTTTGTAATTATCCTAAATATAAATATTTATTATAATTATTATATAAAAAAATATTTTATTATTTAATTTTATATAAAAAATAAGTTATGTTTTAAGTCTAGAAAACTTCACATAAATCTATATTTTAATTTCTGTTCAGAAAATCAAACTGTACCAAAACTTTAATATTTTGACCTTTAAAAAAAAAAAAAACTTCACAATTTAAAAATATTTTATCTTACCATTTTAACAAAACTATTGTGTACTTTTAATCTCACATAATAATTTTCACTGTTTGTTTATGGAAATTAAAAACACATTTGCCGAATTATAAAGATTAAAATGGTTTTTTACAATTTAAAAATGAAAAATATATATTAAATTTGAAATGTAAAACCGTAATTAAGCATTCTTACAAGTATGTGTAAGGGAAAAAACTAAAAAGAAAATTGTTTTAAAAAATAATATAAGATCAATTTCACAAATTAATTTATACATAAAATGAATAATTTTAGTTTATGAAAAAGTTATATTCTTTTATAAATTTTGAAGGTTAAATACATCCGAACAAAATCTTAGTATAACAAAAAGTTAAATAATAATAATACAAGAAAAACAGAGTAGAGTGGTAGGAGACAGGTCAAGAATGCATGGTTGACATTATAAGCCAACTAATTATTAACATAGACAAAATCCTTTGCAGCAGCATATGAATATGAATCATATATACATACATGCATGCTTCTTTTGTTCTGTTTATGATTAACATCTGGCACACAGCCAAATCAAGCTCTAACCAGGTATAAAAAATTAAAGTCTCCAGCGCAAGAGACAGGTGCAAAATTGCAGATAACTTCTTTTGAGACAATGATGCTTCTTGCAACTTGTTCCTTAGGAAATAACGTTTTAGCTATAAACAAATTAAGTTTATCACCGCTAAATTCATTTGCATTTAATAGAGTAATTAATCTATGTCTTATAAAGATAGCTTTTATTTCAAATTTATGGTGTGGTTAGAAATGCAGTAGATTGAGTGTATTACAAAGAAATAACGTATAAAATAAGATAATATTAGAATACAAGATTTTTTATTTTTTTTATGTTTGTTATTTTGAATTTTTCTAATATAAATTTATGTTTGTGTGTCGCAAAATTAAGATGAATATTTCCCTAGTGAAATTATAATGAGGATGGAAAAAGTGATCGGTAAAATAAGTTACATTTCTTGTGTTATACATACATTTTGAAGGGATTGATTTTATTGATAAAAAGGAAACATATGAAGCATATTATATGACAAATTAAGACATGAATTTGGTATATGACAGGAAAAAAGAGATTTAAATTTCTCATCAAATTTTGGCAGCAAATATCCTAAATTTAATAAAGACATTCATACATTATAATGATTGAAATCACTAAAAATATCATTACTTCAATTTTAATATAAAGAAATAGAGATATGAAATACTAACATCAATCACATAATAAATATCTAAATGCTCCAATTTTTGGAAAAACATCTTGGATTACCAATGGATCATAATAATGATGTTGTTGCTGCTCATCGTGAAAAAAAATGTCTTCATCGTTGTTCAAATGAAAAACCTCACACGCACAAGAAAAGACGAAATCTTGAAGATATATAAAAAAATTTATGTTGAATCATATGTGGTACAACAGAAAAGTTGAATTGATAAAACAACTTCTCAATTTGATATAAATTTTATATTTTACATTTGGTTTGATATAAAACTTTTTCCTTTAATTTAAAAAATACAATCTTTTTTTTATTAATAGTTACTAATTAAAAAAAAGTTCACATAAAAAATACATTTTACATTAATGTAAAATAGACTAATAAGGTGATTTATTCTGAGAAGGCAAAACACTATTGATACGTCACATCCAAAAAATTATCATTCTTTCTAAAGAAAGGCAAATAATAATGTATACAATATATCTCAACTAAATATTGATTACACGGAATTTTTATTTTCAACATGAGTTGAAACATTTAAAGTAAATTGTTAGAATAATAAAGAAAAATAAAAGTAAATCGCTAAGAAGTAAATGTACTAAAAAAAATAAATGACAGAAAAATAAATCTAACTCATTAACAAGGATAAAACAAAATTTGATAAAGAAAATAAATCAAAGTGATGATCAAAATTGTAAATAACTCCATTAAAAATCATTGTTATATGTTTTTAGTGTTGTTTAGAATGTAAGTTTCTTTATACAATTTTACAATCAATTCTTTTACATTTATTTCATTCTATTTATATTTTTCTTTCGTTAATCGCTAAAATAAAGTTACCAAATTAATAAATAAAAAATAAAAATAAAATACACTCAAATAACATAAAAATTCATGAACGATTACTTTATTATAAGTGTCTTCCATTTCTTCATAAATAAGATAATAATTATCTTCATATCTATTTGGTATGTTACTTCTTCTTGATGTCATATTTTTTTCCATCTTGCACCATAATCTTCTATATCTCCAACTCTTCAACTTTCAATACTAAAATAGTCATACCATGTCACTTTATTTCTCAACATATCTCTCAATCACCCTTTTTTTCGTTACACGTTGTTTTGAGTATTTCTTAATTCATTCTTTAGATACATTTGTAGTTTTACTATTAAAAATATCAAAGGTACTTAATAGTTTTTATATAGCTAAATTATATTTATTATGCACTTTAATGATTGTAAGGTATATTTAAATGTAAATAAAAATCCTTTTAGATTTCAAGAAAAAAAGTAAAAAACTTTTTTTCCCAAAATCTTAGTGTTATAGGAGCAATAACGTATCTTATTAATTATATTCAACTTTACATCATATGTATGATAAATTAGTAAAATATAGTTTTTAATCAACAATAATACATTTAATTGAAGTAAATGATATATTTCATTATCTTAAATATGAGTTTGTTTTATTCAAATATTTCAAAAAGTAAATATAAAAAATTATGTCATACAAATAATTTTTTAGATCTCGTAATAATCGATCACAAACATAATATTATTTGTTTAGAAGGTATCATACTATGATTTTATGACGACACGTGAAACAATAATAATAATAAGAAATATGATAAATTTGGTTATATATTTAGAATTTATTTCATAATATATATATATATATATATATATATATATAATATTTAAATGAATGGTGTGGAAACTAACAAGAAATTATTGAAACATAAAACAAACAAATAAAAGAGATAGACAACTTGTCACATAGGAAATTGAGATCAATTTTTGATATTGTTGGTAGAAAAAATCGATATATGAATCGAAAAAAGGATGGAAGGAAATCGAGGATCGTATGTTAGTTGAAAAATTGATAAATTGAAAAGATGGTTGGAAGACATTCGATGACCATGTATTAGTATGAAAACATCGATCGAGAATTGAAATCAAGAATTGAAAAAGAATATTCGATGGGTATTGCTGAAGAAAATCGAGAATCGAAAGAAGAGGATTCGATGGCTATTGCTGAAGAAAATCGAAAATTGGAATCGAGAATCAGAATCAAGAATCGAAAGAAAACAGGAAATTCGATGAACATGGGGAAGTAAAAATCGATGAAAGGTATTGAGTATGAAGTTAAATGGAAAGCCAGAAATAGTTTTAAATACTCGATGGTTGAGGTCAAGATCAAAGGAATGATTATCACGCACATGGAATGTGAGAAACAGTTTTCTAAACCGTGACTAAGATAAAAATCGAGGGATAATTAACGTACGTGCACATGGAACGTGGTAACAATTTTTAAACTGCTCTTAGGAGGTTACTTGAAAGACACTCTATAAATAGAGCGAAGTTTGAAGGAAACCAGGAAATTGGCAGAGACAACAGAAACACAAGTGAAAAGTCTACCGGAGAAACGACGAATCATGAAGTTTCTGGCGATCTGGATTTCTATTTTCATTGATTGTCTTTACTGTTGTCATTACTTTCCCTGGTAATTTACTTTCATGCAATTTATGTTCGTTCAGTCACTTACATTTATCAACTTTAAGTATATGTCCTTTAAATTCCTTGTCATTTACCTTTATGCAAGTTAAGATCCTGCGTTTAAGTTCCTCACCATTTATACTTCTGCAATTTCGATATCCTACTATTTACACTTCTGTAATTTCGATTTCCTGTTATTTACATTTTTGCAATTTCAATTCATTGTCATTTACACTTAATGCAATTTTAAGGTTCTGCATTTACATTTCTCTGTAATTTAATATTCTGCATTGTTTTTCGTCTCGATACCTTTTTACTGCTTTCTTTACTTCGAGTTTCTTAATAAAAAATACCAAAAATAGTACTATCAATTTCGATATGCATGCTTTATCATATTTTCTGTGTTTTTAATATACGTGCATGTTTTATCTTTCATTCGGCTCGATACTGTGGCGTTTTCGATTTTCATATATGTTTTGATTGAAAACTGTTTGCTAGCTTAAGTAAAAAAAATTTACGTGGTTGAAATTTGGTTAGAACCTAAGTATCTGAGAAATCGAAATCGACCAAATTTCCACCAGAAATAGATATATCAAGTGTGATTCGTACAAAGAGGTTGACGTTTTGGAGGAAAACATTCTTAAGTTGTCTTTTTTAAGAAGTATTATATGATTTCACCACTGTAAGTACATAGACGTTACTATGGTTTAAGCTGGAACTTGAACATTCTTCCATCAAATAATGTGAACTGTCCTCGAACTCAACTCTTGATCTAGGTTGATATTTTCATGTTTTGGGTTGGATTTAACCATGATAATAATTTCATCATCAATTGAGATTTTCATGGCTATGGTAAAGGAGAGAGAAACAATCCAAGTTGATTCGAACGGATAAGTTATTTTTAAATAATTGAATTATAATTAAATTAATATAACAAATAGGCACACAAAAGTTGAGAACAATTTGCTGAATTTTTTTCAAAACTAATTTTGGTAAAAAACAAAAATTAAAGATAAATTTTAAAAGATATTTTTTTAATAAAAGATATAATAATTTTTAAGGTTTTTTTTCTTCTTTATCCGTATAAATCACGTCAACTTCAAATAATATTTATTTTTATTTTATTTTTTATATTTGTGTGATTTTCATTATTATATTACAATGTCCTTGTTATCAATAAATTTATTATACTATTATTTAATAAAAAGTAATTATTTTATTAAATGCAGTTAGATTTTTAATGAACTTTAAACTGATTTAATAATTAGTATGATTTTAAAAATATTAATATTAACAATGATAATCATGTTGAAAAGAGTTAAAATGACAAAAAAATATCATTTATTAAGTGATTGGAGAAAAATATTATTTCAAGTCTGACTTAATTAAGATCCATGATACATTTTTTTTTTTGCAAAATTGAATTACCACATAAGTGAAATCACTTTTTTTTTATATTAATGACTATTGTACATCTTGCTAATTATCTAATGTAACTTACTTAAGGTTGAAGACTTTTAAAATTATTTCTTCTTTGCTAAGTTTAGGAATCATATTTGGGTCTTCTAAGAGATCATTTAAGTCATGGTTGACTCATATGGTGGTGGTTTTGAATTTTGTATTTTTCTCATTACGTACCTCATGTCTCATGTTCTTAGATCAATCATGTAACGACCCTAGAAATCGTTATTATAGTGATGTTTTCACAAAATAGTAAACAAGTAAATAACGACATCTATCTTACATTATATTACTATAATTGTAACATAGATTAAAATTCCGGTTCATTAACGGAAGCTCAAAATATAGTAACATAATTTATTTATATATTATACATGTAAAAGTAGCTCCCTCGAAGTTATCCCACTGAACTATCCCTGCTATCAAGTAGTCAAATCTCCATCTCTCAACTCCTGATCTGCTCCCACATAAAAGTGATCATCGCAGTCTCAACCAAATGGAAAAATAGGGGTAAGTATTAAATCATTCGATATAATAAAACAGATATAGAAGTAATAATTATATATTATGATCAATTACGAAATCATCAATACACTAAGACACCTTCCGAAAGTATACCCTAACTATGCCCAAACTCAGAGGCTATCATTTGTGGGTACATTGTGATCAGCACCCGTAGTACCATTCTGACTACCCTCCACACAGAGTAGGATTACTGGCGCCCTTCATCACTCATACTGAAGTACCCCTCCGAGCGCGCCACCAGCCATCCCCCATCGACTTCTCACCACCTGATCTCGTAGTCTACCTGACCCGACCAATCGGTGAAGTCTCGGGACCTCATTCGAATCCTCCAACATAGTTATTACACTAATGTACTTTGTACCACCCCGAGTACCATTCAAACACAACAAAAATCATTCACATTTGCCAGATTCTGGACCACCTGTCCTCACGGCTCATTCAAGTCAATAAATAATAGTATGTGACTGATTCTGGGCACTAACCCTCCAGTTCAGTCTAGCCAATACATAACATCTCATGACTGATTATGGGCATCAGCCCTTAGACTCGATCCGACTTACACACGTCACAACACACTACTAAATCTTAAAAGCTGCTACATTCATTCTATATTTTAAATATATATATATATATATATATATATATATATATATATCTTTTTTTTTCAAAATCATTTTCGAAATTATTTTCAAAATCTTTTTCGAAATCATTAAATTACTATTTTGCCCTTAATCTTTTCTAAAAATTCCATGTATGTCCCTAAATGACTATTTTATCCTTGGACATTTTCAAAAATTCCTTTCATGTCCCAAAAATGACTATTTTACCCTTGAACATTTTCAAAAATTCCATTTATGTCCCTAGGATGTAAAATGACTATTTTACCCTTGATCTTTTTAAAAAATTTCCACCATATCCCTTTCTTCTTCCTTCGCCCAATTACAATGTCAGATTTTGCAGATTTCAAATTACTTTCTTTTAGACAACCAAACTAGTCCCAAATTCAAATTAAACATGACTTATATATAATTTAAGTTGAAAACAACAATTTTATCATATAATTCATCCTTAATTTGAAGAATTTCAACAAAATTTCAAGTTTTGCAAAACATGAAAAATCTTCAAAATCAATTATTCTAATGTTCAGATTTTCACTCCTATTCTTTATTCACAGAGTACCCAACAATTCAATTTCATATATTGAATGAATTAAACTTCCCCTTATCTGGTGTGGTATTTTTACGGAAGCTTTCCCACTTAATTTAAATTCTCTCCTGTTTCACCAGATCCTGCAAGAGTAGAGTATCGTTGCTTGAATTTTAGACAAAAGAATAAGAAGAATGATGAACACGTGATATGGGAGGAATAATTTCTCGCTGTAATCATTCCTCCCCTTCGAACATATAAAAGAAAAAAAATTTACTATACATGAAAAAAACTTCATTACAAAGTTTTCTTGCACAATAATATTATTAAAAAAATCATGCCTCACATATGATGTCTTTTGGATTATTTAATTACAATTTGTCCAAGACATAAGTAATTTGTAAGTGTGCCATCACTGTGTGTATGGAAATCTCAATGTTTAGGTTGCAAATATTGAGGGATGAAGATATGTAAGTCAAAATTGCGTGTATGAAAACCTCTAGGTTGTAGATCTTGAGAGATGGAGCGAAAAATCATGCCATAAAATTTCAAAAGAGATTTGTTGTTTCCTTGTTTTATGTTTTTCAAGACCAACAAAATTGTTTTACGAGGTTGTCTTGTTGTGAAAAAAAATTGATATTTTATTAAACATTTCACTTGGTTGAGAATTAACATGATATTGTTGAGATTGAGCATCAAGAGTAAGTGTAACCACAACTTTAACACATGTCTTTTTTGGTTATTTATAATATCAAATTAAAAAAAAAAATTTCACTCTTTATACGTATTTTATGTTCTCTCTTGGAACTATCTTTTTTTACTCTTTATACATGTTAATGTTCTCTCCCTTTCTATCACACTTTTTCTCTCCTCTCTCTCTTTCTTTTCTTTTCATTTACAATAAACGATTTTTTCTTCTCTTCAAAAGCCACAATAATTATTTTCTATATATTTTCAGTATAATAAAGAATAATTTTATTTGATAAACAATAATCTAATTTAAAATTATGATTAAAAAAATTATAAAAAAGAAACCATAACATATATATGATCGTATTATAATTAAATAATATTTTAAAAATATAATTGGAGAAAATTGATTTTAAGTATTATTTTTTATTAATTTATCTATCAATAATAATTGATTTATATAATATTTGAGTCATTAGAATATAGATAATTAATATATATATATTTGGATATAATAGATTTTTTTTCAATAAAAATTTAAAATATGGTCTTATTTCAGAAAAATTCAGTTTTTACTGTATCCTTTTAAATTTAGATTTTATTTTATTTTATTTTTATATTCAATTTTTGTAGGTTTATTTAGTTTTTGGAAACATAACATTCATATTTTAAATACAAATAATAATTTTAACAACAAAAACACTTTTGAGTCACATGTAAATAGAACAGAGGAAATATTTTGTTATTTGTTCATTAATGATTAATCATAAAGAAGAAGAATTTGGTAGAGAAAAATTCGTCTGATGTGTCACGAAAGCAAAAGAATCCGTTGGCAACAAAGTTTAATGCTGAATGGGCCATCCCGGCCACTTCAACGAAATTTCAATTCCACTACTGTTACTATTATTTTTCCGATTTTTCCTTTCAAATCTTCAAACCGTTGCGGTTTCTCTTTTTTATTTTTACATTTTTTATTTCTTCCCAAAGTCGGTCACCTCCTCCTTCTCTCACCTCTCTCTCTGTTCTCTTCTCCATAACTGAGGTGAGAGAGAGAAACAGCGTCTGAAGAATCTTCGCAAAAAGAGGCAGGAAAAACAGAGCAGAGCACCATGAAGCAAAAGCTCGAAACGTTGTTTTGTTTAACAAGAAAACGATCGATTCAGTTTCTGATCGGTGCGTTTTTCTTGTACCTCGTACTCGTCACACTCGAAATCCCTATCGTTTTCAAAACCGACTTCACCACCGTAGCCACGCGCCCTCCGAGACTCCTAAGCGAGGAAGACTCGCAACTAAAGGAATCCCCTGCGCGTCCTTTGAAAACAGTTTCCAACGCCGCCTCGCCGAGTCAACTCGCTCGCCGCAGCCTCGTTTCCGCGTTGGTCCTAAACGACGCCGCGTTCGAATCTAACGGCAACGATGGGTCGTTGGAGCTTTACAAGCTCGTAAAGCACGCGCGGCAGGTTGGACAGAATCTCTGGGAGGACCTCGAATCTGGAAAGTGGCGGACCATTGTCTCGAGGCCCGAGAACCGGTCCGGTTCGTGTCCCGGTTCGGTTTCTCTGGCCGGTTCGGACATCTCAGGTGTCGTACCGCTGCCGTGTGGGCTCACATTGGGGTCCCACGTGACGGTAGTTGGGAAGCCGTTGGCGGCGCGGCCGGATTTCGAGCCGAAGATAGCTGTGGTGGCGGAGGATGAAGCGGTGATGGTATCGCAGTTCGTGGTGGAGTTGCAGGGGCTGAAGACGGTGGACGGTGAAGAGCCTCCTAGGGTTTTTCACTTCAACCCGAGGTTGAAGGGGGATTGGAGTGGGAAGCCTGTGATTGAACTCAACACATGTTATCGCATGCAATGGGGTTCCGCTCTTAGGTGCGACGGTTGGAAATCCAAGGCCGATGAAGATACCGGTGAGTTTCGAAACTGAAATTTGATATTTTTTCGCTAGTTTAGAAGTTTGATTTCGTGTGATTTATCTGAAAATTGGTAAATTAGGAATGTTTTATGATGTGGATAGCTTACGAGTAATTTTAACATGTTCTCCATTATATGGTATTCTTTAATATTTGATCTTTTTTTTTTAAATTTTTTTTTCTTTTTTGGATTGACAAAACTAATTAGAATGACTTAACAATATTTAATCGCTATTCAATCACTAAATTACCTTAAAAGTCATCCAAAGATGATTGATTAGATTTCTGATTTTCTGCTCAGTTGATAGTGTGGATTTGTTCAAGAAATGTGATGTTCTTTTTTTTGTGATGAGGTTGCTTGTGTTTGGTTGTGGTTGATTGAATTGAATTGAGTTATTGCTTGCATTGGGTGCAGTTGATAGGATGGTGAAGTGCGAGAAGTGGATTAGGGATGATGAAGATCACTTAGAGGAGTCTAAGTCGTCGTGGTGGTTGAAAAGACTGATAGGGCGCACCAAGAAAGTAAATTTTGATTGGCCATTCCCGTTTTCTGAGGGGAAGCTATTTGTTCTTACCATTAGTGCTGGGTTGGAGGGGTATCATGTTACTGTTGATGGGAGACATGTGACATCTTTTCCTTATCGCACTGTGAGTGATACATCCTTTCCTTTGAAGTTATCTACCTGGGCTTGAAGATTTATATGCTTGATCACTTGATTTTGCCTTTTGATTTTGGCAGGGTTTTACACTCGAGGATGCCACTGGGCTTTCGTTGACAGGAGACATTGATGTCCACTCTGTATTTGCAGCGTCTTTGCCTTCATCGCATCCCAGTTTTGCCCCGCAGCGGCACCTTGAATTTTCCACCAGGTGGCGTGCCCAGCCACTTCCTGACTCTGGGGTAGAATTGTTCATCGGTGTCCTCTCAGCTGGAAACCATTTTTCTGAGCGAATGGCGGTGAGAAAGTCATGGATGCAGCATAGGCTTGTCAAATCTGGAGCAGCGGTCGCACGTTTCTTTGTTGCACTGGTAGGCTATTTGTTTTTACAACTATTATTTTGTTTCTGATGTTCAACTGAAGTTTCTTACTGTTTGATTGAAATCTTGGCAGCATGCAAGACAAGAAATTAATGTAGAGTTGAGGAAGGAAGCAGAATTTTTTGGTGATATTGTTATAGTGCCTTACTTGGATAACTATGACCTTGTTGTGTTGAAAACAGTGGCCATATGTGAATATGGGGTGAGTTATTGAATAAAAAGAATGGAGTTTTGAACTACCAAGTTTTGAGTGACATTTAAGGATTTTTTAACGGAACATAAGATGTGCTGTATTGTTCATAGGTTCATACGATTTCTGCTAAGTATATCATGAAAGGTGACGATGATACTTTTGTTAGAGTGGATGCCGTTATCAGTGAAGCGAGGAAGGTTCCAGATGATATCAGCTTTTATATTGGGAACATAAATTACTATCATAAACCCTTGCGATATGGGAAATGGGCAGTGACATATGAAGTAAGTAATCAGCACCCGTTGCGATGCTTTTGTTTAAACGTTAAACTCAGGAGTGAGAATACTCTAGAAATAGTTATTTTGGTAATGTCGATTAAGAATATGTCTGTATTTTGATCCAAAAAATGCCTGAAGTTACCTGTTTTCTTTCTTAGCTCCAAATTCCAGTTGCACCTTTTGTCGGCCGTGTGAATTTATGAACTGTGTACCATGGTCCTGGAGTGTGTTGGCCATATTGTGACTGATTTAACTAGGCCTCGTGCTTTCGTACTATGGCCATTGGCCACATTAAACTTCTTGCATGAAAAAACTTGGTGTATTTAAATATTGATATTTTTGTTTCCTTCTCCTTTTTTTTTTTTTCAGGAATGGCCAGAAGAGGATTACCCACCCTATGCTAATGGCCCGGGTTATATTTTGTCATCAGATATTGCCCGATATATTGTATCTGAATTTGAAATGCATAAATTAAGGGTTGGTTAACATAATTTTATGTTGCATTTTTTGCTTTGCTCTTCATTTGAAATTCTGCGTGGCTGAATGTTCGTGTGATTTCTTATGCAGTTGTTTAAGATGGAAGATGTGAGTATGGGAATGTGGGTAGAGCAATTTAACAGCTTAAAACCAGTTCACTACTCTCATAGCTTGAAGTTCTGCCAATTTGGTTGCATAGAAGACTATTACACGGCCCATTATCAATCGCCTAGGCAGATGATGTGCCTGTGGGATAAACTGCAAAGGCAGACAATTCCTCAGTGCTGTAACATGAGATGACATATAAGAGACATGGGTTCTGATCTTTGATTCCAGTGAAAAGGGACAGAGAAAACAAGTTTTGCAGTGCAGCCATATACCATTGAGTATTGTATATAACTGTGGAGCTTAGTTAGTTAACGTCACCCTGTATAAAATGACCTTTTCAATCTCAGTATTTATTTATTATTGTTTTTCTGGTTCTTCTTTGGGACACCTTTTTGGGATTCTCAATTCTTTTAGCTCGGGATTGGATGTGATGATAAAGGGGGAGAGGTGGGAGGGGGAGTATATTGATGCAGATACAAGTTCTGTAAAATCATTTGAGGGATAGCTTTCTGTATCCACAAAAAATGAGATCAATTATTACACCAACTGGTGCTTTTTGTTTGTCTCCTCATTCCATGCTTTCAACTTTCCATTTCACCATAACTTGGTTTGCTTTATTGAGTAATTTCATACTAACTTTATATATTTTTTAAATTGAAAATTGAACACGAATTAATATTTTGGATAATTGAAAATTAAGAGATTGAAAATTTGAAGAAAAAAAGAAACTAAAGTGGTGGATTTTATAAATTATAAACATTCGTATTACAATTTAGTTACATCAGTAAATAGAAAAATTTAGAAGAAAAAGATTATAAACTGAATTTAGTCCTAGAAGTGAATTTGTATATAATTTCTGTAAAAAGTGTAACTTTTGTATAAATTGATTAGGAGCTAGGTCAATGCGCAGGTTTGTTTGAAGATTTTGATTACACCTAAAGAGTGTTTTAGTTTTCTAGGATCAGCTACTTTTTAATCTCTGAAGCTTCTAAATATTGTGATTAATATATTACCAGTGACTTTCTTCTAAATATTGTGATTAATATATTACCAGTGACTTTCTTCTTTCACCAAAGTGGACTCCATAAAATGGACTTAGTCATCGTTTTCAAGGTGTGCAGGAGAAAAGTTAGAGCAAAAAAGTTAAATTTATAGTCAAAAAGAGAACGGTGAATCCCTGATACAAAGCCTTAAATTAATCCAATTCAACAATTAACCATTTCATACAAAAAAATATTTATAATAAAAAGAACTTTCAGTTTAGTAAAATTTGGGCACACGAATGATGTGACACTTCAGTGAATTTTTTTAATACAGAATATTCTTAACCCAGAATAATTGACTAATTTCTTAAACAGCATTTCAATGTCGAGATTGTCTGGCGTGAACAAAAATACATAAAAAATAACAAAATACACAATTGCAGTCGTTGAGACATAATGTAATTTTTTAAGAAAAATCAATCGAATTCTTTTGCACATCTATTCACGGAAACCTTTTTATTTACTAATTAATAAGTTTTTATAATATATTAAGCATGGAAGTTCAGTGGCACTAGAAAATTAATTTTAGGATACCAGTTAAAATAACTATTTTAAAAAAAAATTTAAAAAATTGGAACTATAACCCCACTAAAAAAATTAATAAGTCAAATGAATAATATATTAAGTAATATCATTTTTAAATAGAATTTATATAAATTTTGTTCTAATGAATAATTTTTATAAGTATCTATATTTTTATAATTTTTTATTTACATTTCATTTGATAATTAAAAAAGTAATTTAATTTATTATAACTAAATATTAATTTAATATAATATTTTAATTTTAAATAATAATAAATATATAAGAGATTTTAAATTTTAAAAAAATTATAAAATTAATTTTCCTTTAAAAAAGTTAATAAGATCAAAATTAAAACTAAGCTAATTTTACAAAAATTAAAAAATATCTAAACAAGTATTATATATATTATTATAACATTGTTGTTAGTATGTAAATAAAATAAAAATAAAAATATTTTTATCTTTTATATTCTTCTTCGGAATTAATGTAAAACAATTTTTAAATTAATTTATTTTTAATAAATATGATTTGAGAGGTTATTTTGAGAAGGTTTAGATAAAAGATTTTGTGTGAGATATATATATTTTTTTGTTTCTCAAATTTTTTTTAAGTAAATATACTTGTAGAAGTAACATTGTTAATATTTGAAAACATTTTAATATAGATTCTTATAATTATTTAAACCATATCGGATTAAAGTTGTAATATAAGTCATACTAATTTATTCTAACCAATTTTAATTACGAGATCTTTTATGTTTTTATAATAAGATCAAAATTATGTATATAAATAACTTTAAAATATTTTAAAAATTTCTGAACGTGAAACACGTGTGAATGTTATATATTTTACTTTTATAAACTTTTCTAAATAATTTATATCATTTAAAAATTCAAATAAAAAATAATTTATATACATTCTTCACACTTTCTCAACGTAATAAAATCGCCACATGAGACAAAATCTTTCTTAATAAATGTAAATATGGAATTAATGCTGTTAGTAGATAGGAAATTGAAAGTTTCTGCGATTTACCAGAATCAGAAGGATGATGAGATATAAAGTGATAAAAAAAATATGGAAATGAGAAAAAAAAGATAGGTCATGAATTTGAGTCTCGTACTAACAAACTTAACAAACTTAATTAAGAATGTAATTTCATAAAATATTTATATTGGAACAAGACTCTTGCTTTGTATATCATACATGATGAAAGTAATTTTAAAAAATGATGTAGGTATGGTTTAGATATTTGAGAAGGATTTTAGTTGCAGGAGAAAATTAATTGGGTGTTATTTAGAAAATAATATTATTACAAGGTAAATATGTAATATATTATTAATTTATTCATTTTAAAAATATGATATTATTCCTAGACGTAGATGAGTATGTCATGATCACACAAAAATTTTATCATTATTTTTTTAATTTTATATATAAAAATATTTAAAGTTTTATTTTTTTAAAAATTATATGTTTGGTATCGTTAATTTTAATTTCTGCCTTAACCTGTATAAAATTTTCAAATATAATTAATATGATAGCTTAATCATAAAATAATTCTTGATTTACACTTAGTTTGATCTTAAAATTATATTTTAATCATAAAATAATCTTATAAAACTTAATAATAAGATGCGATTATAAGTCATTTAAGATTAAAATACATATTTTATTTTTTAAGGACTTGGTTTTTTTAAGAATAAATTTGGTTTATTTGGAGTAAATGGTTGAGATTCAGTGACATATTTTCATTATTACTTGGATGAGAGTTGAGCTATTTAAAATATGACGGGAGAGATGCTTTCTCATATTCTACTTAAAGATATTAACAATATTATCGATTGGAATTTTGTCTTAATGCACACCAATTTGTAAAGGTCCAAGTTTTTTTTTTTTCATATTTTTTTATAATGTTATTCTTTCATAAATATACCACTTATAATTTTCAAATTAACGAGAGTTAGAAGTTGTATTTTTAATAAAAGTATTCATTTCTTAAAATAATACCAAAATTCTCAATATGTAAACAATGAATTCAAAATTATTTAATTTTGGTTTATTTTTTTAATCTAATATTCTAAAATAATAGTTAACCTAAATTATTAGTATTGAAAAATAAATTTTTAATTTTTACACTAGTGAAGAATATGTCTTTTTACATCATATTTTTTTTATCAAATTAATTACTATCCAACATAATAAAAAAATACCGTGAAGATTTTTAAATTAAAATCAACTCTTTTACCTCAGATCTTATATGACCCGACATAAAAAGTGAAATTTAAGTGATATGTTTGATATAAGTTACACTTTTTATGTTAGATCTTACATGGTGTGACGTAAAGTTTGCTTTATATCTATTCTAGTAATTTATCTTTCTCATGCACACAATAGATTTTTGATCGATTGTGACTATGACCACTACGTGAACTTTTTGATCATTTTTTTATCATAATGAGTTGTAGTCACACTATCATTGTAACTCATTGGTACTTCTGAATGTTTCTTTTCGATTGGATTGGAACATTAGGACATTTATGTGTGATTCTCTATCTTTTATTGAAAATAAAACCGTGATTATTTTGATATCTCAATCATGATAATATATAAATGTCTCCATTGGATGTTTGTTGTTGAATATCCTGAGAAACCTAAGGTAGAAGAGAAATAACTAGAGGGACCTAAGGTAAAGGAGAAATAACCAGAGGGATCCAAGGTAGAGGAGAAAAAAATCAGAGGAATCCAAAAAGACACAAGTGGAGAAGAAAAGGAGAAGGAAGAAGTCACTCCTTCACCAAAATCCCAAAAAAAACTAGAAAGTACGGTCACCAATTACAAATCTCACACGGTGGTTATTATGGAAGAAAAAATAAATATTTTCAAAACACAGCCATAATTTTATGTCGATTATAGTAATAATCAATGTAAATTTTAACATTTTTATATCGAATAGTTATTCTGATATAAATTTATATCGCTCGTATTGATGTTAAAACTTAGTTACACATAAAAATATTAAAATAACATACGTAAAAAAAACATTTATGTACTAATGTTATTTTTCGAATAAATAGATCTCATATCTTAGTATATTTTAAATTAAGTTATACTAATAAATTAACTTTTATCTTAGATATAAAAATTTTATATATAAATTATAATAAAAAAATTCACTTATTCAAAGAATAAGAATTACAAACTTATTTTAATCCTATTTTTTAAATATATTAATTAAAAATAACCATTATATTATAAGAAAATAAGTAATGAGAATCAAGAATTAATCTCTAACTCTTGTTCTCAAATAAATAGATGTTATTAATATATATATATATATATATATATATATATATATATATATACTTTCTTTTCTTTTTTCTTAATAAAATAATATTACATATTTTAATTTAAAAATAGTTTTTATTTATAAAAGAATTTGACTTATAGGTTTATAGGTCAACCTAAGTCCAAATTTAGGTCATAGGTTAATCAGGATAAATTTAAAATTTATTTCATTCAATTTATGCCATAATTTTTGTAGATTTAGGATGAATACATTTTATCAATATTTTTATTAATATATTTAAATACATAATTATCTTATTTAACTATTTATTATTAACATAAGTTTAGTAAATGTGAATAAATAGTTATGTACTTAATTTATTGTTTAAATTATATATTTTAACTAATTATCTATGTATTGATGCATAAAAGATAAATTAAAGATGGAAAGAAGTTTTGATAATTAAGATTTGTTCAATGTAGCAATATTTCTTTCAGTGAATTTCTTAAAAAAGTTCATTCTTGATTTTGTATATTTTTTTATATTACATTGTTTCATCATATTTAAATGGTAAAATGTGATTTCATTAAAATGATGTCATTATTATGAAACAATTAATTTTTTTAGACTTTAATTTTCATTTGAAAAGAGTTATTGTAAATATTTACTTTTGTTCCGATATTTTTTGCTTTGTTTAGTTTCTCTCATAACTCAAAATCACAAAAAAAAAAAAAAATTGTAATTGATTTGCTCAAAGGTTTGTGTTTGCTTAGTGGATTAGTGTTTTCATGTTATTTCTTTCTTTTTTTCAACATTACCTAACTTTTGCTCAACAAAAATCAATTTTTTGTAGTGAATTTCTTTTGATGTTGAACATTTTTTATTCTATCCATTTTTTTCTTAATGGTCTATAGTTTTACTTAACACTTTTGTTCTAATGTTTAAATTTATGTTATTTCCATTATTTTCCAAAAATAATTTTTGTGTTTTTGATTTTGTTCACTCTTTGGACCTAATTTGCTTAGCAATTTTGCTACTCGCTTGAGTAATTCGCTCAACAAGCCATATTATGTGTAGCAAATCTAGTCTAGTAGCTTTTGTTTTTGTGTTTTTCTTTGCATTTGTGATTTCTATTTTCTTCTTTTAGTTTATTTGTATCACACTCGCTAAAATCATTTGATTTTAATCTAAAAATTTAAAGAACTTCTCATAAACAT
The DNA here is from genome assembly GCA_963425845.1 of Sphenostylis stenocarpa. NCBI lineage: Eukaryota > Viridiplantae > Streptophyta > Magnoliopsida > Fabales > Fabaceae > Sphenostylis > Sphenostylis stenocarpa. Next base: position 53,832,376 of record OY731406.1, read on the forward strand.
AAAAAAAATTAATAATAAAGAAGTAAAGCCCTTGTCTAATCAAAACAATATGTGCCAAAAAATATTAAAAGAGTTGGTAGCATCAAATGTCACTTATCATAACTTATACATCGAATATAAAAACAATGATGATGTGCCTTTTGTACTAAAAATTGGTTTAATACATTTAATACCCTAGATTTTATGGTCTTGCAAGTGAAGATCCAAAAAACACATAAAGAACTTCCATACAATTTACTCAACCATGAGACCTTAGGGTATGGGTGAGAATCACATTAAACTAAACATTTCCATTCTCACTATAAGAAGGAACAAAATATTGGTTGTACTATTTATCCCCTGATTCCATCTTAACATGAGATAGCTTGAAGAGGACGTTCTTATAGAAATATTTGCCTACCTCAAGAGCTACTTTCATTAGAAAAGAGATTTGTGGCATTGAGTTTTACTGTCGTTTCATGAAATTATTTATTATATGTTTACTTTACAAATTTTGTAATATAGAGTACAAACCTAGGTCATTCTTCTTAAGGACAAATATTGAAATGTATAATTTTTAGTTCTCTTTTTGTACAAATTAGAATTAGGGACTGGACAATTTAAAACAAGAAATGAAAAAACAAATAGAATTCAATGAGTAAAAACCAAAATGAAAAAGATATAAATAGATAAATTCATGGTTTCAACCTTCAAACAATTCTCTTGTCATAATTTTCTAAAAATTTCAATTCAAATTTAAACAATTAACCGATTCAATTAATAAACTAAACATTTATACAAATTAAATCTTAATATCATTCAATCTAATATGTATTTAATTATTAAATCAAGATTCAATTGATTTCGAAAAACAACATTACAAACTGATATCATAAAGTGTAAAATCGAAATTAGAGAAGAGAATAACAAATTCATAATGAGAAATAATTGATGTAAAATTTAATTTGACTTGTTTGATCTTGATTCCGTGAATTATTTCTCAAAATTTAATTCTACCTTAATGAAGAACTCAAGAGCAATTTAGACTAGAAACAAAGGAGAATAATAAGAAGAGTTAAAAATAGAATGAGAAAGAAGAGAGAAAAGAGAAGATGCAGGGATACTTCTTAAACTAAGAAACTAATAAAATGACTATGGATCCTAGCTTAGAGCATAATTAAGATATTTATATGCTCTCAAGTCTGAATTAACAAGCCTAAATGTGGGTAATTAGATCCATAAGTTCAATTATAAAAGTGAAGTTAATAAAAAAAAAATCTAATTCGCATGAATTTTTTTACAAAATTTCAATAAATTTGCCTCAACTTCTAAAATCATATAATATAACATAAAAATCCAAATTTAGCCAATCATATATCCATTTGAAAACCTTGAAAATGTATAATCAAATGTAACTTGAATCAAACAAAAAATAATATCTACAATAAAAAGGTATTACTTCAGTAGTGAACAATTACTTCAGTAGTGAACAAATGTCGTATTAACTAAAAATACTAAATTAAAACAAACATGTATATTAAATCCAATTTATTACTATTAAATGAAAATAAGTTTGAAACTGAAATAAAACATATGTAAAGTGTATTCACTGTATAACAAAGTTATAAATGTGTACAAATGTGTTACTGGGCATTAGACAATTGGAACATGAATTTTTTTTTGCATATTGAAAGAGATTTAAGAGGTTACTTGTAAGTTTTCTTCACACCAAATCAATGTACTTTTATGAAGGTTTAGCTATCATGTATAGGAGTATGATTGATACAACTAAAGATAGAGTGCTTATACACAAAACTCTCACCGCGGCAAGACAATTGTTGAGACAATAACCACTACTTCACAACACTATACCACAAGAGAGAATACAACTATTAGGAGCATATTTGAGGTTCAAACTTGTTTTTCTATGGAGCACCAACAATTTGAGAACAAAATTGATAACCTTGCATCCAAATATAGAGCTCTTTAGGAGGTGAATGAGTTATGCCCCTCTACCCTTCCCCTCTCCCAGATTTTGTAATTTATATATGCATTTATGATTTTGACCCCAAACTTAATAATCATTAAATATATATATTTGGATATTTATAATTTCAGTCTCTCACATTTTCATATTCATTTATAATTTATTAATAATATATTATCTAATATCCAAAATTAATAGGTTAAGATTGGTCAGTGTTTGCATCAATGATTAAGTAATTAACCGAACATCAAGCATAGACACAGTCTCAAACACAAACCTTATAGTAGACACAAACTTTATGGCAGAATTTCCTTATGGTTAGAGTTATAATTGGAACCTGCACTTCAAGCAATCATGTTACACATGAATATTTATCTTACATAGCATCATATACTATTATCTTATTTTTTTTAGATAATATTATTATTATTATTAAAATACAATTGTCAAAGTGAGTGTATGTTTCAACCTAGTTATTAATTTATCTGTGTTTGTAGTTAGAGTGGACTATAAGGTCCAAGCTAATTCAATTCACATTATTCAAATAATGTGATATATTGTGCCCAACGTGTGTGAGATCAAAAGTCCCACATCAGGTAGTTTAAAGAAGGGAAGTGGTAGACTACTACTATAAATAAGGGATGATGGTTTGAGTCTACTCACTAGTCTTTGGGTGTATTGGGGACTTGGGTAGTTGTGTGTTAAGAGAGAGTTTGCAATTTTTCCGTGCAAAAATTATATAAGAGGATTTGCAATTTTATCCTTGTAAAAATTGTATGAGAACATTTACAATTTTGTCCCCATGTAGAAATTACAAGTTGAGAAATGAAGATGTAAAAATTACAAGTTGAGAAATGAAGAGTTGTTGAGTGTGTTAGTGGATGTAGGCAAGAAGTGAGAGTTGTTGAGTGTGTTAGTGGATGTAGGCAAGAAGTGTCGAACCACGTTAATTTCTGAGTTTGTTTCTCTATCTTTATTTCTCTCGTGTTTGTGCTTCCGCAGGTGAATATTTCTTTTTTCCTCTAAGTTTGTTTCTCTATCTTTATTTCTCTCGTGTTTGTGCTTCCGTAGGTGAATATTTCTTTTTTCCTCTAGTACCCAACTTGTTAAATGATTAAAAAAATCAATATCATCCGTCATAAGAAAAAAAAAATGGATCAACCAAATTAAACTCACAGTTAATTAGATTGGATTTTGAGTTGAGAAATATACTTAATTATTTATTAATTACTTTATACAATTATAAATATTGAAACATTAGTTTAAATTCAAATATTTTAATATTGAATTGTTATAATAATTTTCATAGAAAAATTAAAATAATGGTTGACTTTAATTTTTGTTTCAAATGAATAAACCCATTTAATTCACCCACTCAAAAAGTTGATTAGGATTTGTCAACTTTTACATGCAATTATTCAGAGAGTTAATACAATTTTAATGAAAACCTTAATCCACATCTGATTTAGCGATTGCATTGTGTTTCATCTATAATAGTCGTTATTAAATTAGAATATATGAGTATTTGAAATGATCCTAATGACTTAATTGTAAATCAATTATGTAATTTTTGTATGTTCTTAATTCATTCTTGAAAACTACTCTATAATATATTTAGATTTTTTATTCTCAACAATACATGAATCATAATAAGAACCCTAACCTTAGTCCATAAGAATATGTTCTTAATTTTTTTGTTCTCCAACCTCCTTTTTCCAATCTATTTTTTTGTCTTTCTTTTCTCTTTTCATATTTTTCTGATGGTTTTATGTGAAAAAAACCTTATTGTACCAATGTCCATAAAGTTAGTTACTGTAAGTTTTTATTTTATTTTATCTTTATTTTATTTTTATTTTCATAATAACTAATAGGTCATTATATTTTATTAAATCATATTTGGGTCTATGTTATATTTTACATGAATCACATAAAACTAATTAATTAAATTAAGTCTATCATTAATTCCATTGTATTTGGGTAGATACTACTCTCCTGTAATCCATGCTTTCTCTACGGTTGATATTCCTTCATAGGTATATTTAGTGTAACGTAGATGTGATTAGTTTTCGATTATTCCGGAAAATATTTTCGGAACGGATTTTAAATATTCTGGAAATATAATTTTTTATAGGGAAGATTTTTTTTTTTAATTTGATATTTCTTAAATTTTTTTTTTTGTAGAATTTTAAAAAAGTGAAAAAGTTTTTTTGATCGTTTCATAACAGTGGAAAGGTGTTATACGGGTGCAGAAAGCAATTTACCCTGAAATTTTCTAAAACAAAAGTTTGGGCCCTTCCCTGCAATATTTTTTTTTAATTTTACATAATATTCCCGTGTTTAGTTATACAAAGAATGCATTGTACAATTGTATTTCTTTAGTAAAAATATGTACTATATTATAGAGTAATGATATAGGGCATGTCAGAAAATACAACCTTTAGACATTCATATTATATTAATATAATAAAAAATGGTTATAAGATTTAAATTTTTAAATATAAAGTGTGAACTTAATATGTCTTAAAAGTATATTTTCATACAATTACTTTTAATTCAGAGTATAAGGGTTTGAGTTGTGTTAGATTTGATTAAACTCATCATCCAACTCAATAAAAAAATTATATCAAATTAAATCAGATTTTTATATTTTTTTATTAATCCAATTTAATCTAGTTAATCCATCCTGATTATATTACATAGATTAATTATAATATAAATTTATTTATTTATTATATTAATAATTTAATAATATAATATTTTAAATATATATTTTGAATTAATCTAATAATTGAATAAATTAAATAATAATTATATTATTATTAATTTTTTTATTTAATAAATATGATTCGATAGATTGGATTCACTTTCATATTAAACATATAAAACTCATCCCCTAATCCATAATAAACTAAATTAAATTAGATTGAATTTGATCGAAGAAAAAAATTCAGTCCAATTTATTTGGGATGAATTAAATCATCAAATTACCAAATGAAGAGAACTAATTTTAAGGGTGTAAATTAGTTGCAATTCTTTTAAAACTATAGATTCTATGCCAAACTCGCAATTAAGCATACAATCTGGAAAGGTGAGGAAAAGCAGTAATTATGCAGAGAAATCAAAAGTGAGAGCTTTTTTTTATCTGATCAGAAGATGAACAAAGAAAAAGACAGTCAAACCTATTGCTGAAAAGCTGATTAATGGAGTCCATGGGAAAAGAAAAAATAGAACTACAGGGCTTGATAATCAAAAGCCATATCTATTTAAAGTTACAGTACTTGTTAACAGTTATTGTACACCGATTGGATGGGCCAAATAACGCCCAACAAATTCTCATTCATTTCCTTAGACCCTTTGATGTAGTTGAAATACTAAATACTAAAAAATGACTACCTAATCTACACAACTCAGTATCATGCTGCTGCTTCTGGTGGAAAATCATGCACCAAGGGCTGCTTAGATTGCCATAGGAAGAGATCTTACCGTGACTTCCTTTGAGGCACATAACAAAATTTATAGTTCTATTATCATACATGTCACTTGGTTTCCTTGATAGCAAACTACCATCCTTGCTTTAGAGTAAATGGGGTAGCTTCAAAAATCATCATTTCCTTCATCTTTCGTTGCTGTATTTGGACCATCATCAAAACCTGAGCTAGGGGCAAGCTCATTCAAATCAAGAAAGCGTCGCTTTGCGGTGCCCTCAACTTCCTCCTGACCTGGACTACTAGATTTTTCAGGAGGCTGGTTTTGGCTTTGTTCATTCTCCTCTACAGCAGGATATGGGTTGTTCCCTTCTGCAGGGTAGGTAACAGGCTCAACATCCTTTGTTTCTTGTTCTTCATCATCGTTGCCATCTGAATCTTCACTTTCCATCATATACTCCCCATTCTCAGTAGGATCTGATTGATCATCTGATGCATTAGACTTATCAGGTTTGATAAACTCTGTTTCTGAATCAGACATTTCTAACTGTCGGTAATTTATCCGTTTCTGTGTTGCCCTCTTACTGCGTCTTAGACCTGATTGAATTTCACCTACAGACCTGAGTTTAGTTTCCCTCCTAGTACGGCCTGCCAGTCGCTTGAATTTGCGGGGCTTGTCACTATCCTCACTGACACTCAAGGAATCTTCTTCTTCGTCGTCTTCTTCATCTTCAACATTATCTTCATTCCAATTATATTCTTCATCTCCTTCAGAGCCAGAGCTACTAGAAGTCTTCCTTCTCTGCTTGCGTTTCCGAAGATACTCTTCATCATATACGGCTTCTCCCACAATATCATCATCACTGTCATAATCAGCCTCATTATCTGACAATGCTTCAACATACTCTTTCTCTGAATACCGCTTGGGCTTCTGCCTCCGCCTATTGCTGATGTGAAATAACAATTAGCAAAATAAGATACAAGTTAACAGAACATATTTGAAGGGAGAAAATCAAAACTACAAACCTTCGGTCCAAGTCCAGTATGTCAGTTTGATTATCTTCCTCCATATCTTCGAGGTCTGGTGATTTTGGAGATGGCATGCCAAAAGTTAGATCTTGAGGGTCACGTGAAGGAGAAGGACCACTCCATTTACCATTGGTTAAAGCTTCAGGTTTTGGTCCTGCTTCTCTTCTGGGTATAGGTTCTGGGGATGGTGGTTTCCGTCTGATATAGAAAGAAACAGAAACTATGCCATGAGTACAAAGCATAGCAAATGCATATGATTTGCCCCTTTTCTCTCAATATATGTAACAAAAAAAATACATACATATTGAGAAAGGACAAGAATGAAGATCAAAACTTAAAACCCATACTTGGTTATCTTAATTGCCTCATTGATGGATCGATCATAATCATCTGCAATGACAGCGATATCAAAAGTTAGGTCAATGTAAAACCTCAAATACTGATACACAATAAATAAGTTTACTTTTGTCCAACCAAACCAAAAATTATGTAGCTCAGAAGATTTTTTTTTTCTGTCATGCTAAACAGGAAGCTTAAGTTTACATCCTGAATGCACAATGAAACCGTCAAATTATCCATGTCCAGATTGTCTTACCACAGTTCACCACTATCATCAATACAGGGTAAAATTACAACAAAGCTAATGATAATGTTAACTTTTTTTATTTAAAAATGTGGATGTAAGACAAATATAAAGGCTAACCATGTAGCTATGTAAAATTCAATGGAAAATTTATCAGATCCAATGACTTATTGTACGATTCCAAAACCAAAGTCAGTCATCAGAAAGTCCCACTAAATTATCGCTGTACTTTGTGAACCAGTAGCCCTCTTGGTCCATGCAAGGAAAACTTTGCAATTCTTCTAAAATCAGAGATTCCCTAAGAAGAATGAAATAGATATTCTTTACAATATTCAGGCCAACAATGATTTAAATGGCTCTCTTAAAAAGACCTAATATCTCCATTTAGAGGGGTTTTTAGGAATAGACACAGAGAACTGCTATTCAGCCTTCTATTTGGTCTGCTATGGTCACTACAGCAGACTCTATTGCAGGCAGCCCACTTGTTGTCACTGTAGTAGTGCTATAAAACCCTGATTCAGGCTACTTGCCCCAGAAAGTACCCACGGTCCTAACATTCCCACTATAATTCAACTGTAGAAATAGTGAGCTGTCCAATAAACCCCAGCAGTCCATACAAAGAAAATAACAAAATACAGAAAATGAAGAGGCCAACTCCAGCTGTGAAATAAAATGCAAACAATGATAAAACTTCTTACCGAAAGTGTATGTAACTGGTTTCCTATCACGAAGTGAACGACCTAGAGCAAGTCCATCAACACCCAAGAAATTATCCAGAAGAAGAGCTTGTCTGTGTTGTTTTTTCATCAACCTCTCTTTTCTCTGCACAAGACAGGCCAATTTTGTCAGTTAAAAAACAATTAGGATTCTTCATGAACCATTTACCATGATAAAAAGAAGTGCAAACATGAATTTGAGTTCAAGTCCCAATCCCAGAATGCACCATCATCTTCTCAACCCATGCTAGACTAGTTTTTTATGTTAAAAGAACAATAAGGTTCTTCAAGGACCATATATCAAGATAAAAATAAGAGCAAACATGAATTCAAGTTCAATTCCCAAAATGCCCCATTCTTTCGAATAGTACCTTGTGAACCTTCTCAATTTCAGGGAGCATGTCTATCTTCACCTTCTTCCCCACAGAAACCTCTGTTCTGTTTTTACTTGTGAAAAGTTTCTCCTGTGCAATCAGACGAGTAGAAGCAAATATTATGAAGCTCAACTAAAAAAATTGCAAACTTTATGAAAGATGGTAGAATTAGGTAATTTTATATTATTTCTCTTTGAAAATGGAAAAAAAAAAATGAACGGTCAATCCTATCATCTATCACAAAAGTTATCAGCATTCTTGGGTCTGTTATAGAAAAAAACATAGCAATAGTGGGAGTTGTAAACCATAGGATTCAAGTAGGGTAGCCAATCCCACTTAGTCCCGAAGGGCTTAGTTGTTGTATCAGCATTCCAAAAGTTCATGATTTAACTTTAATTAGTCATATCATGGATAGGATTGAACAAGAAAATTGAAAAACAACTGATCATATTAAACAATTGCTGCAGCTAATTTGATTTCTCTGGTTTTTAACACTGATGAAGGATTTGGTTTGCCAACCATGTTAAACATTTCTATTATAAATATAGAAAGCACTTAATACTGTCGGCAAATGGCACCCTCTGACGACTTTAAGTTCTTTGTTGCACTGTGTCTCTTCTTCATGCATATTGTCGCTGAGATTTCTTTTTAGTACTTATTGATATTTCAGAAAAAGAATGTTCATTTTTAGCAGTCATGAATGACAAGGAATAAAATGTGAGAAGCATAAATAATGTCTGTAACACATGGTATAAATTTAAGAATCAATGTTCTGATTTTTGTTATTATTAGGTTTATCAATAATTTGCAAATCTAATGGTTTCATACAAGGACTACAATTAGCTTTAAATTTTCTACAAAAAAATAGTTTCTTATTCAATACGTTCACTTATAACTTAAGTTAGTGTTCTAAATCAAAATAAAATTAGTATTAATTTGTAATCCCAAATATTACATCACATTAATCTATTAAGTGATACATTATCTAGTTCAAAACTTATAACTCAAAAGTCCCAACTCCAAGCAAAACAATGAACAATTGTTAAAACATGCCCACTAAATATAGATAAGCTTCATTAACTTACAGAAACATCCAGAAATTCATCAAAATTGGTAGCAACTGTTTCCCACTGGTAGGTTGTATTAGAAAAAACCTGTGAACCTCTTGGTTTCCCTTTCTTCATTTGAACCACCTCAGTTTTCCTTATTTCCCGATACAACCTATGACCAATAATTTGGTCATCTTCATACCTGCACTAATCAAATGCCATGTGAATAAAAAGCTAAAACAGATAAATGTACATTAACTTTCCAGTACGACGCTTCAAACTTTGAACAGGTTGAAATCAAAGTTCATGTATATTACCAATAAGAAACTCCATGGGAATCACCACCAATACGCTCCTTACGAAATGTCGAAAGTGGAATGCCATGTTTGATTGAGCTGTCAATGTAACTTCTGATATCTTCTTGCTGCAAAATACAAATCAAGTTAATCATGTACATTACCAAGCAGGATGAGCAAGGGTAAGATATGTCAGTCAGCCTATGAATGATTTGCCCCTCAATATACTTCATGGATGCACTTTGTAGGTTTTGATCTTGGGAATTTGAATCTTCTCTCTCTCTTCTCCCCCCAGACACATAAAAAATAAACCCAAAGAAAGTTATTGCAGAATCTTCCATTGCCAATTAAAATAGTACACGGTCATGCATCTCCAGGAATCTGTTTGAATTGTATTAAAATACAAGACAAACTATTGAGGCTGATTATCACACCATTGTTAAATAGACAAGCCCAAAGAACCACGTGGTATGAATAGATTGCATAATTTTCAAAGATCCAACCTAAATAAAGGAGTGTGGTCTCATTCTTCCATACTAACATTCTCCCATTTAAGGAAAAGGAATACAAAATATTTAGATAAATAAATGTTAAATGGGCAAGAGTACCTCAACACGAATGTCACATAATGCTTTTAAGATGACCACACGAACCCCTGGATCAAGTGATTTATATACTTCAATCTCCGCTCTGCCATGTCAACATAACATGAGACAAAGTAAACACATAAAGTGGACTAAAGATATTGCATGACTAACTGATTACTTACCCATGTGAAGCAACAATAGGAAGATCCCCATCAGCAACCTGCATTTGAATTCCATTTTCATATTAGTCTGGAAACTACATAATGTTATCTAATGTAAAATTTTCAGCTTGCTGAATGAAAAATGTCTTATTACCCAGTGCCACCAATCTCTCAATTTTCTGCATAACACCGTTATCCAAGTGTCATGTGTGAGTGCCATTCGTGTTATGGGAGGAATTGCCTATAAAAAAATACAAGTAATGTTATCAGACCAGTAGCAATTTTGCAAGCTTGTAACATTGTATAAAGAAGAAAGTATTGATCTTGCAGAGGAATAGATTATGAGAGGGATCAGTGCCCTATAACTCTGGCTAACAGACAAAGCCAAACAACTCTTACAAGCTCTTAAACTCCAAAATAACTTATATTCAAGCCTTGAGTTTCTCACCCATTTAACAATATCTACGAATCCACTCACAAAAGTGACTAAGCAAGATTAATACTATTATAATATTTAAACCAATTTTAAAATCTCAAATGAATTCAAGTATCACCATTGTTTTTTATTAGCCACGATGCACATATCTGAAAAGATGAAGGACAAATGAAAGTAAAGACTTTATGATGGCATTGGCATTGAGACTGAGTTCATTGCACTGCAGTTTAAAACTTCAAGATCTGAAGTGTACGACCAATAAAATTAAACAGTCTAAACTTTCTATCTCCCCAGTCCCCACTATCTCTTTATCACTCAACAACCTATTTACCTAACAGATAAGCCAGACTCATGCAAGATTTGTCATTTTAATACTCAACCGAAAAGCTTAATTTCAAAACAGTTCAACTACCACTGTGTTGATCAATTCATCTCAATCCACAAACTCATTACATCAAGGACGAGTAGAATATGCACCATGTCTATAACTAACACTTTCTCATTGCAGCATGGGAGTTTCAATACAGAGCTAAATCCTCAAACAACTGACTGAATAATTTTCCCACAACATTTAAATCTGCTGGGAAGCTATAGTTCAAGTAAAGAAACTTTGGAATAAGAATTAGGTACAACAAAAACTCTTTTTAGTTCTAAGAATTCTTCAGAGTAGGCCTTTTCTTTAGTAATTTATGCGATGATGCCTGAACACTTTATAAACTGAACAGTAAAGTATACATCCACCTCTTGCAATAATGATTCAAATAATCTTTGACATTGATTTGGACTCAGAAAATCAGGGATAGGACAAAGAAGGCTGAAACCTAGTGAAAAAAAATTCACAGGTGCATTTGGAAATTGTAAGCATTTGACACAGCATTGTGGTTTGTACTCAGAAACGATAGAAATAAATAAACAAAACTTAATGGTTGCACACTTGAACATTATATTCTTAAATTGCAAACTGGGCCTATAAATCAGGGCAGCGAGCACAAGGAATCAACAAAAGTCCCCAGTGTAACACTCAATCATGAAATGAACATTTACTAATCTTTTGTCAAAAAGTAAAGAAAGGGCTTCTCATACATGCAACAAAAACCTCCAATCAATTACTTGCTTTGTACTTACCAATTTCTGCCATACTCAACTCAGTTGCAAAATATTAATGTCCATCTCCCAACATAATATAGGTCAACCTTATTGTGGCCATGAATCCATAAAACAGGCAATTCATTTACAAACTCCATATTCGTGAGTGTTCACTTTTTGGCTCCTTCCACAATTCCCAGATTCAAAAATGTTTCAATCACCGCATTGAATAAAGACTCACTCCAACAGTCAAGTAGTGACTAATACTCAAGTTTATCATTTGGATTCAACCCACTCTCACAGAAAAAATTGAACAAGTTCTCACCTTTGTCATTTGAATTACATTCCCCAAAACATGTGACTAGCTTTAAGCATACACTGACCAAAGCATTGGCACCCAGAGGTGCACTCTACTCTATTTCACCCACAGCAACCTCCTAATACCCAGCACTAACAAGAATTCCTTATTACAGCTCCAAATTTCTCTCGCACCCAGGGAATGGGCACACTCAACATTAGCAAAAAAGTACAACTTCAAATATAAGGCATACAATCATAACCAAAACCACTGCAATATCACTCAAATTAAACAAAGACACACTAAAGCAACATCCTACAAACTCCTAACAATAACAACAAGCACAAAACTAACACAAACCACAAAGACTAACTTATCAGTTACCACCCATATTCAAAGAAGAAAGAAGGAATGCAGTACGTACACAAGAACAAACCAAAGGAATAAAAAAAAATCAGAAAGCACTAACCTTTAGCAAAGGCATGTGTATATCACCCAATGTGTCGTTGGGAGTGAGCAAAGCCGTCTCAAACTCTTCAGCCGAGAATTCTGCTGAAATATTCAAAAGATGCCTAAAAAGCTGCAGCAACAACAAAAATCTTAGATACAAGGAATGCACAACAAACCCAATGAAAAGCAAAAAAAAAAAAGAACAAAAACAACATCACTGTCTCGAAGCTCACATTCAAAAAATTGAGTATTGAAGCCAATTCCCACATGGAGCGGAGGTTGTAGCGCGGCAACTGCGCTGGCGGGGGCGGTTCCACCAGCGGAGTCACGATCTTGCTGCATTGCTGTGGCTGCGGCGATGACGGTGGCGCTGGCGACTCCTCGCTGCGAGGCTCCCTCTTTGCGGCCTTCGGCCTCGCCGGCTGCGACGCCGAGTAGAGGCGTGCAGCCGTGCGAATGGTGCAGGCACGGGAGGGTCGGTTCCGGGTGGGGGCGGGAGGAGCAGCATCGGGGGCGGCGGTGGCGGTAGTAGCAGCGGTGTTGGTGGTTGTTTCCTCCTTGTGCGAATCGGGTTCGGACGAGGGTTCTTTGCTGTCTTGTGGAGGAGATCCTTGGGACATGGTGTGTGAGAGAGAGATCAAAAGGGTTTTAGGTTAGGTATGGTGGGATTACGTGTAGAGGATCATGGTTGGGTTAGCATTGAAGACGGAAAATCAAAGTGAAGAACGAGGGGCTGTAGAGAGAGAAGGGAAGAAGGGCACTTTCTTTTTTTTTTTAGAGAGAGAAACAACAAAATGTAAAAAAAAAAAAAAAAATGAAGCAGTGTTTTTTTTTTTTTTAAGGAGACCAAAGAGAGGGACACAAACCCTCAAATTCAAAGGTGCATGTACCTACGTGCCTCTGTGGTTCTGCAAATATATGAAACTCAAGGTAGCAGAGAGAGATAGATTGGAGAGGGTCAGAAACAGAAACACAGTACCAGGAATTTGGGTTTCAACTTTGCAGGTTTGATTTTTTTTTTTTTTTTTTATCTCTTACTGGTTTGATAAAACATTTTTTTTAAAAAAATAAAAATAAAAAATGTACGGTTACTATTATGTTTTGTCTCTGAGTTTTGCTGCTAACTGATTTTTAATTTTAATTTTAATTTTAAATAAAAATAATTTATTTATAAATGTTAAGAAAAACAATTGTTGTGTTGTGTCACTTGTTTCTCTTGCCAGCTCCATGTGCAGTGCAGTTGGTATCCTTAAGAGCTGAATTTCAATGTGGATTTTGTTCTCCCTTGGCTGAAGGAATTAATTATAGTAAGTTTGCATTTGCAAATCAGATCATACAAACTTGAAATCTAACCAACAAAACAAATTAATTACCAAAAGAATTAAAAAAAAAAATAATAATAATAATAAGTGAATAGGTTGAGCCAATGATTTCCGAGAGTTCTAGTTAACAATTCTGTGTGAGAATTATTGTAGACTCGTGCAATCACACAACGATACATGTAACACTTAAAATGGAAACATCTTAACATTTTTTTTTTCACCTGCATATATCACATCCATAATATACTCAACTTCTATCTTCAAATGGGGTTAATTTAAATGGAAGAAAACACGAAATAGGATAAAATATTAATTAGTAATTAAATTTTGTAAAAAATAATATATAATATTTTAATACATTCATGTACATATTTTATAAAATTTACAAAATAATTATATAATATTAAAATATATAAAAAAATTTATATAATATAATTAATCTAATGATTTTATTTATATTTTAAACCATCATCATATATTTCAAAAAGAAATTAAGAGAAGTTAATTATCAAAAATATATTTTATTAATAATTTGTAACATCTAAACACCATTATTCCGTAAGTTTATTTTAAAAAAAAAATAACTATTACTAAAATGAGAGAAAAAAATTATAATGTCAATATTAACACCTATACACTTGAACGAATTCTTATAATCAATTTAATGTGGCTTTATTTATCATATACAAGATATTTCTTATAAATTTCCTTTCATATGAATTCATGTATAAAAAATTATATCAACTCTTTCATTTAATACCTTAATTATTTTAGGTTATTTAGTAGAACATGAATATCTCTTTAAGAGTCTTTCCATCTCAATGTCATATCACATCATCATGCACTAATACCACTTTAATAACTACTTACAATAGGTACTCAACCCTCAAGGTATCTCACATCTATATATAAAATCACCACACATCACATTTATCTAATCATCATATATAATATTCAAATACATATTTTTTTCATTTAAATGTTTTTTCATTTTTTTCTCAAATAGAAATATTTCGCTTAAGTTTCTATTTGTTCCTTTGACTAATGCACTTTCAATATTTACTTAATTGATTATGAGTTTTTCTTGCTTAAGCAATAGTTTGTTGTTTAAATGACATCAATATTTTATTTATAAAGTTTTCAATCTAAGATTCTTGAAAGATAAAAGTTTAAAATTTATGAAAAGGAACTATTTAGTCTTTCGAGTGTAGAGTTTTCAAAGCTTCTCTTACCATTTTTACAACAACAAAATATTTTGTTCTAAAAAATTAACCGAAGAATAAAGATAAGTTTTCTCTCATTTATTATTTTAATTCCTAAGTGATATCACTAAATCTAGTATCCTATATCACTTATACCATGCTAATAGTTCTATGTAAGAGTTGTTTAATATGGTGATCTTTAATTTTAATTAATCAAACTTTCAATGATAGATCCTCCTTGATTTCTATATCACCATACTTCAATATATCACTTAGATCCTATATGTATTTCCTCAAAGTAGATATATGAAATACATTATACAAAATAGCTAATTGGTAAGATAAATTTAACTTATAAGTCACTGTACTAATACACATAAAAATATGATTAATAAATTTTTAGATCTGGTAGCACTCCTATCAACTATAGGAGGTTTAACCCTAAAAAACACTATCATCTCCAACAGTAAACACTATCATCTCCAACTGTAAACAATAAGAATTATCTCCTTTTATATACATGTGACTTTTGTCTACTTATAGAAGTATTAATTCTACATTGTATTTGTTTAACCTTTCTAATAGTCTGTTAAAGTAATTTAGTTCCAACCAATACACACTCTCTTTATCTGGATACCAATATAGTGTAGATCTATGTTTCCTCCCATACAATATTTTATACCAATGGAAGAATCTTTTCCTAGTTCCCAATACTTCCTAAAATGTCTACCATAATATAGATGTAAATATGGGATTCCATTTGAATGTTATGCATGAAGGCATACCATGTAATCCCATAACTTGTCTTATGTATAATTAGACTAATTTCATCGTAGAGATTCTAAAGTGTGTCCTCGTACTAATCATGACAAATAAAGTTCATAAAAATGTTATTTTATTTTTGCTCAAAAATCTCCATTTGTGGCAACATACCTCTAGGTATTTGATTTGATGTTTTATATTTTCCTTTTGACTAGTCACACAAGCTAAAACATATTGATCTACATATTTCTTCATACCTAAACACCAAAAAGACCAATTTAGATCCTAGTACATGTTACTAAGATAAGGACAAAAACAACTTCAGTTATATGAGTTTATCCCAAAATTTTGGCTACTTTTAGTTTTCATTAAATTTTTTTTTTAAAGGATTCCACTATAATCAATCTAATTAAAATAAAATATTCTTACTACCACTTCTAACTAAAATGTGTACATCGATTCTCTTTCAGAAACAATCAGAATACTACATCACTATTGGATATATCAAATAAATCAAGTCATTCTTGGTACTAAGTCACTCTTGGTTACAATGAGAACACTAAACCACTCTCGGCTATGAGTTTATCAAGTCATTATTCGCTATAACTAGTACACAAAGTCACTTTTGACAATATCTTCCTAATTTTCCCTAATACTAAGTATCTATAATTGTCACTCTTGGTTACAATAAAAGACAGTTTAAAGACGCACTATAGTAAAAGCTCTCACAAAAAAAGTATATAATAAAGTGTTCCTAATTAAGATTCCAATTTAATTAAGTGAAGGATATAACAAATATTTTATACTATTGAACTTTCTAATAGATTTTTTCCATAAGGCTTGAGTGAGAAGTTTGAAAGAATTAAGTGAACGAGTACACAAAGTCACTTTTGACAATCTCTTCCTAATTTTCCCTAATACTAAGTATTCATAACTGTCACTCTTGGTTACAATAAAAGATAGTTTAAAGATGCACTATAGTAAAAACTCTCACAAAAAAAGTATATAATAAAATATTTCTAATTAAGATTCCAATTTCATTAAGTGAAAGATATAACAAATCTTTTATACTACTGAACTTTCTAATAGATTTTTTTTTCACAAGGCTTGAGTGAGAAGTTTGAAAGAATTATTGTGTGTAATAGTTGTACTTTCTGCATTCACCATTTTTTGTCCTTTGTATGCTCTTCAAAAATATGATTATTGTAGAAATATCCTTGTTTTTATATTCTTTAAAAATAAATTTATAATATCTTGACAAGTAAGATTATTGTGATATGTTTTTATCTTTACTCAAAAATTCTCTTTGAAAAATATTGAATTAATGATACTTGTTAAAAAGAAAATAATATGTAATAGAAAACTTATCTTATTATTAACAAAAAAAAATATATTTCTGTTTCATATGAAATAATATATTTGATTATATTGAATTAGTAGTTGATCAAGATATCTATTTTGAATTTAATCCACGTGTAATCTTTTATATTATATTATGAAATTCATTTAATTTTGCATTTTTTTTATTTTAATATGCATATAATCATTTTTATAATTTTATTACTAATTACATATATTCCTTTAAACAATAATTCATTCTACATTGAATTTTTCTATAAGAAAACCTAATTGTAACTCGCATAAAGATATTAAAAAATAATATATATGTGAACATGTTTTAATACTTTATTTTTATTATAAATGGAGATGTGTCTTATTAATCCTACAAAATCGGCTTGTAACGTAGGGTTTATAAGTTAGTCATATTCCTAGATAACCTAGGATTTCTAACATAACCCTCACGCCCAGGAATAAATACCTCGAGAGCGTCAAACTGAATAGGGAGAGGTATTTAACTCAACCCTACAAAATCTGCTTATAAGATAAGGTTTGTACCATAATTTCCTAGTCGATGTAAGATTTTCAACAATTTTCTTATTATGTTTAATTAGTCGTTAGACAATTTATTGATCATATATAGAAGGTTATATTAGCAACATTAATGTTATTACCAATTATAAAATAATTTATTATTTTAAAGACTTATCTTTAATTTCTCCAAAATTTTAATCTTATTTTATTGTATCAAAATATAAAAAGTAAGAGTCATTCAATATATCTAAAATCCCTTTAACTAAATGTTTCTGTCTTAATAGTATGAACACAACTCTCAAATAAACATAAGTACCACAATCTTCTTAGACTCATATTTCAAGCCTTTTTCAAATATCTTACATCTCCGAGGCTCAAAAATAGTTTAAGTTTAGAATCAAGCCAAGTGTTAAAACTTAGTAGCATAATCATAGATTGACATGATCCCTTGTTCCTGTTCTAGCAACTCTAATTGCATAACAACCATTATTTGAGAAATACTTCTATATGAATTTCCTCTTTAAACTCCTCCAATCAATAACCTCTACTCAGGTTATCGTCGTTTTTTATCTACTCATCCACCAAATTTCAACTTCATTTGATAGTAAATATGAAACAATGTAATATTCTTATTCTTGAGACAAGTAATTATCCTAAAAAAAATTTCTACTTCTTTCTACCACTACTCTACCTTGTCTAGATTAGAGTTGTCATTGAGTTTAGGATGATTATACCTCATAAACTTATCCAACCTTTGCTTAAGATGATGAAAACTACAAGATGTAGTGTTGCCATAACAATAGTCTCCAATTGGTACAATGCAACTTGGTGTTGATATGTCATATTGGTAACATGCTATTGTAGGATAATAGCCATTATTCGAATGACTCCAACAATTTAATTCATATCAAATGAAGGAAGAGACCAAATAAGACTATTAATAAGTTGTTTCTTGTCATCTTTTTCAAACATAAACACGTTAAGAAAATTAACTCAATTAATTTCTTAAACCAAAACAAACAACACATATCACACAATAAAAAAAAATCTAGTAGACTTACTTCCTTAAGTCACTCAAGAATATATCACTATAAACATAAAAAAATGACTCTTTTTTTTATTATTATTATTTTACACATGCAAGTTTGAATATAAGAAGGAAAATAATTAACGGAGCAAACTCAAAAAAAAAAAAAACACAAATAAATAAAAACTCACGGATACACATTTGAACATAACTCTATCTATATTATGATGTTCTGAAATAGGATAAATATGCATTTTTTATATTTATACAATGACTAATACAAACCATTTCTTTTTTCTCACCATTCAAATATTATATAGATAAATAAAAGCTTTTTTTAGGTTGCTTCATTTTCATTATTTAGAGGACTATGTTACTTTTCTTTATTCTCTGTATCTCAACTACAAAGGACCAATGGATCGAGACTGGATATTTTGTTTCCCTTGGGACTTGCGACGAGGCGCTTTCCAAAATTTATAGGTTTTCCTTTCTTTTTTTATTCAATTATATTAGAACATTTACGTTAGTGAATTTGTTTCACGTTGAAAACTTTCACATAGATCCATTTAATTAATCTCAGGGACATGGTCTAATCACGAGGGTAGTATTCTAAAAATATTTTAATGAAACATACTAGTTTCACGTCTATATGTTATTTATTTTTAAGGATTTAACTCTTTTTCTTATTAAGAATAATAATGATAAAATATCATAGTTTTAATTAGATATGTTATAAATATTAAATTAGGTTCTATATATTTATGTAAATATAGTACACTCTTATTTGATTCTATGTTTATAATATATAAGTTACAATAGTTTGATTTTTTTCTATTCTCAATTAAGATTCATATTATTATTATTATTTATTATTATTATTTATTATTAATTATATATTTTAATTTGAAAATAATAATTATAGTGAATCTTAAAATTGAAAATGAGTTATAAGGACTAAAACTTAAAGGGTGCAACTTTTTATTCTAAAGTTTTTCTCTAAACTAAAAGTTTAAAATAATAATAATAATAATAATAATAATAATAATAATAATAATAATAATAATAATAATAATAATAATATATACTTCAACTAAAACTTATTGTAAGTA
This sequence comes from Sphenostylis stenocarpa, assembly GCA_963425845.1. Classification (NCBI taxonomy): domain Eukaryota; kingdom Viridiplantae; phylum Streptophyta; class Magnoliopsida; order Fabales; family Fabaceae; genus Sphenostylis; species Sphenostylis stenocarpa. The sequence continues at coordinate 53,852,126 of OY731406.1, forward strand.
CTTAAAAACAATATTTTTCTCACTTTTATATAATATTAATCAAATAAATTTTAATACAAAATTAATTGTTTAGATCTATTTTATAGTATACTTATTTAAAGTGCAAATTGTAAAAAAATTTTCATCTTAACCTTTTTAATAAATTAAAAATTTAAATGATAATTAAATATTTTATATTAAAATAAGTTAATGATAACATCTAAAGATGGGGAATTTGAATGTAACATTTTTTTTATTAAGAGACTTTAGTCCTTAAAAAAATTTGGGTATTATTCATGGATAAAATTCGACAATAATAGTTAATTTTTGTTAATAAATAGATTTTTCTGACATGATTGGGTGACAAAATTTGATCTGTAATATTATTGTTGGTAAAATTAATCAATGAATTTTCTTCTATTAATAATTACGGACAGAAAATCTATAAATAATTTTATTGGCAATTATTGACAAAATATTATCGTAGATAATTATCTGTAAACTATTGTCATGAGTAATTATGAATAAAAAAGTACATAGGTAAAAATTACTAATAGAAATTTTTTTATGTTGGTAATTCCTACAAATTTTCCATTAGTAATTACTAAAGAAAAGGATGTTGAACTTGCCTACGAAAATACTATTGATAATTCTTTTACTTCATCAATAATTTTTTTTCTATACGGACTACCAAAATTTTTGTATATACAACACATTCATCATAATCAATCACCCATAATATACCAACTATTCAATCTATCATCATTATCAGTAATCATTCATAACATTATTCAATTTATCAATCACAATCATTTAACAATAAATTTAACCAAAATCATTCAAAAATAATTTCTCATAACAATAACATGATATCAAATTTATAATTTACGTGTAAACTACATAAACCTCTTTAATGATTGTTTATAATAATTTGAATAATTAGGTGAAGAATTTGGTTAACGTGGATTTTCCTAATCTTAATAATATTTTATATTTGTTCATGATCATCTTCTTGTTATCCATGGTCTTTTTGTTAGTTTTGATGTTGCTTATTAAATTGGTGTTAGTACAGTTAATATTGCTGAAAAAAACCTACAAAAGATTGAAACTCATGTCTCAATTTTTCATTAATCTCCTTTTTTTTCAACGAGAATCTTTTCCTCACTTGTAAAATTTGTTGTCTAAGTTTGAAGATGTCTTTAGAGTCATATAAGGAACTAAAAACTTGCCTTTTATGCTTTAAGTTGTCTAATCCATATAATCTTTCCTTATTTTATCCATCAACTGTTTTAACCCAACATCAAGATAACTTAACTTTTCTACTTGACCAACACAAGATCCAACCTCAGATTTGGTTTCTGAATGTCAAATCTCAAAATCTCCATGTTATTAAAAAAATGAATACATTATTAATGAATGATTATAATCTAAATTTATTTAAAAGATAAAGCTAACATTGAAGTATTTTACATGTATATTCCTCGACGATAAATTGGTCAATATCTTTTTAAATATGGGTTTGTTGATAGACATAATCAACAAATATAGATTACAACATATTTTAATAAAAAAATTGTTGTTTTAATATCTTTAAATAATAATAATTTATTAAAAAAATTAATTTGAACACCAATTTAATACATCACAGTAATGTAAAAAGAGAGTTTTAGATTAATTGGATATGACAATTTTTTTTAAATTTCGCAACTTAAATATACATGTTAAGACAATATGTAATCCTAAAATAGTCTTTGTCTAAATTAATAATTTTTTTCCAATGATAACAATAATAAATCTCTAAGTTGAATGAAGTATATGTTAGAAATAAGTCAAACAAACTGAAATACTGTTTTACGTTACTTTCTGTTTTTTCTATTTCTGTACTGTGTATAAATACGTTCTTTCATATTTTACGTAATGCATGTGATTTTCTAGTTATTCTTCTGCATGCATGCATAGTTTCTATATGGTATCAAGAGCCAGAACGGTTTAGTAAAGGAATTTCCAGTCCGTGTTGTGTGTGGAGTGTCAGGGTGCTCTTTGTGAAGCACGTACGTGTGAAGTTCAAAATCATGGCTGGACTGAGTGGATTCATTCCTGGAGGGTTACCCATGTTCGATGGAAGCTGTTTTGATGACTGGAAGATCAAAATGCACGCGGTGTTTGGATTCCAAGATATGACTGAAGTGATCGAAGATGGCGTCATTGATCCCGGCAGCAAGGCATCAGACGAAGAAAAGATGAATTACAAACAGATGCAGAAGATGGATAGCAAAGCCAGGTATTTGCTATATCAATGTGTGAATTCTGAGATCTTTAACAAAATTTCAATGGCTGAAATAGCTAAAGAAATATGGGAGATTCTCATCAAGACTTATGGAGATAGTGACAAGCACAAACGAGTGAAGTTGCAGGCCCTACGTAGAAGCTTTGAGTTCTTGATAATGGAGGACAACGAATCTGTGGCGAGTTACTTCAACAAAGTTCAGAGTGTGGTTAACGCCATGAAAAACTGTAACGAGACATTGTCTCAAGAACACGTGGTAAACAAGATTCTTCGTTCTTTGCATCCAAAGTTCGATCATCTTGTTATCACAATTGAAGAAACAAAGGACATCGACAAGCTGAGTATTCAAGAATTACAGCACTCGTTGGAGGCTCACGAACTGCGCATGAGTGATCGCAAATCGTATCAGGAGTTGGTTCTTCAAGCAAGAACATCATCGAAGCCAAAGAAAGATACCAAGAAGGGTTACAAATTCAAGAAGAAGATTGATCCAGAGTCGAGAGAAGGTGAATCAAAACAGGGCGGGAATGTGAGTAAAGAGAAGGTGTTTAACAAGAAGCGAGTAAAATGCTATAACTGCCAGAAGTATGGTCACTTCGCACGCGACTGCTGGCATGGTGATGGAGTGAAGAACAAACACAAGTCTCAGTCCCAGGCAAATCTCGCACAAGAAGAGTCGTCCGATTCTGAAGCTGTTTTACTCATGGTTCAGACCAAGAACGAAGATAATGATGATGATGCATGGTATCTTGATTCCGGGTGTTCTACCCATATGACTGGCCGGAGGGAGTGGTTTGTGAAATTGAGTAATGAGACTCAAGAACGGGTGCGGTTTGCATACGACAGTTGTTTGCATGCAAAAGGGAATGGACGAGTCGTGTTAAGAAGCCTCGAAGGAGAAGAAGTTATAGTCGACGACGTCCTGTATGTCCCTGGGTTACGAACCAATTTGCTAAGTCTTGGCCAGTTAATGCAAAAAGGGTTCAAGATGGTTCTGGAGGAGAATTCCCTACGGGTTTATGATCAAACAAAGAAGCTTGTCATTTGTGCTGCACTATCATCCAATCGTACGTTCAAGGTAAAAATAACAACGTTAAACCATAGGTGTTTTGCAGCTGCGGTGAACAGAGAAGAATGGCTGTGGCACTTACGCTTTGGTCACTTGAACTTCAAAAATTTGAGTGAACTGAGCGTTAAAGGAATGGTTGAAGGGATGCCTCGCGTGTCTGTGCCAGAAGAAGCGTGTCATGACTGTGTGCAATGCAAGCAAACGAAAAGTAAGTTCAGCAAATTCGTTGCCACCAAAACAACGAAGGAGTTAGAATTGGTTTATTCTGATCTTTGCGGACCTTTGCCTGTGGAAACACCTGGGGGTAGTCGATACTTTGTGACCTTCACGGACGATTATACCAGGAAGTTGTGGACGTTCTGCCTAAAGCGGAAAAATGAGGTCTCTGACACATTCAGGAGGTTCAAGAATCTCGCTGAAAAACAGAGTGGTTGCATGATACAGCGACTACGGTCTGATGGAGGGGGTGAGTACAACTCACTGGAGTTTCAAAACTTCCTGACTGAAATGGGAATCACACACGAGGTTACACCGCCTCACACACCACAACATAATGGAACCGCTGAGAGGAGAAATAGAACTCTTCTCAACATGGCTCGATGTATGCTCAAAAGTAAAAACGTGCCTATGTATATGTGGGGAGAAGCAATTGCAACAGCAACTTACATTCTAAATCGCACACCTACGAAGAGGTTGGAGGGAGTTACACCAGAAGAAGCATGGTCAAAACAGAAGCCAGATGTCAAGCATCTGCGAGTTTTTGGTTCCCTGTGTTTTCATAAAGTGCCTGAAGTGCAGCGAACCAAATTAGACGACAAAGGAAAGCCTATGGTGATGATTGGTTATCACACTACTGGAGGGTATAAGCTGTTTAACCCCGAAACCAAGAGTGTAACTATCAGCAGGAATGTAGTCTTTGATGAAGCTTCTGGTTGGGAATGGGAGACAAATAAAGCAGCAGAGGTGGTCCCAATTATTGCGCTAGAACCTGATGATGTAGCAGATTCTGGTGAGATTGAACCCGAAGAAGATGTTCAGCAGCTTCGAAGATCCCAACGTCAAGGACAACAACCAACTCATTTCAGAGATTATGAAATGTTTGGTGTTATTACTGAAGAAGGAAACCCAGTGCATTTTGCATTGGCAGCAGAAGCGGAGCCCGTGGAGTTTGAGGATGTTATGCGTGATGAAAGATGGCGAGAAGCGATGTGCGAGGAGATAAAGTCCATTGAACGAAATGGAACGTGGAGATTGGTTAATCTTCCACCGCATAAAAGGCCCATAGCACTGAAGTGGGTATTCAAGGTGAAAGTAAATCCCAAGGGAGAGGTGATAAGGCATAAAGCCAGGTTAGTGGCTAAAGGATATTTGCAAAAGGCTGGGACTGATTTTGGAGAAATATATGCACCAGTTGCTAGACTTGATTCAATCCGAGTAATTATCGCTATTGCAACAATAAACAAGTGGAGAATGCATTAGCTAGATGTAAAAGCAGCTTTTCTAAATGGGGTGCTTGAAGAAGAAGTATACGTAACTCAACCGCCAGGATTTGAGGTTAAGGATGATAAACTGAAAGTTTACAAGTTAATCAAAGCTCTTTATGGCTTGAAGCAAGCCCCACGTGCTTGGAACAAAAGAATTGATCAGTTTATGCATCAGATTGGCTTTGAAAGATGCACCACGGAGCAAGGCTTATATGTGAAGTACTGGATCAGCAATGGTCAAGAAGAAAAATTACTTGTATGCCTCTACGTAGATGATATGCTTGTTACAGGAAGTAAAGTGGAATATATCAATCAGTTCAAACATCAGATGACCACTAAGTTTGAAATGAGTGACTTGGGGGAACTCAATTACTTTTTGGGAATTGAATTCATACAGACAGAGCATGGAATGTTAATGCACCAGGCAAAATATGCGAAAGACTTGTTGAGCAGGTTCAAACTTCAAGACTACAACATAGCAGCTACACCGATGGAAACAGGGTTGAAGTTGGGAAAGAATGAAGATGAGGAACCTGTGGATGAATCAAAATTCAGGAAAATGGTTGGGTGCTTGAGGTATTTGTGTTGTACAAGACCTGACCTGAGTTTTGCAGTAGGAATAGTGAGTAGATTCATGCAGGAACCTAAACAAACCCACTTGAATGCTGTGAAACGTATCATGCGGTATGTACAAGGGACAAAGAACCTTGGCTTGCTGTTTACAGACAAAGGGTGCGAAGGAAGTGTTGAATTGAAGGGGTACACAGATGCTGATTGGTGCGGAGATAAGATTGATAGGAAGTCCACTGCGGGTTACATATTTTTCCTCTGCGGGTCACCTGTCTCATGGCATTCCGTGAAAGAACCAGTTGTAGCTCTTTCCTCCTGTGAAGCAGAGTACATTTCTGCTTCTCAAGCTGCGTGCCAAGCTGCTTGGTTAGCAATGCTCTTAGAAGAGTTAAAAGTGAAGATGAATTGCTGTCCAAAATTAATGGTGGACAATAAATCTGCTATAGACTTAGCAAAACATCCTGCTGCTCATGGTAGGAGCAAACACATTGAAACCAGGTTCCATTTTTTGAGGGCGCAAGTCAATCAAGAGAAGCTTGATATCGTTTACTGTAAATCTGAGGTTCAGTTGGCAGATATCTTTACCAAAGCATTAAAAGGGGAGAGGTTTAGATATATGAGACAATCCATTAGAGTTGTAAAACCTGTTTGACTTAAGGAGGTGTGTTAGAAATAAGTCAAACAAACTGAAATACTGTTTTACGTTACTTTCTGTTTTTTCTGTTTCTGTACTGTGTATAAATACGTTCTTTCATATTTTACGTAATACATGTGATTTTCCAGTTATTCTTCTGCATGCATGCATAGTTTCTATAGTATACACCTTTGTTAATTTCTAAATTTTTTAAGGATATATGAGTTATGACAGTTTAAAAATCATAAATTTAATTAAAAAATAAAATCTCACTAATATTTTATATAAATAACCACATAATTTGATTAGTCGTTGTATTTGGAAATATGTAGGAGAAGGTTTTATTCCTACTAGACAAAAAAAAATATTAATATTTTTGTAATTATTAATTTTTATAATAGTAATATTTTTAAATAAATAATAAGTATGAGTTATAAATATTTAATAATATTTATTTAAATTAATAATTTTAATTATGTATGGGTGAAATAAAAATTAAAATACAAATAATATGTTTAATTAATTATAGATAATCATCTTTATGATTGATATTGTAGGTATTAACATCTTTTTTACACATAAATAATTATTGAACTTAAAATCTAATTTTGTAAACTAGTTATTTTCTTTTAAATGATTTTTCCAACATTTTTTCTTAATAAATATTTGTGAGAATTCTTTTATTTATTTTTCATGATTTTCATCATATTTCCTTGTAATCCTGGTTACGCCTATGATACCGTACTTATAAATATTCAAGAAATTGCTACTAATATAATATACAAAAATATATATTTTCTTACACCCATGCATATATAATATTTGTATCAATATCTTAGAATAATCGTGAACATACTGGATTTTACAAACACATACATAATATCAATATCTATATGAAATTCTACCAAAAATATAATTTATCAATAAGTTACATCACTAAAACACAGTCATTACATAAGACCACGATTAGAAGTTTTCATTAATTATCCTCCAACAATAAGAAGTATTAAGTCACAATTCAAATACTAATAACTGCACACTTGAAATGAATTATCACACCTGGCCCATTATGATTTTACTTACCAACAAGTTCATTTATGTTTCTCTCATGTAAAAGATAATTCTTACTACTTCCCTTTGATATTAACTAGTACACACTACATATTCATTGGAAAGAAACTTTCATTGGCTTGTCACAACTATACTACATGAGTTTAGACTATTAATAAAATTTGGATATCTTATGTAAAATCCTACCTACTCAATACTCACATCAAATCATCACTTATTAATACCTCATTAGAAGTTACTTATACACGGACTCTCATGTAAACTTATTCACACACACACACACTATATATATATATATATATATATATATATATATATATATATATATATATATATATATATATATATATCAACTAGTCGTACATCATATTTATCCAATCATCACATATAAAATTCAATTATATTTCCTTAATTAACTAGTCGTATCATATTTTTCTTTGTTATAAGTCGTATAACATCCCTTACCTACATTTTTTCCTGCAAAATAATCTTCCCACACAAGAAGATTGGTTGGTATTACACCAAGACTTTCCTGTAAACTTTCACACAACCTAATTTATAGATATCAAAACTAGCTTAAATATTTATACTTATATATTTTTCCTCCAATTTAACCAAAATTCCAAAGAACTCTTAAAGAGAAAAGAAAAGCTTACCACTCGGTTAAAAATTCTCTTCTCTTTTCCACCTCTAGTTTGTCTAGCTCTGACTTTGAATTTGACAAAATATTAGTATAGAAATTTTAGAGAATTTAAGATTCTAGAAAAATATTAGTTTAGAATTTTTGAAAATGAATTGTGAATTTATAGAGTTTTCATGGCTCCATTAAACAAATCTTATCATTTAAAATATCTAAAATGTATTTTTATTATTATAAAATTTCATTTGTTACAATCTCCTAATATACCAGAAGTTTTGTCTACAAAAATTGACTTACTAAAAAATAAGTCAATATACGTTTATCTCATTTGTTCTTCCAATTCCAAAATGCAATAAGCTATAATTTAGCCTCTTATGTCAACTTTACCATTATGATAATTCTATCTTGAATTTGATGATTTTCAATTCTAATTGGTGAAACTTTAATTGATAGATAATTATTTATCTGTATAGGTGCTAAATGATTCTTTTTGTTTTATTCCTTCTCAATCTTCCAAAACACATTTTTATTTTCTCCTTGTAAATGTCACTAAATCAACAAAATAAATGTTCAAACTTTATTTCCAATAAACCAATTGAATTATTTTATTTCTTTATTTCTTTTGTGTATGATTTCAAAAATTAGAAAAACTCTTTTATTTTTTTATTTTAAAGAAAAATAATCTTAAATTAGTCAAATTACTTTATCCCTTATTCTCTTTTGTTTGATGTGACTCCAAAAAGAGAAATGTGTAAAAAATGGCTTGATTATTCATATTATGGATTATGTTTATATACACACATTATAATATAATTGTGATCCTATAATAAAGCTAACAATAATTACAATAAACAAATATAAATAAGGAATTGATCATGATAATTGCATGTTACAAGACCAAATCATGACATAATATCAGGGATATTAATAACAAAATATCAACATAATTATTAGAATCATAACCTTCTCTAACTCCCTCTTTCAAACTAATGGTGATATAGTCATTCCAAGTTTGTATCTCAAAATGTTAAACCTTGTGTGTGTGAGAGGTTTGGTGAAACAATATGCAATTTGATCTGTTGTGGGCACATAGGCTATTATGACTTGATTTTGAAGCATTTTATCATGCATGTAATGAACATCTATCTCAATATGTTTAGACCAAGCATGCATAATTGGATTGAATACCAGTGTCTTGACACTCAAGTTATCACATCACAAAACTGGTTTTCTGGGCATAGAAAGTTTCAACTCACCTAGAAGTGATCTGATCCAAGCTACTTCTACTGCTAGGTAAGCCAAAATTTTGTATTTTGACCTAGTACTTGACCATGACACCACTTTTCGTTTTCTTGAGGCCCACAAGATTAATGTCTCTCCAAGGAACACACATTGCTCGACCATGAATTTCTTATCATCTATGCTAGTGACCCAATCTACATTAGAGAACACAACAATATCAAGATCAGTTGAGGGTTTGATATGAAGGCATAAATTTGTTGTGCAATGGAGATATCTCAATATTCTTTTTATTCTTTGCTAGTGATATGTGGTTGGGGAACTCATATATTGGTTGAGTTTGTTGACAGAAAATTCTATGTCTAATCAAGTGTTGGTTAGATACTATAATGCACCTATAGCCTGTCTATATAGTGTGAGGTTAACAATAGGTTTTCCTTTGGCATTGAATTGTTTCCCTATTAACATTAGTGCGGGGGGTAGGATGATGATACTTTATTTGTTTCAGTTATATTCCACCAGTATCTCTGTGTACTTCAATTCTCATGAAGTAATGTAGAATGCCTAAGTCTTTAAGAGAGAAAATAATATTTAGTTAACTAATGAAGGTCTTTAGAGACTTGTTGTTGTTCCCTGTTACTATTATGTCATCAACATATATGAGAAGGAGTATGATATGGTTAGTTCCTCTAAGGATAAATAGTGATGAATTACTTTTGGTGTTTTAAAACCCCCATTCTAATAAAGTATCCTTCAACCTGTCATACCAAACCTTTGTTTGAATCTTTATATCCTTCATGTTGATGCATAAACATAGTTTCTTTGAGATTGTCATTCAAAAATACATTGTTTATGTCTAATTGCCTAGCTTCCCAATTTAAATATACAATAATGAATAGAAAATTCTTATCGTGTTGGACTTGATCACTAGACTGAAGGTCTCATTATAGTCTAGACCTACAGTTTGTTGAAAACCTATGACAACTAATCTTGCTTTCCTTCTCTCAATTGAGTCATCTTCCTTTTACTTTTAAAGACCCACTTTGAGTTTATGATGTTATTCTACCCCTAAAATGGTACCAATGTCCAAGTGTGATTAGCTGCTAGAGCTTTAAATTATGCATCCATGACTACTTTCCATCTTGGATTGACTAATGCTTCATTGACATTTTTTGGTTCCTTGTCCTCTGTGTGTGTCTCTATCAGCCTCATTGTCGCCGCCGTCAGAAGAGGCGGTCGGAGCGACGCGATGGTTTTTATATGACTCGCGTTTTCTTTGAAAGAAACGGTTCAACGCCTTTAGGCCGTCCGATAACCGGGCTAGACCTAAAGGCGAGGTTTTCAAATAGGTTCGAGGAGTCGCCATCAGTGTTTTAACCTTAAACACTGAAAAAGGTAAAAAAGAAAAAAGGCAGTGGTTTTAGAAAAAACCAACTTTGGCCATTACAATCAGAGTCGGGTAAGGGAGTTAGTTACATGTGGGGAAGGTGTTAGCACCCCCACAACGCCCCTTTCGGGTTCCCTATGATGGACTAACTTAGAAAATAAACGCTTAAAGAAATTACATTTTTACCCTATTATTTGATCTACTTGCAAAATTTAAATATCTACATGGCTCTATTATCTAATGCACACAAAGAAAGCGATAAAGAAAGCAGTAAAAGAGACAGAGAATAGAGAAGGAACCTCCGAAGCGAGCTTTGTATTAACTCTTCTAAAACGTGAGGACACTTTTTGGCAGTCCCCGTACTCTACAAGCACGCTCCTCCCCGCAAAATAAAGACAAGTCACTCTACCGAGGGCCGGATGCCTCAAAAAGAGGCTTCCTTAACCGATTTCAACCTTAACAGAAATCGGAAAGCTCCCTCGAACCCCAGAATAATGCTTAGGGTCACTCTCGAGTGCCAAAAAGCTTCCAAGAGAGTGGAGGAATGGAAAAGGTGTGAAAATTTGGAGGAATGAGACCCCTATTTATAGGGATTCGGGCCTGGAAAAGGTGGACGACCGTCTGGACAAAACGGACGACCGTCCAGGGCAAAAAGTGGCCATGGACAGCCGTCCATGTAGTGTGGACGGCCGTCCATGGCCTTAAAGTTGCCATGGACGACCGTCTGCTTGTCATGGACGGCCGTCTGCCTGCTCTGGACGGCCATCCGCCTGTTCTGGATGGCCATCTGCTGTCTCTGGCGGATTTCCCGATTTTTAATGCCTCTAAAAACCCTTCCTATCCTAAATGAAACCTAGAACAAGCTACTAGGGACTTGATAAAGTCTTAACCATCTTCGGAATGGGCGATCTTCGGCTTTATTAAGGGTCCGGGCAAGATTTGGGGTCTACAACTGCCCCCCCTTTACTCGACCAATTGACCATGGGTTAACATACCATGATGTCTATTGGCGGGTGAAGGAGTTAACCCTCTTGCCCGACTGTCTTCTGGATGCTCCTCTTGCTGTGGAGGCTGACCCTTCGGACGATATGCTGTGAGGCTTTAGGATGCTCCTTCGGTGTAGTAGCTGACCCTTCGACTGACACAAAGAGAATTTCGGGATGCTCCTTCGATGAGGTAGCTGACCCCTCGGTTGATGAGTATGAACCCCCATCAGGTTAGATGCCTCAGGATGCTCCTTCGACGCGGTAGCTGACCCTTCGGACGATATGCTGTGAGGCTTTAGGATGCTCCTTCGGTGCGGTAGCTGACCCTTCGGCTGACACAAAGAGAATTTTGGGATGCTCCTTCGATGCGGTAGCTGACCCCTCGGTTGATGAGTATGAACCCCCATCAGGTTAGATGCCTCAGGATGCTCCTTCGACGCGGTAGCTGACCCTTTGGCTGTGGTGGCGGCTTACTGCTTCTGGTCATGCGCCGGCTTTGCCTGTGTGCAGGTCTTCGTCTTCAGGTCTTTCCCTTTCCTGAAGAGGTGGTGGCGGCTTACTGTTTCTGATCATGCGCCGGTTTTGCCTGGTGTGCAGGTCTTTGTCTTCAGGTCTTTCATTTCCTGAAGTGGTGGTGGCGGCTTAATGTTTCTGATCATCCGCCGGCTCCATGGGGAGTGATTGTTCTTGACTTTTGTGTAGTCATCGGGTATGCCGGGGATTCTTCGCTTTTGGATTTTTCTTTAGTCGTCCAGCTTCTTGACTGCTGGGGGATTCTTGATGAATGCCTCTCAGGTAGGCAGGAATCCTTTGGGAAATTGGCCTTTTATTGGTGATGCCTATGGGTAGGCAGATACTTCATCGGAAGTGCAGACCTTTGGTTTGCGTTGTTTTGCCTTTGAGTAGGCGGATCCGCTTGGGGGTAGAATCTCTCTTGGAGACTTGTTTTGGGTTGCTTCTTGTTTTCAAACACAAGCATGGAGCTAGTCTCCTTGTATGCATGAATTCTTTTTGTTGTGTTTCTGAAGCGATTATTTTTATTTTTATTTTTTGTTTTGACAAAGTCGTTTTGTGTAACTACTTGTGTGAATGCCCTAAATGCAGTCTATCCTTTTATGAGATGCATCTAGAAAGTGATTGACATTTCCTGCTAGACCTTTGTGATTATGCTGATGGACTCTTCTTTCATTCATCTTCTTTTTATTAAGCCTTATCTTTTGCCTAGACTGCCTTTTTTGGAGTTTAGTGGGCGGCCTTAATTTTGCGTAGGATATCTCAGCGGGTTTTGACTCTTTTTCTTTTCTTATGATTTCTTGTATTTGCATGATTATGATTTATTCAACATAGAGACATTTTCATAATTTGGTCAAGAGAAAAGAAATGAAAGATAACTTTATTGATATGAACAAATAGTTTATTTCTTACAGATGTATTTTACAAAGGGGTTTAGAAGCATGACTGGCCAAGGTTGGCTACACTGTATAAGCTATAACGATCATGCCTCTGATATCTGCCCCCCTAGTTCTCCTAGTTACCTTAGTCGAGATGCTCGAGCCCGGAGTGAAGACAATGCAGAGGTTGCCTGCTTCTGGAAGGACGTTACCTTAGTCGCCTTTCGGTTTTCGGCTAAGGTAACCATTGCTCTTTTTATCTTTGTTTTTTTTTTTTTAGCCTCTAAGTTTTGCCTAGGACGTGTCCTAGCGAGGTGTGCGGATCCTAACTTTTGCCCAGGACGTCCTTTTGCGGATCTTCATCCTGGCGGATCATGAGCAATGCCTTCAAGCGTGGTACTTCTTCACCGCATCTGAATTGACTGGGTACCGAAGTTCTTCTCCATCCATGTTGGTGAGGATAAGAGCTCCTCCTGAGAATGCTCGCTTGACCACAAAGGGTCCCTCATAATTTGCCGCCCATTTTCTGATTCTGTCCTTCTGGACGGGAAGCAGTTTCTTTACTACTAGATCCCCTTTGTGATAAATGTGGGGTTTGACCTTTTTGTCGTAACCCCTTTTGATTTTCTTTTGGTAGGCTTGTCCGTGACATATGACATCTAGTCGTTTCTCTTCAATGAGGTTCAATTGATCGTACCGATTTTGGACCCATTCTGCTTCTGTCAACTTTGCTTCCATGATAACTCGCAAGGAGGGTATTTCAACTTCCACTGGTAATACGACTTCCATGCCATACACAAGGGAAAACGGAGTGGCTCCTGTGGAGGTCCGTACGGAAGTTCGGTATCCGTGTAGGGCAAAGGGTAACATTTCGTGCCAATCTCTATATGTTATTACCATCTTTTGGATGATTTTCTTGATGTTCTTGTTGGCCGCTTCTACTGCACCGTTCATCTTGGGTCGGTATGGAGAGGAATTGTGATGTTGAATTTTAAAGTCCTGACATAATTCCTTCATCATCTTATTGTTCAGATTGGTCCCATTGTCAGTAATAAGACGATGGGGGATGCCATACCGACACAAGATATTTTTCTTGACGAAGGTGGTCACTACTTTCTTGGTCACATGTGCGTAAGAAGCTGCTTCTACCCATTTGGTAAAGTAGTCGATGGCCACCAGGACGAAGCGATGGCCATTGGATGCTTTGGGTTCGATGGGTCCAATAACATCCATGCCCCACATGGAAAAAGGCCATGGTGTAACAAGGACATTGAGGGGTGCCGGTGGGACATGAACATTGTCAGCGTAGACCTGGCATTTGTGACATTGCTTGGCATATTGATGACAATCACCTTCCATCGTGGACCAGAAGTATCCTGCCGTTAGGATCTTTTTTGCCTTGACATGCCCTGGCGTGTGGGTTCCGAAGGCTCCTTCATGAATTTCCTTAATCAGGGTTTGAGCCTCTTCGTGGTCTACACACCTCAGCAGGCTGGAGTCAAAATTTTTCTTATACAGGGTTCCTCCAATCAGCGTGAACCCTATAACTCGCCTCCGAATGGTCCTTTTGTCGTTATCATTAATTCCCTCGGGATACTCACCCTTCGTGAGGTATCGCTTGATGTCATGATACCAAGGGGATTTGTCTTCCTCGCTAATTACTGTCATACAAAAAGCTTTTTTATCATGCAGCCTTATTTGGATGATCGGTATCTCTCGTTCTTGATCTAAGGCGAACATGGATGACAAAGTGGCGAGGGCATCTGCGAACTGATTGTATTCCCGAGGGATGTACTCGAAAGTGACGTCTTCCATCCTTGAAACCATATTTCGGATGTACTCTAGATATGGAATTAATTTAGAATTTTTGGTTTCCCATTCTCCCTTCAGTTGGTAGATGACAAGGGATGAGTCACCGAAAACTTTGAGCTTGGTCACCCCATGATCTAGAGCTGCTTGGAATCCTAGGGCAAAGGCTTCATACTCCACCATGTTATTGGTGCAGTTGAAATTTAACCTGGCTGTCACCGGGATGTACTTCTTTTCGGGGGATATTAAAACAACTCCTATCCCATGTCCAAGCATGTTCGAGGCTCCGTCGAAGAACATAGTCCATGCATCGTCTTCGGGTACGTCATGTTGGATATGCATGATGTGTTCGTCTGGAAAATCATCTTGTAGGGATTGATATTCGTTTGTTGATCCGTGTGCTAGGTAGTCTGCTAGGGGACTACCTTTGATAGCTTTTTGGGTGACATAGACGATATCAAATTCTGAAAGGAGTACTTGCCACCTAGTTATTCTTCCAGTCAGGACGGGTTTTTCAAACAAGTATTTGATTGGATCCATTTTAGAAACCAACCAGGTTGTATGCCTGATCATATACTGCCTGAGACGCTAAGTTGCCCACACCAATGCACAACAAGTTTTTTCAAGTGGTGTATAACGAGTCTCATAGTCTAGGAACTTTTTGCTGAGGTAGTATATGACTTGTTCTTTCTTTCCCGTATCATCTTGTTGACCGAGCACACATCCCATAGATTCATCGACTACCGATAGATAAAGAATCAAAGGTTTTCCTTCAACGGGAGGCACCAATACTGGTGGATTGGTTAAACACAACTTAATTTTCTCAAAAGCTTGTTGACAATCTTCATTCCAAACTGTTGGTTGGTTCTTGCGCAACAGTTTGAAAATGGGTGTGCATTTATCTGTGAGTTGTGCGATGAACCTTGCAATGTAGTTAATCCGGCCAAGAAATCCTCTGATCTCCTTTTCAGTTTCCGGTGGGGGCATTTCTAAAATTGCTTTTGTTTTGTCGGGGTCTACCTCTATTCCCTTTTTGCTGACGATAAATCCAAGTAGTTTACCTGACCGTACTCCAAATGTACATTTGGCCGGGTTTAACTTCAGTTGATATTTCGGAAGTCGATCGAATAATTTCCTCAAATAGAGGATGTGGTCCATTTCATTCTTGGATTTGGTAATCATGTCATCCACATAAACTTCAATTTCTTTGTGGATCATGTCGTGGAATAATGTTACCATGGCTCTTTGATAGGTAGCCCCTGCGTTCTTGAGTCCAAAAGGCATGACTCTGTAACAGAATGTTCCCCACGGTGTGATAAAGGAAGTTTTTTCTCTATCTTCGACGGCTAGCTTAATCTGATTATACCCTGCATATCCATCCATAAAGGAATAGAGTGTGTTCGTGGCGGTGTGGTCCACCAACGTGTCAATGTGTGGTAGGGGAAAATCGTCCTTTGGACTTGCTCGGTTTAGATCCCTATAATCTACACACACTCTGATTTTCCCATTCTTTTTCATGACTGGCACGATGTTTGCCAGCCATTCAGGATATTTGGACACGATCAGGAAATTAGCGTCTAGCTGTTTCTGTACTTCCTCTTTAATTTTCAAGGACCAATCAGGTTTCATCCTTCTTAACTTTTGCTTTATTGGCCGAAAACCCTCTTTCAATGGTAGTTTATGCTCCACTATGCTTTCTTTGAGTCCAAGCATGTCATGGTAAGACCAAGTGAATATGTCCGCATATTCTTTCAACAACCGAATTAACCCTTCCCTGATGTCACTATCGATTTGGGTGCCGATACTCACTTCCTTATTATCGTCCCTTTGTCCCAAATTGACCGTCTCTGTGTCTTTCTGATAAGGTTGTATGGAGCAAGATTCTCTTTCTAGCAATCTTTGCATGTCCGGAGAAATGGTCTCCTGCTCACTATCGGATTCGACCCATTCGCCTTCGGCTTCCGGATTCCACAGAGATTCATCAATCACAGACATGATCGTTTTAAGGGTTCTGTTTTAGGTATAGATTTTATTATTCAGTTATTTTGAAAGAATAATAAATAGAAGAGGGAAAAGAATAAATGTGAATATGGATGAAAAATGCCTCATGTATTGAAATAAAGGAAGAGGTACAAAATGCCCTTTTAGTCGGTGATCTCACGGCCACGGGCTGGGACCGCAAGAAATACAAAGAAAGCTTTAAAAGACAAAAGACATAACCCTAACAACTGGTCCTTCCTATCCAACCCTATCACTCTGGTTGCGACAGAGGCTTGACTTCTATGCTGGGGGCTGAAGCATCAAAGGTGACCCATCCGACATCTATTAAATCTTGGACATTATATTTTAAGGCCCGACAATTCTCTACCGAGTGCCCGGGAGCGCCTGAGTGGCAAGCGCATTTCTCATTGGGCTTATACCACTCAGGGTAAGGTGGGTCTACCTTTCTTGGCGGGACGTATGCCAGGAGCTTGGCCTCCACCAGTTTGGGCAGTAAACTCCCATAAGAGATTGGAATGAGAGTGAGCTTCTTCTCTTGCCTCTAGGATTACCTAGCTGGCTTCGAGGAAGAAGAAGGAGTGTCGAGGTTGATGGCGTTTACGCTCCCTTCTTTCTTCCTGCCCAGAGTTTTCTTGAATGACGCATTGGAGGAGGAAGGTTGCGCTATCCTTCCACTCTTTAATCCCTGCTCCACCCTTTCGCCTATGGTGACCACGTCTGCAAAGAGGGTTGACGTGTTCCCTATCATTTTGTCGTAATAGGGTCCGGCCAACGAGTTGATGAACATAGACACGGTCTCCTTGTCTGATAGTGGAGGCTCCACTTGGGCTGCCAAGTCCCTCCATCGCTGGGCATATGCTTTAGAGGATTCGTCGTCTCTCTTGCTCAGTGCTTGGAGATCTGACCTATCGGGGGTCAGATCGATGTTGTACTTATAGCGGCGAAGAAAGGCGTCTGCCAGCTGCTTCCACTTCTGAACTCGCCCCTTCTCTAACTACATGTACCAATTTAGAGCTGAATCAGCCAGGCTCTCCTGAAAGCAGTGTATTAGGAGTTCTTCGTTATCAGCGTGGGGAGCCATCTTGCGGCAGTACATAGTGAGATGACTCCTGGGGCACATCATTCCCATGTACTTCGGGAAGTCTGGAACCTTGAACTTCGGAGGGAAACGAATGTTCTCAACAAGGCACATATCAGCTGCCTCCTTCACGTCAAAGCTATGCCCTTCCATGGCCCTAAGCCTCTCTTCCAGAGTGGAGATTTGTTGCTTGGAGACTTCAGGGGGCTGAATGAGCACTGCCCTTGCTTTAGACTGCATATGGGCCCCTTCTTCTTGTTCCTCCTCATGGTGAGATGCGCGGTCACCACGAGTATCACCCATGTTGAGGCTCTGCTGGCGCATTAACTCCATCAATTGCGCCATTTGTTCCTTCATAGCGTTAAGCTCAGCGGTGAGCTTACGGTTCTGCTCTTCTAGTTGCTCCATCGCTTTAGCCTTTTGTGCACAGGTTTGGATCACAGAAAGACCACCCACTTTCTAGAATGCACATGAATTAGGGTTTTTATTAAAAATGAATGATTGGTGTGGGATAGATATGCCTCTTAGAATGAGTGTATTTATGCATGCATCAGTTCAAAAGGGCGGCAGATGTTCAAAATGGCATAACTTTTGACTGGAATGTCCAATTTGGACGCATAATATATCAAAACGAAGAGAAAAGGGTGAAGAACAAGATTACAAATCCCCAACGGGGATTTGGCCTGGTAATTTTTCCAAAAAACGCTTCTAAGACCCTCTTTTCAGGGGTTTATTAAAATGATGCGTATGCAGACTCTCCTTATGCATTTATTTTCTCTTTTGGTTTTTCCGCTTATGACATGATGCGATATGAATGAGACGACTTTGTCAAAATTATTTTTATAAATGTTTTGATTTTGTTATTATTATTATTATTATTATTATTATTATTATTATTATTATTATTATTTTATTTAGCCTTTTATCTCTTCTGTCGGATCTGCGTAGCTACTTAGCTTACAAAGAACCTGAAACCAGGCTAGCTAAAAGACAGACTGTCCGAGATAAAAGTGGTTTATTGCAAAAGAATGGTTTTAACGTCCCTTATCTCTTACGTCGGACTGCGTGACTACTTAGCTTACAAAGAACCCGAAACCATGCTAGCTAAAAGGCAGGCTGTCCGAGATAAGGGTGTTTATTGTGAAAATATTTATGAGTTTTTATTTTATATATTTTTTGTTGTTGTATGATTATGCTATGCAACAAACAAATGCAACAAACGAATGCACAAACAATTCACTCATCTGCGAATAGAGTGACATTTAATTACGAGGTAGGGGTTTCCTGCAGAAAAGTGCATTGACAAAGGTAGGTTCTAACTGTTCTCACCAAGGCCAGGCTCCCAAGGTGCCCCCATTATAGGGACCCTTCAATTTCCCAGTCTTCAAACCATGCACGGATGTCCGTGTCGACGTTCTTAGACCAAGAAAAAGAAAGTTATCACCTTGAGTGGTGGTTTCCGACAACGACCTGCTGGCACTAGGGCCATTACCATGGTCGGTCGTACCTGCCACTCACTCCCTATGTGTATTCTCTCTTGCCCCCGGGTATAGAGGGACTGTAGTGTGCAAAGGTTGTGTACAGTTTATTTCAGACAATTGCAGAAAATAAGCATACAACAATTATTAAAGTTAAACAGTAAAACATGTTATAAAAGCAAGAAAGGGTAAAAGCGTAATTTCTAGTTTTTATTTCCTAAACTAGTCCATCACTAAATGCGATCAACTCTCTAGCATCCCCAGTGGAGTCTCCATCTATCGCCGCCGTCAGAAGAGGCCGTCGGAGCGATGCGATGGTTTTTATATGACTCGCGTTTTCTTTGAAAGAAACGGTTCAACGCCTTTAGGCCGTCCGAAAACCGGGCTAGACCTAAAGGCGAGGTTTTCGAATAGGTTCGAGGAGTCGCCATCAGTGTTTTAACCTTAAACATTGAAAAAGGTAAAAAGGAAAAAGGCAGTGGTTTTAGAAAAAACTAACTTTGGCTATTACAACCAGAGTCGGATAAGGGAGTTAGTTACGTGTGGGGAAGGTGTTAGCACCCCCACAACGCCCCTTTCGGGTTCCCTATGATGGACTAACTTAGAAAATAAACGCTTAAAGAAATTACATTTTTACCCTATTATTTGATCTACTTGCAGAATTTAAATATCTACATGGCTCTATTATCTAATACACACAAAGAAAGCGATAAAGAAAGCAGTAAAAGAGACAGAGAATAGAGAAGGAACCTCCGAAGCGAGCTTTGTATTAACTCTTCTAAAATGTGAGGACGCTTTTTGGCAGTCCCCGCACTCTACAAGCACGCTCCTCCCCGCAAAATAAAGACAAGTCACTCTACCGAGGGCCGGATGCCTCAAAAAGAGGCTTCCTTAACCGATTTCAAACTTAACGGAAATCGAAAAGCTCTCTCGAACCCCAGAATAATGCTCAGGGTCACTCTCGAGTGCCAAAAAGCTTCCAAGAGAGTGGAGGAGTGGAAAAGGTGTGAAAATTCGGAGGAATGAGGTCCCTATTTATAAGGATTCAGGCCTGGAAAAGGTGGACGACCGTCTGGACAAAACGGACGGCCGTCCAGGGCAAAAAGTGGCCATGGATGGCCGTCCAAGCTAAGTGGACGGCTGTCCATGGCCTTAAAGTTGCCATGGACGGCCGTCTGCTTGTCATGGACGACCGTCTGCCTGCTCTGGACGGCCATCCGCCTGTTCTGGACGGCCATCTACTGTCTCCAGCGGATTTCCCGATTTTTAATGCCTCTAAAAACCCTTCCTATCCTAAATGTAACCTAGAACAAGCTACTAGGGACTTGATAAAGTCTTAACCATCTTCGGAATGGGCGATCTTCGGCTTTATTAAGGGTCCGGGCAAGATTTGGGGTCTACACCCATATAAGACAGTTTTGGCTTGTTGATCCATGTCATGCTTCTATTTTACATCCAGTGTGTGTTGTCTTGCTGATCCTATTGGTTATTATCTTCTGATGTATCCTCTGTTGGGCCTTCTACAACTGGTTTTCATTTGCATGTGAGGTTACCTCATTTGCATTGATAAAAATATCACTAAGTGTTGGTTGATCTTCATTAACAACTAAGTCATTGAGAGTTGGTTGATCTTCATTGGCAACTAAGTCACCTTCCTGATGGTTCACCTCATTGTGTGACTTGTAATGGTATCTATAGCATAAGACAGAAGAACAATAAGTATTGTTAAAGTTAGAGTTTTTAATGAATTTCTTGTGTCAAGAAAGTCATCATGAAATGGAAAGTGGTTCCCATTAAATGCCACATGTCTTGAAATAAATAAAAAATTTCATGGGAGTTGAGGCATTTATATCCCTTATGAGATTGTTGTATCCCAAGAACAAACACTATGTAGTGTAGAATTGAAGTTTGTGTTACTGTATGGTTTGAGGAAAGGGTAACAAACACAACCAAGACTTTAAGGTATCATAGTCAGGCTCCTTAGTGTGAGCCCTAGTTTTGTTACATGTTTATGTTTCCTTTCTACTCTATCATTTTGCTGAAAGGTATATGGGCAAGACATTCTAAATTGAATTCCTAACTCAATGACTATTTTCTAGATAGGTTTATACTCACCTCCACCATCACATTAAAGGGCTTTTATTTTCTTGTTAACCTGGTTTTCAACCATGCTTTTGAATTGAGGGAAGCATGTGTTGTTTCTAATTTTTGTTTAAAGGAAAAAATACAAGTGAATCTGTTGAAATCATCAATGAAATGAACATAGTACTTAAAATTAGATGGAGACAAAATTGGGGCTAGTCCCCATACATCACTGTGAATCAATTCTAAAGGTTCATTAACATGAGAGGAAAAGGATTTAAATGGTAACAAGTGAAGTTTTCCAAATTGACAATAATAGTTTCATCAAATTCAATAAGAGCATTATTGTCGACAGTTAGTTTAGATACACTCAACAAGTTTTTAGTTATTTTTGGAACATATAGAGTATTATGCAGGTTGAGGTTATTTAATTTAGTTGAACCTAAGGTCAATATTCTCAATCTTTCACCATTGCCAACTAAGAGAAAATTCTTACCATTGCTTTCATTGAGATCTTGGAGTTTCTCATTTTGATGAGTCACATGATTTCTAACTTCACTATCAAAGTACCATTCATAGTCCTAGTTGTGGTAAGGGGAGGCTATGAAAACATTGTGATCTTCTCGCTTGTTATTTTCAACATTATGATTTGAGCCTATGTATGACTTATCATAGCAATAAAAATAATTCACTACAGTGTGACCAATCTTGTTACATACCTGACATATTGGTTTAGATCTACCTCTTCCTCTACCTCCTTTGAAATTAGGGGCCCTCTAGTTGCCTTGTGTCCCTGATTTGTTGTATTTGAAATAAACTTTGCTTGAAAGGTTTGCTGAAGCATTTATTGAGAGATCATTGAAATTGTTTAGTTATTCTATTATGCTTTCAAATGCTAATAGTTGGGATTGTAGATCAACCCAACTAAGGTTGATTTAATCAGATAATTTGACCACCACAAGATTGTAATCAACATCTAGGCCATACAGTGTTTGAATAATCAATTATAAGTTGGAGATTAATGATCCTGCCAGCTTTAATTTGTCAGCAAGGTTCTTCGTTTTGAGAAGATATTGATCCATCTTTATTTCTCCTTTGCGAGTGTTATGAAATTTAGACTTAAGGTAAATTGTCCTTGATTTTGTGTGCACCTGCTAGATTTTGGGCTTTAGCCCAAAGTTCCTTAGAGGTTTCCCAGTGCAACAACTGTATTCAATGTCAATTACCATTGAATTTCTTAGCTACCCTAAGAGAGTTTGGTCATGTTCAATCCACTATTCATATTCATGATTGTCTTTCTTAGTTTTGTCACTTGTGGTGACAAACTGTTCTGACCATTCTTTTTTTCCTAGTACGTATTTATCAAGCTTACAACCTCCAATCAATGGAAGAACTATTGACTTCCATAGGAGATAATTATCTTCATCCAGTCTGACAGAGACAGTTGTGAGTAGGTCATTTTTCTTATTTGTGTTGGTTGCGAAAGACATGATTGGATCGAGAGCCTTCAAGCTTAAGTTCTCTGACACTAGGAAAGAAAAATGTGTAGAAAATGAGTTGATTATTCATATTACAGATTATGTTTATATACTAGGACAATTGTGATTCTATAATAAAGCTAACATTAATTGTAATAAACAAATATAAGGAAGGAATTGATCATAATAATTGCACATTACAAAGACCAAATCATGGCATAATATTAACAATAAAATGTCAACCTAATTATTAGAATCATAACTGTTTCTGTGCACATAATGTTGACAATGACTACTACAACATAAAGAAGTAGCCATTGTATCATAAAAATTGTATCCAAATTATAAAAAAAAGTGGTTTATCTAGCTTTTCATATAAACATGCATAATAAAAAGATAGGAAAGATACAAAATGGCTACCATGTTATGGAAAATGGATCACAACTACAAGTATCAATTAATAATTTCTACTAAATAACGGAAAATGATTCTAATGTACAAGTATAAATTGAAAATGACTATTACATAAATGGGAAATAGTTCCAAATACAATTATTATTTCTAAATGGCTACTAAGTGATGGATTTGACACAACTCCTCTCTAATTTTTTTTTGTCTCTTGTCTATCTTGAAATGGTCTACTTGAAAGTAACCTAAAAGATTATTGATTGTAAAATAAATAAATTAATACAAAAACAAACATATATAGTTGGTTGTGTAAAATAAATTGCATATTATAATTTGATTAGTTATATACTTGACTTAAATAATTAAATGACTTCATTCCTTGTAGCATACTAGTGAATGCAATTGATGGAGTATTTAAACCCAAGTTCAGGGATTCCATTCCAATTACAGTATATAAAAAAAATGGTGTTAGTTAAAATGTAACATTATAAATAAAATTAAACTAATAAAATAAAATATATCCAAAACTTGTCGAGATCTATCCAAAAAGTGCAAGGATGACTAGAAAGTTTGACCATTAAAGACCTACCATTACCCTAAATTGTCTTTATTTATAATAATAATAATAATAATAATAATAATAATAATAATAATAATAATAATAATAATAATAATAATAATAATGGAGTGTAAAAAAAATTAAATTAATAATGTCAATTTATTGATAAAAAAAACAATAATATACATTACATTATTTTGTTTTGCATTTATGATTGATTGTTTTCTTTTCTCAAAATGTCCTTTTTTTTTACTAGCATTAAATTTTACCACAAGAGGATTAAAAATTCCTAGAGATACTCATTATCCTAATTTTGAGTTATAACATTACCATTGATTACTCCATTTGAATTTGAATTTAAACTAAGTTTATTGATGTATTATAGCACACACTAAACTTCGATATCAAGCAACTTTCACATAATTTGTCTAGTTGATTTGTGTTCTTGACTTTCCAAAATCAAATTATAAAATGACTTCATAATGACAATCACGATAAATAATAATATAATTATCTTCATTGGTCATTCATAGGTGAGATCTTCCTTTGAATTCTTTGTGTGTGTGTGTGTGCGCTCATTGGTCATTGTCGCCGCCGTCAAAACGAGGCGGTTGGAGCGACGCGATGATTCTGACTTTCCATTTTTTGCGTTTTTATTGGTGTGGTTACAACGCCTTTAGGTTGTCCGATAACCGGGCTGAACCTAGGGGCGAAGTTTTCGAAAAAGCGTTCTTGGATTGTCCGATAACCGGGCTAACCCAAGAACTAGTTTTTGAAGGGTTCTTCTGGAGTCGCCACTGACATTTTTACCAAAAACATTGGAAAAGGAGTAAAAATACGTTGGTTTTCGAAAAACCAACTTTGGTCATTAGAACCAGAGTTGGGTAAGGGAGTTAGTTACGTGTAAGGGAAGTGTTAGTTCCCTTACGACGCCCCTTTCGGGTTCCCTATGATAGGCCAGAAACTTTTGAATAAATAAACTGATGAAAAATACGCTTTTACCCTTTTATTTTGCGGAATGTAAAATTATGACTACATGGCCCTAATTTCTATTGCTTAATTAAAATTAAAGCGGTAAAGTAGAGAGAGAAAGTATAGAAACCTCTGAAGCAAGCTTTCTATTAATTATTTGCAATTAGGGTGCTTTTTGGCAGCCCTTCACTCTTTAAAGCGCCGAAATCTCTCAAAAACACTATAAAACACTCAAGAAAGCTCTCAGAAACTCCGGAAATGCTTCGGAGGGGTTCAAGAAAGAGAATTTAAAGAAATGTCTAGAGAGAGAATGGAAGAACTGTGTGAAATGAGGGGAATGGCGCGACTATTTATAGGGATTCGCGCCTGTCAGGTCGAGACGGTCGTCTCGTCTGACAAGGTCAAGACGGCCGTCTTGCCAAACGAGACGGCGGCCTCGCCATTTGCGCAAGGCGAGACGGCGGTCTCGAATCGGAGACGACGGTCCCGACCTTAAAAGGCAAAAATCCTTATTTTTGAGCAAAAAATCCCTCCTATCCTAGTATGGGGCCTAATAGTCTCTTCTAATGGCTTCTTAGGCTTCATCCATCTTCAAAAAGGAGGTCTTCTGGTCTTTATTATGAGGCCGGACAAGATTTGGGGTCTACAGTCATTAAGATTTTTTTACTATTGCAAATTTGCAACGCATGACTACAAAAAATGTTAGGTATTTCCGAGGGGGCTAACAGTAGGGAGATTCTCACAAATGGGCCATGAGCCAATCATATAAGAGAATATAACTCCACTTTTAACCCAAAACCTTAAGACAATAAGTTATGGGTCTTTCTCACTTATAAGTTACTAAACTTTCCCATTTCTACCAAATATGAGACTTCAAACTCACACTTGAATTCTTAACATCTCCCCCTCAAGTGTGATTCCCTTTTGCATTGGTATATCTCCCCCTCGAGCGGAAACATTTCTTTGCCATTAGTATCTAGTGACGACCTCACTTGTACCATCATTCAACTTAACGGGACTCGCTTGCTTGAAATCGTTGTCAGGAAGACTTTTGACACAAGAACCTTTCACCTACTATACTTAACTGAGCTGGTCACCAGATGAACCATCAGCTCTGTTACCACTATTAGGTATCAGACAAAAGCATAAGTACACACAACCAAAATAAAAAATGAGAAAAATACCAACAATAGGCAAAAGAGTAATTCCACTAATAAAAGAAATTACAACCCTTCTCTCTCTACCTCCAAGGAGGAAACAATAACATCCTCTCCTAAAAATAAAGGAAAAATAACTCTAAGAGAACAAAAAAGGAGAAACTATTTTTCTCTATTAATTTATCTCTCAAGTACTAAAACAACAAGAGAAAGAAAAGGAAGTGATTTTGGTGCATTTTACAAGGAAAATATTGTCCTCCTTTTATAGTAAGAAAATGAAGCATTAAACTAAGATTTCCCTGATGTGGGACTTTTCTTCTCACAATTCTGTTAGGTATTAGACAAAAAGATAAATACACACAACTAAAATAAAAAGATGAGAAAAACATCGACAATAAGCAAAAGAGAAATTTCACTAATGAAAGAAATTAGAACCCTTCTCTCTCTACCTCCAAGGAGGAAACAATAACACCCTCTCCTAGAAATAAAGGAAAAACAACTCTAAGAGAACCTAAAAAGAGAAACTATTTTTCTTTCCTAATTTATCTCTCAAGTACTAAAGCAGCAAGATAAAGAAAAGGAAATAATTTTGGTGCATTTTATAAGGTAAATACTGTGCTCCTTTTATAGTAAGAAAATGAAGCACCAAACTAAGATTTCCCTGATGTGAGACTTTTCTTCTCACAATCTCCCACTTGAAGATTTTGATTAAATTAATCAAATCTTCACACTATGCTTGCTTTATTCTTGCCATCCATGTTGCTTATCTTTCCTCTAGGCCATAGTAGGATCGACTCCATACAAACTTGTCAACACTAACCAGCTTTGTCATAACATCTGCTAGGTTCTTATCTGTATGAATCTTTTACATATTCACACTACCCTCTTCCACTACTTCTTAAACAAAATGATATCTTTTTCCTATGTGCTTTGTCCTGGAATGAAAGGCTGGATTTCTTGCAATGTGCAAGGCACTCTGACTGTCACAATACACAACAATTTGTTGTTTCTTGTGCCCGAGTTCTTCCATTATCTTCCTAATCCAAATAGTTTCCTTACATGCCTAGGTGGCTGTCATGTACTCAGTTTCTATGGTAGACAGAGCTACAACATCCTATAACTTGGATAACCAACTTACTACTTCTCCTACAACTGTAAACACATAACCAGTAGTATATCTCCTTTTATCCAGATCACCTGCAAAATCTGAATCAATATAGCCTCTGACAACTAGTTTTGATCCTCCATAACATAATGCAACACCTGAGGTTCCTTTAATGTATCTAAGGATCCTCTTTAGAGCACTCCAATGCTCTCCACCAGGGTTTCCCATGAATCTACTAACTACTCTCATTGCTTGTGCAATGTCTGGTCTTGTACAAATCATGACATACATAAGACTTCCCACTGCTGATGCATACGCTACTCGAAACATTTCCATCCTCTCCGCTTCATTGCTAGGACTCATACTTGATGATAACTTACAATTTATAGGAAGTAGGGTGAAAATTAGCTTGCAATCTTGTATGTTGAAGCGCCGCAAGATTTTCAGTAAGTAATTCTTCTAAGAAAGCCAAACCTTCCTATCTTTTTTGTCTCTGTGATTTTGCATCCCTAAAATCTTGTTTGCTAGTCCCAAGTCCTTCATGTCAAACTTCCTAGCCAACTGTGCCTTTAACTCTTGGATTCGATCTATGTTGGGGCCTACTACCAACATGTCATCCACATACAATACAAGATAACAAAATCATTATCACCAAACCTATTGTAGTATATATGATGGTCTGAGCTCATTTTATTGTAACCAAGGCAAATAATGAAGGAATCAAATCTCTTTGGGCGCCTGTTTTAGATTGTATAGAGATTTGGTCAACCTGCAAACTAAGTTTTCTTGTTCTTTAAAGCCTTCTGGTTGGAACATATAAATTTCCTCTTCAAGATCTCCATGAAGAAAAGCAGTCTTTAAATCCAATTGTTCAAGATGTAAATCAAATGCAGCACACATAACCAGGACAACTCTAATGGACGCCAATCTGACAACCGGCAAGAATATCTCATTAACATCAATACCTTTTTTCTGAGCATATCCCTTTACCACCAATCTAGCACGATATATTTCTACTTTATCATTGCCATCTCTCTTGATCTTATAAACCCATTTGCAACCAATGGATTTTCGACCTTTCGGAAGTTCCACAAGATTTCATGTCTTGTTTTTATGAAGAGCCTCCATTTCTTCCTGCATTACAGTCATCCATAGAGAAACATCTGAACAACTCATAGCCTTTTGAAAAGTTGAAGGTTCTCTTTCTTCATTTAGAAGACAATACGCATCATGACTTGCCATCACATATTGTGAATGCCAAGATGGTCTAGCTTTTTCTCGTGTTGATCGTTGGAGATCTCTATTACCAACCTCATTTGGCTCTTAAACTTCGTGCTTCTCTTCTGACTCAGACAAGTCATCCGAAGACTTCTTCTCTATTTGTACTATTACCTTGTCCTTTATTAAGCTATCATTTATCTGCCCACTTTACAATTCATTTTCTACAAAGACTATATCTCTGCTAATAGCAACCTTGTAGGAAGTGGGGTCTCACAGGCAATACCCCTTCACATTGTCAGCATAGCCCAAGAAGATACATTTTTTGGATTTTGGATCCAATTTTTTTCTTTCTTGAGTATTGTACATCATGTACACAAGACAATAAAAAAAACGTAAGGATGAACCAATGACGGTTAATGGTGACCGATTTATAATATAATAGACAATTTTAACCGTTTCTGCCCAAAAAAGACTTAACTACTCTAGTTGTTCGCAACATAGCTCTAGTTCTTTCCAGGAGAGTTCTATTCATTCGCTCTGCTATACCATTTTGTTGAGGCGTATGTGACACAGAAAATTTTCTAGTAATACCCTCTTGCTTGCAAAATGCTAAAAATTCTCCGTCTACATATTCTCCTCTGTTATTTGTCCTCAAGCACTTAATTCTTTTCCTAGTTTCAAGTTCTACTTATGCTTTGAATTCCTTGAACTGTGAAAACACATCTGACTTCTTCTTGATAGGGTATACCCACAATCTCCTGGAGTAATCATCGAAGAACGATACAAAATATTTTTCTCCTCTGAGGGATAGTACCGACGATTCCCAGACATCAGAATGAATCAAGTCCAATATGTGTTTACTTTTAGCAGTCACTCTAGCAAACTTCAATCTATGTTGCCTTGCTTCTCACACAGTGCTCGCAGAAGGGTAAACTAACATCTTTAAGCCCGTGTAAGAGATTACGTTCTCCAAGGATTTTTTGACCACGTTCTGACATATGACCAAGTCTATGATTCCACATGATCACTGCATCTTCCTGACTTGTTGCCGCAACTGATGCATCCGCTTATTGCAACGTATCTCCAAGCAGCACATACAAATTTGCCATAATCTTCTTTGCCTTCATGACCACCAAACTCCCCTTTACCACCTTCAAGATTCCATTTTCAACATGGATCTTAAACCTGAGGTAATCTAATTGCCCAATGGACAATAGATTCTTCTTCAAGTCCTTCACATGTCGTACCCCTTGAATTGTGCGAACAGTACCATCATACATTTTAATTTTGACAGTACCAACTCCAATAATCTCTAATGCATGGTTGTTTCCAATGAAGATAGATCCACCTGAGAATAATTCATAAGTGTGAAACCAATCTCGGTGCGGAGTCATGTGCCATGTTGCACCTGAATCCACTATCGACTTGTCATGAAAGTCCTTTTCACCATTAGAGCTAATTACTACTTCGCTCACCAGAATATCTCTATCTTTCGAGGTACTTATAATACAACCTTGTGAGGTTGATTCTTCAGAGTTGTTTCCTCCATTCTTCTTCTTCTTCTAACACTCTTTTTCTCGTATACCCTTTCTTGCCACAAAAGTAGCATTTGATTTTAGAACTCTTCTTACTTTGAGTCCTCAATCTATCATTATTCGAGCCATGTTCCATTGATCTTCCTCTCATCATTGTCAAAGCCTCTACTTGTTTGAAACTTTCACCATTACTCATCCACCTAGATTCTTCTTCAAGAATAGCTCTGGCGACATCCTCAAAGTACATATTCCCATCAATATTATTATTTGTAATATTGATGATGAGTTAATCATACGAATAAGGTAAACTCTGAAGTAAAAGCTTTGCACACTCATTTTTAACTATGTTGAAATCTGCCCCTAACAGTTGAGCAAACAAGGTATTCAAATGGTTGATGTGGTCTGTCACTGATGTGGACTTACTCATCCGAAGAGTATAAAGTTTTCTCTTCAAGAATATTCTTGTGTGAAGTGACTTCACCTCATATAGTTTAATGAGGGTATCCTTGTTAAGTGGTAAAAAGTTGATATAATTATACCTTGAATTGTTATGAAACCATTTAACTTATGTTAATTCTAATATATTTTTCTCCCAATATAGGATAAATTCGAGAATACCTTGATACAAGAGTAAGGAGCATAATTGTTAGCATAATTGGAGTAAAACTGGAAGAAAGAAGAAGATTTTTAGCATGGAAGTCGCTCAAGCGGGATGGATTCTCGCTTGAGCGAATATCAATTATTCTTCTCTGGAAGTCAGTCGCTCAAGCGCAAGAAGATTTGCTTGAGTGAATGTTAGTTATTCTTCTCTGGAGTTCACTCGCTCAAGTGAGCGTTTTGTCACTTGAGCGAAAGTTTTCGCTCGAGCAAAAGACGCGAAGCCCAAAAGCTCAAATTTTTCCTTTAAAAAGAGAAGATGTGTTTTAAGAAAAGCAAGTGATTTTGGGGGAGAAGAGGCGTGACTACTGCTAGGGTTTCGTCCAATCTTCATCAATTCTTCACTTCTTCCACATTTGGAGCATTGTAATGGCCAACATGAGTGGCTAACTTCATTCTCTTAGGATTCAGTGCACTTCCTTTGAACTCTTTTGTATCATGGTGATATTTTGATATATTAATCTATGTTTTGATGTTGTTATTCTTATCCTTTGTGCTTTGGAATGATTTATTCTTGATGTGTGAGGTATGATTGGAAAATATATCTTGAACCCTAAATCGCGGTAAAAATATTTGTTATGTTAATTGCCAGAAATGGAATGAATATATCAATTGCTTAACACCCTAAACCTAATGCTGGAAAATATCTTAATTGTGTGAGGAATCAACATTTATTAGGTTTTCTTATGAATTTCATGTGTGAGGAATCAACATGGATGATTTGAGTAGGTGGCATCAACATTGTTAGGTTAATTGACGTTCTTAAGTGACATAGCCATTACAAAAGAGGGATAAGGAAGGAAACCAATCCTAAGTGCCTTTAATTGATATTTTCTCAACAATTTACAGTTCTTTGTCATTTAATTTCAATTCAACTCTTATTGCAAAACCCAATCTGTTTTAATCTACTTAGTAAGCATAAAATTGAGAATTTCCATTGAAATCGTTCCTCGTGGGATTGACTTTTATTTAATCAAAATACTATACTGCGATTGATAATTTTTGTAAGCTTCCAATAATTCAACAAGTATTTCTGGTGCCGTTGCCAAGGAACGGCGTTCTTTGAGAATTCTTTGTTTAACTTATTGAGTATTTTATTTTTATTTCTGTTTTTGCTTTATTTTTCAGTTTTAGTTTTACTTAATTATTGGCTTGTGCTAATCTTTGCTTGAGTTATTCTTTTGATTTATGCGTTTAAGAGGACAAGTATCTTCAGAGCAGTTAGAATATAATCCGGAGATTGAAAAAATAGCTTGGAGGAACCGGGGTAGAAGAAGAAGGGAAACTCAAGAATAAGCCATAAGAGAATCTGTTAACTCTTCTTTCACACTCAATTTACCAGACCCAATTATAGAAGACATGACAAAAGACGGAGCAAATCTGAATCCAAATACAAATCCAAAACCAAATCAAATTCCAGATTCAAATACACCTAGAAGAACTCTCAGAAACTATGTTATCCAGCAAGGTCCAAGACACTTTTCCAGCATTGCCGTACCGGACGATCAAACATTGCAGATGAATCCAACTTTCTTAATTTTGATTAGTGCTCATCAATTCACTGGACTGGATCATGAAGACCCTTACATTCATTTATCTACTTTTTATGAGTTGATTGGTACCATGGGATTTAGAGCAGCAAATCTTGAATATGCATATTTGAGATTATTTCCTTTTTCTTTGGCAGGTAGGGAAAAGGAGTGGCTGAAAGCACATCCTAATCAGAGTTTGACTAATTGGAGTAGCGTAGAAGAGAAGTTTCTGAACAATTTTTTTCCACCATCCCGTTACATCAAAGCAAAATCTGACATCACTTCTTTCAGACAAGAAGCAGATGAACATTTTTGTGAAACATGGGAGAAATTTAAATCATTGTTGAGAAGATGCCCAAATCATGGATTTGATGACATTGCTCAATTGAATATTTTCTATACTGGCTTGCGACATGATGCAAAGATGTTATTAGAGACTGCAGCAGGAGGATCCATGTTGGATGTAGAAATTGATCATGCCACAAGAATTATTAATGCATTAGCTTTTATAGACCAACAGGCCCAACATGATAGACATCTAGTTCAAAGAAAGGGAGTTCTTGAACTTAGCACCTCAGATGCTATCTTAGCCCAGAATAAGCTTTTAACCCAACAAATGGAAGCATTGACGCAATAAATAGCGAAGTTACCTCAACAAATACATGCTATTCAAGCTTCTCCTGATCAACAATTCATGAAATGTGACTTGTGTTGAGGTGATCATTCAAATGAACAATGCTCTTATCAAGGCAACATTTAACAAAAAAGAAGCTAATTATATGGGTGCTCAAGGTAGTAGTCAAGGAAGACAAGGTAATTTTCCTAATTCCAACAATTATCAGAATAATTTTACACAAGGATGGAGAGGGAATCAGAATCAGAATCAGAATTTTGGCTGGAACCAAGGTGTTAATTCATCTACTAGACAACCTACATTTCAACAACAGTCATTTCAGCAATCTCCATATCAGCAGCAGTATCCTTCAATGCCTGGCAGAATGAGTAAATTGGAGGATAATTTAGAAAAATTTATGCAAAGCACTATGGCTAATCAGAAAAATACTGAGATAATCAATTATCTGAGCAGCAACAAGGAGGACAATTTTCAGCTAACACACAAACCAACCCTAGGGAGCAATGCAATTCAATAACTACAAGGAGTGGTAAGATTATAGGAGAAGGGATTGGTGAGAATCTGGCTGTAGAGAAGGAAATCTTACAAGAAAAACAGGATGAAAAGAAGAAAAATGAGCGTGAAGGAGAAAAAGAGAAAAATAAAAGTGAGAGTGTAGAAAAAGAAAAAAATTATGGAAAAGAAGAAAAAAATAAAAATAGTGAGAAAAAGAGGGAGAAAGATGAGAGTCAAATACCTCAATTAAAGGATTTACCATATTCTCGTCATCCTTCAAAGAAAGATAAAGAAAGACAGTTTGCAAGATTCATGGATATTTTCAAGTATTTACAAATTAATATTCCATTTATGGAAGCTATGGAGCAGATGCCGACTTATGCAAAATTCATGAAAGAGTTGTTAACTAAGAAAAGGAGATTTACTGCAGAAATAGTGGAGCTAGAAGCAGGATGCAACGCTATAATTCAGAAATCATTACCTCAAAAGTCCAAGGATCCTGACAGTTTCACTATACCAGTCACAATTGGGACATTACAAGTAGGTAAGGCATTACTTGATTTGGGTGCTAGTATAAATCTAATGCCTTTGTCTATGCTTAAAAGAATAGGAGACTTGGAAGTAAAGCCTACTAGAATGACACTGCAGTTAGCTGACAGATCTCTAAAATTTCCTTATGGTGTGGTGGAGGATATTTTGGTCAGAGTTGATAAATTTATGTTTCCAGTTGATTTTGTTGTGATGGATATGAAGGAAGACACTGAAGTTCCTCTTATACTGGGAAGACCTTTCATGAAGACAACAAAAGTAATTATGGATGTTGACATGGGCAAGTTGAAAATAAGAAGTGGAGATGATGAAGTTAATTTTAATCTGTTTGAAGTTGTACAACAACCGGAAGACAAGAAAGATTGCCTCAGAATAGATACTTGAAAGTAATGAAGATCTTATTTACTTTGGAAAAGATCTTGTTGATTTGATGAAGTAAAAAATGAAGTCAAAGGCAACTCTGTGGCAGTCAAAGGTCACTTAAGATAAAAGAGAAGAGGATTAATATGTCTGCAGCTCTGCTTAGGTATAACCATTTTATCTTTCTGCTGCATGTGGTTTCTTCACTTAAAAAGATTCTGCAAATGCCTCTAAAAAATGTTTTAACCGTTAAAAACAAAACATTTTGACAAAAGGATTTTTAATCAACTATTTTAACTGATAGTATATGTGGTTTATCAACTAAAATGTTCTTCACACTTCTATAACAGGTTTTCAACTGATATAACTTCAAAATAACCGATTGTTTTCATTAAAAGAAGTGTTGAAAACTTTCTGTCAGTATTTTAACTGATACAATTTCGAAATAACCGATTGAAATCACTTAAAAAGATCAGGGAAGTGTTTTTTCAGTATTTTAGTCGATATAACTTCGAAACAATCGATTAAAACCACTTGGTATATCAAATGACCGATCAGAATGACTTTATGACCAATCAGAACCAGATATGATCGATCAGAATGGATTTATGACCGATCAGAACCAGATATGATCGATCATATTTGAGTTATGACCGATCAGAATTATTTTAATCGATTAAAACATGTTTCAATCGATTAAAACAACTTGGAAAATTTGTACTAAACGTTTCAATCGATTAAAACATATTTTTATCAGTTAAAATCACTTGGAAAAGTTTATAAAAATATTTTTCAGTATTTTAATCGATTGAAAGTCGAAACAATACATTAAAACAGATTAGAAGATTTTTTGAAAAGAGTTTTAATTGATATAAACGTTGTCAGTATCAGTTAAAACAAATCTGGAAAATAATCAAGAATGTTTTAATGGATTAAAAGAAGATTTAACAGATTAAAACAAGTATTTTAACAGATTAAAAGATTATTTTAACAGATTAATTAAATCAGTAGTTTTGAAAAATCTTCTATATAAACAGATTGCTTGAACTTTTTTAAACACAACTTTTACATATCTTTTACACAACTTTTAGTAATCAATCAAGCAATCAAAAGTGCTACTTTCAAGAGAGAATCACGCTTGTTTTTGTGAAGTTCATCAAAGTTCTTTCTTGAGGCAAAATTGCATTTCTTTGAAGAAGAAACACATATTGCAGAATTGCATAAAACTGGTTTGAGCATTCTTAGTTTCTTCTGTTTGTTTCTTTACTTTCTTTTACTGTATTGTGGGTGCCTGGAATTGTGGGCACTGGTTTTCTGTAGCTAGAATTTGGCTGCAGGGTAGTTCAAGAACTGGAATTTGGTACTTGGTGAAAGGATTAGGTACAGGAACTGGAATTGTGGTTCTTGTGATAGATTGAGTGTAAGGTTAAGGTTGTAATCTGTAAAACATTCAATCTAGTGGAACCCAGCTGGAATTTGGCTGGAGACTGGACGTAGCCCTGGGATTGGGTGAACCAGTATAAACCCTGGTGATATCTTTCTAAACCTTTCTCTTCTTTAACTTTGTGACTGCATTTATTTTTTGATTGCTTGCTGTGTATGATTCAAGAATTGATCAGATTTCTTAATCTTTAAAATTGATAATCTGTTAATTGCGAAAATCTTTCAAAGATCAATTCACCCCCCTCTTGATCTCAGCCTACATTTCTAACAATACTTTGGAGGAATTACTCATCTCAACTGGAAAACAAGATTACAAGTCTGTTGCACAACCCTAAAGACATCTTAATCTGACTATGAAGGAAGTTGTTCAAAGAGAGGTATTGAAACCTCCTAAAGCAGATATGATTTATCCAATCTCTGACAGTCGTAAGGTTATTCACAATGAAAAGAATAAATTCATTCCCACATGGACAGTCAAGGGATGGAAAATGCGTATAGATCACCTTGATCACTCACCTGCATGAGCTCTAAAGCAAATAGGCGTCGAGTTGAAGACGTTAAACAAGCGCTCTTGGGAGGCAACCCAATGTTTTGAATTTGTTTTTTTTTCTTTTTGCGGTTTAAGTGTTTTGTGCATTTTTCTTCCTTAGGTTCTTTCTTTGCAAGATTGCTCCAGGTACACTGTGAACTTCTCCTCAAGACTTTGAAATCTTACTTCAATGGCCTAGGGATAGTCCAACTTTTTCGGGAGGGGGTGAGAAAGTCTGCAGTTGAGGCGGATGTACAAGAAGAAGGAGAATCAGCAAGTGAAGAAGAATAAAAGGAGGCAACAATTTAATTTAAGTTTAATTTTTTTTTGGTGTGTTAAGTTATTTGTTTTGTTAATTTGATGTTTTTAAGTTTATTATTATTATTTTAATTTGTTTTGTTTTGAATATTTGAATTGACACTTAATGTGGTGAATGTTTTAAATTGATGTGATTAAATTGCTGTCTCATACAATTTGGATTAGAGCCAATTATGAAATTATTGTTTATTGTCTAATTCAAATCTGGAACTTGAAGAAAACAATTTTGATTGCTCCAATAACAAGTGATTTTGGGATAATGAGTATGATAGTGAAAAAGAATTGATGAGGAGAATTAGGAATTAACTAAATTGGAGAAGCTAGCCAAAACCCAGGTGAGTAGAGTGTCACAAACAGTTCAAATTGAGTGTCAACACTTTATGATGATAACTGGTATTGGTTGATTCTTTGATGTGATTGCATGTTGGAGAGACTTGAAAATGATAAAGGCATTTTTTCTTTGTAGTAGATATTACCCAGAGCCAAATAGCCAACCCTACATTAATTATAGGACATCCATTTGAATCCTTTCTGAGCAAAAAATAATATTGTTCTTAAACAGAACCCCTAAGCCTAAACACTATTTATCTACCTTCTTATATTTGAGAAAGGAAATGAGTATGAATGCTATTATTTTTCCTATTGTTGGGTATCGCTATTGTTGTCCTACGGGTATTATTGGGGTGTTATTCTTAAAAAAAAAGGTGTAAAGGAAAAGGAAAAGCAAAGCTTAAAAATTATGGCAAAGCCAAAAAGGATACATGCAAAAGCATGAGAAAAAAAAAAGAAGTCAAAAGGGGGAATAATAACTTGTGAGATTATTAACTTACTATCATTATGTTAGGGACAAAAACATGAAGTTTGAAACCTGACTTGAGGAAATATTAAACAGGAATCATTCATATGAGTTGAATTTCTCCAGAAAAACCAATGATTCTTTCTTAGTCCAGCCCCATTATAAGCCTCAAAAGACCTTTTGATTTAAGTCTTGCTTAACAAATGTTGATTGCTTGAAGATGATTATCAATATTGGATTGTCTAAATGAAGTGATTGAATGAGATAAACACTTACCTGTGGGAATTAGAGATGAGTATATATAACTCTATTTGAGAGATCATGTTTCTCTGAGGATAGTTGACGACTAATTATTCTTTGTTGGTTTCTGTAACTTGAATGCTTATGTGTTCTATTTTCATTTGGAGTTGTGAGCATCACCTCTAAAAATTTTTATGTTGTGGTTCTGGAAGAGAAAGAGATAATAGGTGATGGTTTTGGTTTGGAAAAATTACTTTACTTGGGACAAGCAAGATTCTAGGTTGGGGGGAGTTGTTAAGTGGTAAAAAGTTGATATAATTATGCTTTGAATTGTTATGAAACCACTTAACTTATGTTAATTCTAATATATTTTTCTCCCAATATAAGATAAATTCGAGAATACCTTGATACAAGAGTAAGTAGCATAATTGTCAGCATAATTGGAGTAAAACGGGAAGAAAGAAGAAGATTTTCAGCACGGAAGTCGCTCGAGCGGGATGGATTCTCGCTTGAGCGAATATCAGTTATTCTTCTCTGGAAGTCATTCACTAAAGCACAAGAAGATTCACTTGAGCGAATGTTAGTTATTCTTCTCTGGAGTTCACTCGCTCAAGCGAGCGTTTTGTCGCTTGAGCGAAAGACGCGAAGCTCAAAAGCCCAAATTTTTCCTATAAAAAGAGAAGATGTGTTTTGAAAAAAACAAGTGATTTTGGGGGAGAAGAGGCGTGACTACTGCTAGAGTTTCGTCCAATCTTCATCAATTCTTCACTTCTTCCACATTTGGAGCATTGTAATGGCCAACATGAGTGGCTAACTTCATTCTCTTAGGATTCGGTGCACTTCCTTTGAACTCTTTTGTATCATGGTGATATTTTGAGATATTAATCTATGTTTTGATGTTGTTATTCTTATCCTTTATGCTTTGTAATGATTTATTCTTGATGTATGAGGTATGATTGAAAAATATATCTTGAACCCTAGATCGCGGTAAAAATATTTGTTATGTTAATTGCCAGGAATGGAATGAATGTATCGATTGCTTAACACCCTAAACCTAATGCTGAAAAATCTCTTAATTGTGTGAGGAATCAACATTTATTAGGTTTTCTTATGAATTTCATGTGTGAGGAATCAACATGGATGATTTGAGTAGGTGACATCAACATTGTTAGGTTAATTGACGTTCTTAAGTGACATAGTCATTACAAAAGAGGGATAAGGAAGGAAATCAATCCTATGTGCCTTTAATTGATATTTTCTCAACAATTTACAGTTCTTTGTCATTTAATTTCAATTCAACTCTTATTGCAAAACCCAATCTGTTTTAATCTACTTAGTAAGCATAAATTTGGGAATTTCCATTGAAACCGTTCCTCGTGGGATCGACTTTTATTTAATTGAAATACTATACTGCGATTGATAATTTTGGTACGCTTGCCAATAATTCAACAATCCTAAACCTCCTTCGCAGTAGTCTTCTCCGCAACACTGGATAAAACTGAATCTGCCATTGATAAGTGCAAATTCACAATAGTATTTTTGTTCATTTCTTTCCACCGTCGTTCATCCGTGTTCAACGGTTCTTTCCGCAATTGCATCAATACAATTGTCCTTCTTTAAAATTGCCTTTATCTTTAATTTTCATAATGAGAAATTACTCCCATTGAACTTGTCTATCTCATATTTTGTTGTCATGGTTCCAAAATCGACCTATACAATCCTCACTATGAATAGTATTGCCTACTGAAACAACAACGGTAGATT
The DNA here is from genome assembly GCA_963425845.1 of Sphenostylis stenocarpa. Classification (NCBI taxonomy): domain Eukaryota; kingdom Viridiplantae; phylum Streptophyta; class Magnoliopsida; order Fabales; family Fabaceae; genus Sphenostylis; species Sphenostylis stenocarpa. The sequence continues at coordinate 53,891,063 of OY731406.1, forward strand.
GTGAACCAGTACACCAAGTAAGTTCCCAGGAAAGAGAGGTGAGTCACTAATGGACACGCTTAAATACCAAGCCTTTCCTTACCAAAACTTTTCCTAGACATGCACTATCACACTACCAAATAATATATAGTAACAAGAATAACTTTTTTCTGATGTGGAAGATCAGATTAACCGCAACCACAAAACATACTAAGAATTTTCTCCAACACAATTCTAATGAATATGCAGCAGAAGATAAATATCACAACCTAGTGGCTCTGATACCACTGTTAGGTATTTCCGAGGGGGCTAATAGCAGGGAGATTCTCACAAATGGGTCATGAGTCAACCATATAAGAGAATATGACTTCACTTTCAACCTAAAACCTTAAAGCAATAGGTTATGAGTCTTTCTCATTTATAAGTTACTCAACTTTCCCATTTCTACTAAATGTGAGACTTCAAACTCACACTTGAATTCTCAATAAAAAATACCCATGGAGGAAAACTATTAGTAGCTACTATTAATTGTTGTAGACAAGAGTCCAATGCTACCATATGTTTCTTGTTTAACATATAATTCAAAGAGACTTCATAATATGACACTTTTTTTATAAGCTAACCTCAATAGAAATTATTCCACAAGTTCCTTCAAGATATTCATTTTAAAAAGTTTAAAGATCTTAGAAATGTATATCATAGATACATGTTGTAATGTCTCATTAACATGTAAGACACAAAGAAGCATACCCCGAAATGGCTTGTATATTATTGAAAAGTGCATTAACACAAATATAGTAATAAGAATTGGTAATACAAAAGTATTTAAAATACAAAAACAAGCTAAGGTAGATTGGTTCACACTTAAATTTGGCTATTTTTGAATTCTTTGTTATATCCAACTATTTTCATTTTTTTTTTTACTATTTTCTCAAAAGCTAATAAGAAATGAATGAGACTAATTATTTTACCTACCATCTCACCCAATATATTATTTGTGCTCTGGCTTCTTCGATAGAATTTGTTATTAGTAGAGAATATATACCATTATTATTAGTAGTATTCTATTTGTGAAAAATGTTATACATATTAATTAACTACTAATAATTATGAAGATTATCCTCATTTATCATCTCATCCCATGTCTAGTTGACATGCATTTTTTGAAAAAGCTTTAAAACTTATGGTTAAAATTAAGATGTTTTAAATGAGAAGGAATATTTTTAGTCGTATGTAACAAACATAATCGATGGCTTGTGTTCAGTGGCGGATCTTCTTGGGAGCTGAGGGGGGTCGTGGCCCCCCCAAAATTTTGTAACTCCCATGTAATTTATGATTTTGGTCACCCCCCAAACATAATGAGCATTTAATATATTTACTTGTATATTTACAATTTTATCCTCCCAGCCCCTCTTAACTTTCATGTAATTTATGATTTTGTTTCCCTCAAACTTAATGATCATTTAATATATTTAAGTATATATTTACAATTTTATCTTTACAACCTTTCATATTTTTTCTTCCTTTTATATTTATTTATTATTTATTAATAATATATTATTTGGCCTCCCAAAGATCAATGGTCAAGATCCGCAACTACTTGTGTTTGACATTACCTCTGCCATTTCTTTGGACATTTGATTTATGAAGACTTTCTTTAGATGTTTATTTCCCATACTCTTTAAAAATACCTTAAACAGCCAATTAAAAGAAATTGAAATTTCATCAAATAATAAAGCAAAATAAAAGTGACATTTTATCAATGATGATTTATACCAACAAATGATGGAATACAAATCAAATTATATTTATTAGCATATTATAAAAGCCGCAACATATCCAAAAGAATCACAATTTGATTTATTTTCTCACAAAAATATATTAGTCAGGTATGATTTTTGATGTTTGTCTACTTTGTAAGTGTTTCACTGGTTCCACATTTCCCACTTCAATCAATTTTAACTTTTTAGAATAAACATAGTTATGCATATCTTTCATTATTATTTTAAGATTATCAAATCTACCAACCTCTTCCGTTGAGTAAATATAAATATTTGTAACTTTTATAACAACATTTATTGGACTTAACTTCTTTTAGCCTGTGATATCTTTCTAATGGGAGAATAAATGTCTTTACTCAGTAGGACAAAGTAGTAGTTTTGATTCATTTCTAATTTTGTAATTTTCTACACTTTCATCCTTACATTAATCTTATCATGACTTTGCAATTTGTCCTTCAACATGTTCTTTCATAAGCCGCTTCACCTTCAATTTCTTTGTTATTAAACCCTTTCATTGAGCAATTAAATCATTTAAAACGGGTGCGTGCTTTTCTTCTCATTATTACAACAATACAATTGCCTCCCTCTTAGAATAAAACCCATTTGAATGCATATTCCTGGCATAAGTAGGCTTCCTCCGTTCTATAAACAACTTGATAAATAAAAAATAAAAAATCCTTGGATTTATCATTTTCAAATGGTTAATATTCATTAACTTCCATATTTTTCCCACAAGTAAATATAAGACTAAAGTTTATTATTAAAAAAACCTTGCACAAGATTTTTCTTTTTCAAAATTATGAAAAATAATATCTACATTAAAACTAAGTAAGCAAAGATAGAATATATATACAATATACCTATACAACTGTTCTTGGAATAACACAATTCTTTTGAATAATATAATCGATTAGCAGTTTAAAGCTAAAATAAACAAATGATAATGAGAAATAAAGTGATTTGGTTTATTTAATAAATAAATTGATCATTTTAACTTTTGCTATTTTTATAAAATAAATAATAAGCAAACGCTAATTTCTTTTTTCTCTTTTTCTTTATATTTATTTTCCATCATATTACTTATGTTATATTATATTATTTATTTTAGTACTATAATAAATGCTATTTTTAATTTATAAATCAAAATAATAAAACTGATTTTTTATTTTGAGAAATCAAAACTACAATCAACCCATATAAAAGTAATGCTATAAATAAAATATTTTTTTCTACTACACTAAGTAATCCACATTTCTACCATCTTGCAAATCATAAACAAGGCGATCCACATCCCTCATCTATTCTCATGTGTCAACAAATGAATGGAACAAAGTTACCTAGTTTTAAACATTGAAAAACTAAGTTCATGCAATCAAAATCAGGTATCAAAATTGCATAATTAGAAGGAGAAAAAAAAATACAAATAAGCCTTTATCTTATTTGATTTTAAAGTTAATTTAAAAATAAGTTAAAAAGTGGAACAAAACATTCCCTAACTCGATTGGTTATGAGCTAGATTGTGACATTGTGTTTAAAATCTGAAGCAAATTCAGTACCTAAACTCACAATGAATCCAAAAAATAATGATAAAAAAAGCACTTCAACTCACTTATCTCATTTATTAAAGCAAAAGCAAGGAAACCAAAATGTAGAAAAAGCAGAAGAAATGGTAACATCCTCTTAAAATCTGCACTACTACATAATGTACAATGATCACATGACTCTACATAAAACCCAATAAAATCAACAAGAAAAATGAACATTGCAAAAGTAGATACCCAGAGAGGACATTCCAACGTGTAGCATGAGAAGGAGAAGGAGAAGGAGGTGGTGTTGTTGTGACCTTTTCCAGGGAGCAAGCATAACTGCAACGACTGGGCCGAACAACTCGGTAGACGCCACTGCTTGCAAGGATATAAACATCTTTGTTGTTGTCTTCACCAAATGAGAAGATGTAGCCTAAAGCAGGAAGCGAGTTTCCAGGTGAAGGGTCACACTTTATAGGAGAATCATTTGCACAACTGAAGGGAATTCTGCTGGAGCTGAAATTTCCACTGTTTTGTGGGTCCTCTGTGCCTGCCCATATTGCACCAGCGTATAGATCTCCATACAAGTATCTGAAATTCACTCATTAAACAATGATCAATATTCATGTTGCATATGTAAGCAATTTAACGTATACAATTGTATCAGGAAACTAAACTGTATATATTTTTTACATAATCATGTCATAGGTACAAAAAATTTATCGACTTTATTATGATTAATCTCTAGATTTGTTTTTATACATTCACAAAGTTGAAACTAAAGAGTTTGTTTAAGAGAATCGAATAAAGTACCACTTTAATCATTGTCTTATTAGTATAGTACTAAAGCATATATGTAACTTAAAGCAAATGAGATGAACTGGGGCCATCCTTCCTCATAGGCCTAGTATCTGTGCTGCTTGGCATAATTTGTTCCAATAGAGTCAATCTAGAATCAAAATTTTACATTGCCACGTAGTTGTGTGGTTTCGTTACTATCTATGACATTGCAAGAAATTACTGAAAAATATAGTCAATGTGACTACAATTGTGATCAACATGCAGTTGCAAGAAGTCTCAAGATCTTGATGCCAACTGAAGTTGTGTCATGGACTGTTTTTAAAAACTTTAGACAAAATTATAATTTGATATATTCGACAAGCTGAAGTGTTTGGAAGAAACTTGTTTACCTTCCATGCATGCAAGGATCAGTGGTAGATCGATAGACATATCCTCCAGTGATGGATGCTGATCCTTCATTCTTGTTTAATTCAGAATGGTTGTATCCCATTATTGGGAAAATTGGATTTATGGAATTTACAGAAGTATTTCCTCCAGGTGATTGTGTAGGTTGGAAGAGATAAGGGCCCTCGTATACACGCCAGCCATAGTTTCCACCCTTTGTGATGAGATCCACCTCCTCGTAAACATCCTGAGAATCGATTATGTAAGTGAGAATGTTCCACTAAACTCACAAAATTAGGTAACACTTAATAAAATACATAGATAGATTGCTAAGAATATAGTCGAAGTTGAAGGCTTCAGTTATACATTTTAAATTCATGCTTTCTTAACAGTTCTTTGTCTTGATGCACCACAAACTCCAACCTGTCTTGGGATTTAACAGTAATGCAATTATACTAAGTAAAGGCGTCAATGGCTCAATGTTGGACTGTTAAGAGTTTTGCAATTACTGTACAGAAAGGTCTATCGATGATGAGCCTGTTTTATAGTGCTATGCTAGATATGATTAAAGGATGTTATCAGTGCTTGTTACTGGCATTTTTACATATTTCAATAATGAAATGATCAAGGCATCAAAATTTATGGAAACGAAAATCTAAAGTTTCTCTATAACGGAGCAAAATTGGCACCTATGTCCAACTTAAGAAATGTACATTTTGGTCTTGGGTAAATGCCCTCATGTTGTGTAAAGTTGTTGTATAAATTGAACACACCACCAACTTGTTTTAGGGTAAGCATTTCACAAACCTGTCCAACATCTGCACAGAAAAAGTAGGAAGGTCTTTCTGCATCAAAACTGCAGCGCCAAGGATTCCTCATTCCTAAGGCCCATATTTCAGGCTGCAGATCTTTATCTTCGCTAAATGGATTGTCATTTGGAATGGAGTAGTTACCCCAAAGTCCGAGTTTGCTAATTTCTGCTGCACCTGAAGATTAAAGATAGATACTTAGACGTCAAAGCCAAGAGTAACAAAAGTATACACGTTACAAGAGTGTGAGAAAAGGTTTAATCTTTCCCAAAATTAAATCTTCTTGTGTCACTAAATAATAAATACACTCCATATAGATATGAGCATTACTCACTTGGGATGTTATCTATATCAAGCCTCATAATCTTTCCAAGCAAGGATTTCTTGTTTTGTGCAAAATTGTAAGGATCACCTTGACCTCCTCCATATCCCATCATTAAGTATAAATATCCATCATCAGGTCCAAAGAGTATTTGACCTCCATGTTGAGATGTAAAAGGGAGCCCCATGGTAAATATTCTTCTCACCTCCGTTGGTTTAGCACTTTGCACCTGAAAAATATTAAAAAAAACCTTGGTGTGTATCTATTGAATTGAACTCATTTACTTTTCTATTCGTGAAGAGGAGTGTACCGAGGAAGGCTGAGATCCAGTGCTATTAGCAGAATACTCTGCAATAACAGTTTGATATTGGCATGGTTGGGCACCTTGATCTGTTCCTATCTTTGACGGATCACAATTAACATCTGAATTACAAGAGCATCTTCCATTGCATCCGGACCACTTGGACTTATCACATGTAAATGAAGCAAAGAATCGTCCATTTTTAACAAAATCTGGATGAAATGCCATGCCCATCATTCCAAATTGAGTGTCAACATAAACTTGATCAGTTAGATCAACAAAAGGACTTGATTCATCGAGTTCAATGTTTCCTCCTGATCCCTCTTCCGGAAGTTTTGCCAGCCAAACCTTACCCATTTGGTTAGAAAAGAATGCGCGGTTAGAGCCATCAGGATGAGCCACCATGTTGAGATAAGATCCATTACCAATTCTCTCGAGGCACAAGCCACGAGGGGGACTAATAGAGGTCTCAGTTTTATTCAGTGAAACAGGTTCGCCTTCAAAGCACACTGATGAATTATCAGATGCTCCCCCAAATGCAGTGCAAAAGTCTGTTTTGGACTGCCATAAATCAGTGAGTTTGGTAACATTGGTGCGAACTGGTGCTCCTGCTTGACCTTGTAAGGAAGTGGAAAATGGAGAATTCACTATGGATACATCTTTGCATGTGTTCCATACTTGAGAACAAAAATCTTCCACTTCTGTCTTTGACTGAGAAGAATTTGCTGGTACAGTGGAATTGCAAAGCACAGGAACTGATCTAGGTGAGGACTGAACTGTAAATAGCTCCGCTGAAAATGGGTCGCACCTCTACAACAAAGGTATCAAAGAAATTAATCCAAGGAAGAGGAATTTTTATTTTATTCATTCTTGCTTTAAGAAGAAGTTATTATGGAAAGAAAAAATGTAACACTGGTTTATGTCAACGTATTGAAGATAATTATAGCTTAAAGAGAACTATAGCCATAACTATTCCCTTTCCATAGATCTTAAAGCATGTAAAGTGCACTAACCATCCATGAAAAAATGATAAGGAGGTTATTGAGTCTCAAACATCAATAAATAAACCAGATATTTATGACCTGAAATAGGGTTGTTGTGGAATGATATGTGATGAGTTGATTTATGTCTCTATCCAACTCAAAATGATGTTAATGTCACTGATTGGACCCAAATTCCAACCGCTAAGTCCTATAAAGTATTCATTAATTCTTGATTGCTACTTAATGTCTAGTATTAAACATGAAGAATTTGTTAGTGTACCCAGCCAGTTAAGGGGGCAGAGTAAAAAGACAATTTTCTGGGTCCTTATCTAATACGAGCTTAGGGAAAATAACAAAATCTTACCGCACAGAGTATTGATTTCAAAACTGAGGCACAGCCAGAGTCAGATACGTTGTTCACTTGGAATTGCTTCTCTATCTGTGCATCTGCTGTGGAGTTGCAACACGTGCTTCCATTGTAAGGACAAAATCCAAGTGTCGTGTTCAGGGTAAAGGGTGCCCCTACAAGAAACAAACGAGGAAAAATAATAACTACACGGATTGGAAATCCATAGACCAAAACATTGGATAAAACACAAATAGAGGCCAAGAGAGAGAAGAAAACTCACTGGAATCAACGCATAGAGGGAGTGAAATTGAAGAATCCAAAAGCAGCAGCAAGCAACAAAACAAGAAGCTGATGGAAAGAACACCCTTCATTTCAACAAACCAATTGAAAGACCCTACACCAATACCATCTCCACCACTTCAATTCATATATAGCCAACCCAAGAACCCCAATTCCAAAAACACGACCTTTCGAGGCAAGTTGACTTGGTAGGAAAAAAAAGGAACAGAATTTATTTGAAAACAGCTCTATGGGGTGTTGAACTTTATTGCTGTTGCCAACTGCTTTTGTGTCATGCTACCCTCTCTCTCAAATCCCATTTTTAAAGTACCAGTTCTAGACCCACAATCATTTTCTATCTTTTTCCATCATTTCCATTAATATTCACACATTGTCTTCAACTCCTAGTTAGTCAACTCTCCCATTGTTTCATTCAAACCTCTCAATACGAAAAGAAACTCCCTCAACAACCAGAGTAAAAAGACCCTTTTTAGTTTCTCCCATCTTTATTCACAAGCCATAATTTCACGGATGGAAAAGGACAGGATCATCAAGTTGTAGATGTTTACTTCTCCCCGCAGTTGACTTTTCAACATTAATGGTAGTTTAATATTGGTGGTGGTTTGGTCTTTAGACCATAGAGAGAAACAAAGCACCTAGCAAATCATGCTGACTTAGTTGATTACTTCATTCACTTTTGTCGTGTTCAGACTCCAGCACCCCCCCACCCCTTCTTTTTTTTCTAACACAATATAGATAAGTTGAGTAGGACAAGCCTGAATATATGCAAACAAATTAAAATTCAATAGTCTCTAAATCTAAATGTCAAAAACATACTCTATATTGGAGTAAATAAGAGTTTGTCTACACTTTTGGAAAACTGTCATAATATTTATATGTAACAACTTAAACTTTCAGACATGTCATAAATGTTCTAATTTAGTTGTGAAAAATTATCTCCTTATTTTGAAGATTGTGTAGTAATGTAATTATTAAAAAAAAACTTTTGTAAATTTTAAATATTTATAAAATATAAAATCATAATATTTAAAAGTACTTTATAGATTTGCTAGAATTAAAAAATTTCATGATTAATAATAGAAATCATAAGTATTTTGTATCTTTGTCTTCTACGGATGAAATATTTTACCTGTTATCCTATTCTACAACTATGGAGATTAAAGTATATTATAGTGGCAATCATTCAATACATAAACAAATTTTGATAGGTCATTAAATAGATACAATATTAAACATAAGAATATGTTTGTTCAATAATTCATTATCTCTACCATAAATAAAGAAAAAAATATATAAAATAACTACCGTGCTGGATGAAAAAAATAAATAAAAAATGAAACAAGTTTTGAATTAAAAAATAAATATAAATTATAATAACTATTTAAATACAAAAAATTAGTATTTTTTGTTCTTCCTCTTAGGTTTGAATAATAAGTTCAAATTTTTTGTATTTGTTAACAGATAATTTGGAATAAGAAGATTCATCTCTTGATTAAGTAGAAAATTCATGATAGGGACATAAACTTATAAACTTAGAAAAAAAATTAAAATTTTTTAGAAAAAATATAAAAAATTATATTAGAGTCCTCTCACCACTCTTCATTAAAAAAACATAGAGTATAGATGGGTATTGTATTAATAATTTATTAAAAAAAAATGTCCCAATTTTCTTACTTTACTTTGTTTTTCAAATGAATACTTTAATAATAGAAATTATATACAATTTGCATCAATCCATTTATCATGTAGTAAAATAATAATCTTTATAATTTTTATATTATTGTACAAGTTGCATCAATCCATTTGTACAGTTTAATTTTTATATTATTGAAAATCTAATGAAATTATAATATATAACTCATCTTTGAGGAATAATCCATAAATCTATAATTGTCATTATAAATAAAAATGAAAAATCACATAAAATACATAAAAAAATTATTTAAAAAGTAATTCATTAAATCTGTATGATTTTGAATATACTGTGACTTTTTAATCTTTTAAAATTTTAATTGAATATCACAATAAATTATTTATAAATGGAGTTTTCACAGTATAACTCTTTACTGATTATATCAACACTATTATATTTACCATTTAGACCACACTTTATTGGCATCAATTGAGGGTATTTATTTATTGCCATGTTTCTAACCAGATCCAAAACTAAAGCATCTTCATTATTCATGTTCACATTTTGTATTCAAACCTTATTAAAAAACTGGATCCACTTGAATAAATAATTAAGAAAAAAAAAAAAGAGGAGAGAGAAAGAGTTGGCATTCAACTGTGAGAATCCCAGAAGAATGGCTGGAGTGATAATGGAAGAAACAAAGATATTAAGAGTGAGAGGGTAAGATTTAATTCAAATATGGAATATGCCACACCATCACATAGACATTATTGATGTCACACATGACCCAATGCAATGTGTTCTCCAATAAAGAATAATAATTTTGATTGATAATTAATAATTAATAGTAAGAGATAAAGTTTGAAAGGAATGAGATGATGGCTGGTCAAAGATTTTAGATATTCAAATATTAATAACCTTATTTTT